>JAODLC010000001.1:13081895-13103676 GCA_026781145.1 Hippopotamyrus pictus
TTTAGTTTGTTTAATAAAAGGACAATGTATGGACCTGTTCTATAGGAAAGGTAACCTTAAGTGACTTCTGTTGTAATCTGGCGCTATATAGAAAATAAAATTAACTTGACCTTCAAGGGGGGGCGGGAGGTGCCGTTGGAGGGCGGGGTGGGACGCCCCCCTAATATAATGGTAAGGGAAACACTGCGGTAGCACAATACTTGTCATCTGTAATGCACTACAGATTCCTTCATTATGCATTGTAATGATTGGTATAAGCATTTAGGATGCTTCGTACTGCGTTATAAAGGTATCTATTGTGCATTATATATGAGAGATTCATAAAACGTTTATAATGAAAATAAACATTGCTGTATTGTGTTATGCCTTTCTATAAATATTTATAGCCATGTTTATAATGCTTTATGAAGGCAGTATAATGTGTTATGAATGTGTTCATAGATTCTTATAGACATGGCATTTACAGAAAGTGCTACAGAAGAACCTTCGGTATCATTCTTCTTTTTTTATTTTAAAGAAAGAAGGCACTGCTGGGTCCAAAAAATAAACTTAGGCTAAATTAGAATAAACATCTCACTTCCCCACACTGGAAAAAAACCTCTTGACTCTTGAGTATGACCTCAACACCTTTTCACGATGTCCATTCCCTGTAAGGCATCAGTTCTGTTTTCTGACTCACTGTCTGTAAAGTGCAGATCTGACTTGTGATCTCCCTCGCCGACGTCTCCAGCGAAGGTGAGGCGTCTCTACGACATTGCCAACGTCCTGACAAGCCTGGGCCTCATCGAGAAAGTCCAGGTGAAGGAGGAGCGTGGAAAGAAGCCAGCGTTCAGATGGACGGGCCCAGTCGAGGTGACCTGTGGTGGTGAGTGGAGCCGGGTGGAGGGTGGAGAGAAGGCTAAAGTGCTCCAGCCTGGATCTTCAGTTATGTTTGGTTTAGCTGTTTCCAACAGTGAACCTCAACCCCCACAGAGCACCAGGATTCTAAGGGCACAGAAAAGAGCAATTTCATTGGTCCTTTCAGTCTACGGACAGGGATGGTGCATAGACTGGATCTTGGTGCTTTTTAGGGATGCACACTTACCAAGGTCGTGGAGTCCACAGATTCAGGTTCTTGTCAATCCACCTCCATATTCACCGTGTCACAAGACAACTGAATTTGCATCGTGCTAATCTTCTGTTCCTTGATAAGACCCCCCCCCCCAGGTTTAGTGTGAAGCTTCCAGACTCTTCTTAATGTGTTTTAGGTGACTTGCCAGCTGCAGCCATCTACTCAGCTTGCCACGTCGACAGTCACCTTGGCGTATCAGGGGGAAGGAAGCACATCGCGGGATACCCCCCCTTCAGTGAGAGACCCGCCCCCTTTGCCACCGAGCAACGGGCCAGCTCCACCCCCTGCAGCCCTCCCTGTGGTCGGACCAGTAAGGGCATCTTGATTTCCCCTGGACTTCTCCATGGGGTAGACTCAGCTTGGCCACAGTGTCTCCAAATGAGTTCACTATATGCCATATCTCAAAAAAAAAGAAAAAAACAAAAGTTAAAGCCCCACAGAAGGCTGGATTAATTTCTGTAATGGTCAGCTTTGGCTGCAGAATTCTCTACAGAATATTTATAACTTATTTATGAGTATGGATGTCCGAGCGGTTAGTATTTCAGAGGCTGGGCCGTCTCATAATATAACTTTTTCTGCTTCTCTGATCTGACCAGGTCCAATTCCCCAGCCGGTGGATTATTCTAGAAAGGCCGCAAGCCGACACCAGCTTGAGGACAGCCAGCGGTGAGTCCTGACAAGGACCCCAGCAACTTTATTGCCATATTTTTATGGGAAACAATGAATTGTTTTGCCACCTCTACATGCGCATTTTGAAAAGCACTATCCACCAAATTACAGCGAATGGGGTAATTCCCACCCATAGATCCAGCCATCCATCATCTAACGTGCATATCCTGGTCCAGGTTGTGGGGTAATTAGAATATGTAAAAATGGATGATGCAGAAAAAGTAACCTATTTTACAGATACATGAATTCATGGGAATCTGCGGATTGTATTAAGAGAACGTCTTCTAGATCTGTGTTGTTGGAGGTTGAGCTTAACCAGGCAGCTATTAGTGTGAAGGGGGCTAGTCCCCAGCCCCCGGTGAAAAAGAAGTTAAAAATAATCATCTGGTACAGTTTAAAAGCCCATACAATAGAACAGACCAACAGGTCTGAGGTGTGTGACAAGCAAAAACAAGCCTCTTTCAGATCTCACACGCACCTGCATTTGACGCCCTTCTGTTTGCACGCAGTCCATTCTGCGTGTCACGCATGTACACATGTGTGCACGCTTAGGACAATTCATACAGAAACTCAGGCAGAGCTCAGGAGAACCTGCAGTCTCTATAGGCATGAAAATAGAATGGTCTTGACTCTGATCCTATCAGTCTAGCTAACAAGCAGACTGTAAAAACATGTACGTACAATTAAAGCCATCAACCACTGACCTTAAATTTTGTTTAATTTATTTGTAGTCACATTACTTTACTGCCAAAGTAATTGATCACAACAAATTTGTAATTTATTGTAATTGTTTGAACCCCAAACAGAAATAAAATAAATAGTTCGAGTGGATGCCAGAGAAATTCACGTTATATTACATTTCTTACAAGTACATTTCTTCACGGTTGCGTGAATGTGAAGCGTTAAAAGGCTACATTTCTTCACAGTTGCGTGAATGTGAAGCGTTAAAAGGTTACCCCAAATCGCGATGGCTGAGCTACAGAGATGCTGTATTCGAGCTGGCCTGACCTGTTTTGTTAATAGTCTGGGTGGACCTGTAGCGCTTTGGCTCCCGGCCTGCGCGGGGGTTTAAATGCGGCGCATGCGAGCCTTCTGAAGGTGCCGTGCAAACACACGCGGCGTGGCTGGATTAGTCACGGCTTGCTGCCGTGCACTGCATTGTTTCCCATGTCTCCCGGTCCCCGAGCTTCCCTGACTACGTTTTGCGGCGTCACCGTTGTGGACAGCTGTGGGATCGGCTGGTGTTTCCGCACGTGTTCGTTCCCAGCTGTACTGCGTGCGGCTTACTGGGAAAGGGGATCCCGCTACCAACCTACAGGCTGGAGAGCGAGACGTGTGCTGCTGGTCAAGCTTTGAAACCGCTTTTTATGTCTTATTGTTGGAATGTGAAAATGTAATGGAGGGACGAATATAAGGATCGGGGATTTTTGTGCAAGTTGGTAGCAGAAATACCAAGTTTAGTAGCTGCCTCTGAAATGGCATGAATAGCATAAAATAACTATACTATTCAAACAGGGCAAAGTAATATGCATAAAATATGTGTATATATGGAAATTCACTGAGAAAAATATGTCCAAAATTGTAAATAATTTTTTTTTTTCTTTTGTTGTGTGAGGGACCGTGGTTAATACTTGATCTTTATGGATCGTCCCCCGTGGTTCGGTCCCTGTGAACCATGGATTAATTGCAAAGTTTAATCACAATGAAATACAGACGCTCCCTGGGTTACGATGGTCCGTGTTACGATATTTCGACTTTACGATGGGTATTCCAATTCCATTCTGTTTTTCATTTTTAGTACATTGTTCAATACAATTAAACAACTGAGATATTCAACACTTTATTATTAATAGTGTGTAAATGATTTTGCCCATCTGTAGGCTAATGTGAATGCTCTAAACATGTTTAAGGTAGGCTAGGCTAGGCTATGATGTTTGTTAGGTTTGGTGTACTGTATGAAAATGCATTTTCGCCTTACGATATTTCTGCCTTATCGGAACGTAATCCCATCGTAACCCAGGGATGCTGCTGTTGTTATTTTTTAAAGTAATAATTCCCTAAATCTTGATGCTACGAAAGTCCATAAAGGACATGCATTCAGGGCTTGAAATTCATTTCTGATAACAGGGAAGACTTATCCCCTCATGTGTAGCACATGGAGGGAATTTTAGATTTTCAGTAGAAGTGAAATAAAAACAACTGTACAGACTCAACAGCATTAGCTAGAGTGTTTTTACTGGAATCCGCTTTCTCTTGACAAACGCTGCTTGCGTGTCTAATTACAGCTTTTGTTTTTCGGAGATAACTTTTGGAATTTTGTGATCTCAAGAAAATAATTCGTGATCTCAAGAAAACAACTTTTGCTATTTGAGATTACAAGAAAAAAATAAATTGTGATCTCAATATAAGAGATGATGATGATGCTGGATGTTGTATGTGGACTTCTTTATGTGCAGAGCTGCAGTGAAAGGGACAAAGCGGTTTGTGTTAGAACTTCTATATTCTTTAAGTCAAGCAATAATTGGAAATTTGTCTCCCTTTGTATTTCTTTATTGTTTTGCTGATCCAAAAAATGATCCATAACTCAAAAAGTGATACAATCCAAACCGTCACTTTTCTGATCCATTGCACCCCTAAAATACAATTAACCAATGAAAAGATGTTTTATGAAGTAATTTATTAACTAGTATTTACGTTTGTGCTAGTTAACATTTGTATTCATGATGCTTGTTTGTATGGATTTAAGGATTACTCTGTATTGCTAATTTTAACAATGTTGATAGCTAGCTAACTAACATCATCGTTAATTGTGAATATAAAGTGAGATTTGTTTGTATTTTGTTGGTACTGACATATTTGCCTCGCTGACAACAATCCACATAAGTCAGGCATTTAATTTTTCATTGATGGCTGTGTTAAAAAGAGGGTTCTGTTTGTGGTCCCAAGGGTGTCTCATTACAATGTTTTGTTTCTTTACATTTCCACAGTCCTCAAATAATGGATTTTTGGACATGCATGTTTTTCATTGGGCACCAACAAAATATATGTATATTAAATTACATGTAATTCACTCATTGAGATATGTAATTCTCAGTATTTATGGTTATGATAGGGATTACCAAATGCATGGTCTGCTTTGTCATTGGTCTTTAGAATCCAGAACTGTGATGAACCAAGGGTCGATACTGTGAAGGACAGACCAGAGTGCCACGCCCCCATTCCCAGTCCAATTGGTGTGCTTGAGGGTCCCTTCAGGCCACTCCCCCTGACCAGCTTTTACCCATCAGTTGGCCAGGCCTGCCCCCAGGTTATGTCCACGTGTCCCACCCTCCCAAGCATCAAGAAGCACCCACTGTCTCACCTTCCTTACCTGCCCCAAGCTTCTGTTTTCCTACTCTATGGGGGTAAAGCAGCACACTGGAGGGAGAGTGACGAGAGGCCTTCTCTGTGTGAGCCCAGGGAGAGAATCCTGGGAAAGAGGAGGACTGTAGAGGAAGAGGGGCCAGTAGCCAAGAGGGTCCAGCTGGCCAGTCATGAGGAAGAGCCTTCTCCGAAGGTGAGGTTACGTCACGTAAGCTAAGGCCCACAATCAGGCAGTCATACTTGGTGTTACTAGGGTTTCCTCAGCCAATTAGAAAAAGCCAAATGTGAACTGTGAAGAGACATCAGAAATGAGGATTGGATGATGTTTTTTACAACTTCCTTTGACCTTTTAACACTGGCTAAATATGGCAGTTGATCCGTAGAAACTAGGGTGACCACCTAATCCATGTCAGTAGGGACACCATGAGCTACAACAGGGTTTGTAAACTACCATTTCAATCATTTTAATTAAAAGGCCCCCGATTTCACTTAAGCACTGAGTTCTTGCTGTGTGCTGATTGGTCAGTCTCCAATAATCATGCATGTGTCAGTAATGTTAATGTGAAACAGCTGGATGAGTCTTTGAATCAAGGAAACAAACCAGTAAAAGCACAAGAAGTACTGAACTATTTAGCCAAACACAGGAGCCTTTCGGTTTCAAAGCAGTTTGTAAAACCTGAAGTAGCTCATAGTGTCCCTCCTGACATGGATTAGGTGGTCACCCTAGTAGAAACGTCAGTTTATCAGCAGGTGGCTTCTGACTGAATATGGGGCAGCTAGTCACATTATCCTAACCAATATTTCTTAGTAGATGTTGGTTTATATGCGGTAGACATTAATACGGCTTATACGGTGGATGTTAAGTAGCCATCTGAAATTCATGCCTCCACATACATCTTGAGTACAGACAAAAGTGTGTTTGACATGGCTGTTAGTGTCTGCGTTAGCCCTCCTGTGATAGATGATGTATTAGAAGGCTTAACCATTTAGCACTAGGAAGTGAAGCAGCCTTATATTCAAAGGCACGGAAGTCGGTCATTTCTTGGTTTTCAGTTATAAGGCCCTGCTGCTTTTGCTTATTATTGTATGAAATAAAACAAGAGAATGTCTTTTCTGCATTTAATTCAGTTCAAAAATGCTATTAATCAAGCAGAAAATAAACCAATTCATTTTCACTGATTACAGTACTTCTGTTTGTAATTAAAAACTATTATCATTTTGAAAATGTTGATTTAAACACAGCCCAGAGCATGGTCTGATTGTTTTGCTGCGCAGTTCATGTTGCACAGAGACGTTCTGATTACGGAATGAAGTGAGGTGCTCTCATCACACCCAACTCAAAACCGACTATGCTGCCACCTGTCGTGCGGATCGGGGATGACCACTGACGCCTTGCAATGTGTTGACTTTATTTAACGAAGCGTGAAGCTTATTTGGTTTTGGGCCTGAAATGTAGCCATCAGCAGCAGAACTTCCATAAGCACTTAAAAGTGGAGCAGAAACCTGTTATTTTTCTCCTCTGCAGCTACTTGTTTCATTACCGTGTTGGTCAGGGCTCCTGTCTTGATTGGCCAAAGTCAAATTAGCTTCTTACCTTTGCTTTGATGGAATTAAACACAATTCATTGCTTAAATTCTAGGGTTTCTCTGAGCAGGTGGAAATGTGGAGTAACATGGACAGGTGCCATCCACGGGTCTCCCCCAGGCAAGGCTACCATGTCCCTGAAGCGCACTCACTGCTGCCCCCTAAAGGCGACGAGGCCAACACGCACAGTGTTCCTGCACCCTACCCATCCTCGCACTACCTGTATGTCCCCGTCTTGCCAGGTATGCTTCAGCGGTCACATGACTTGCACTGGCTTCTAGTGCAGGTTAATTAAAATCGACAAAGAGCAACGAGTGACTGATCATAACCAAGATAGGTAATGAAAAAGAACCATGAGTATCGTTAGGGGAGTTGGCCTAGGAAATGCCCCTCCTGCCGCATCACGCTGACTGCAATCCCTCAGCAATATGGTCCCATATTGTGAAACACAAATCCTAATTAATCCTGTGTGTCTGCAGCCAAGGGGCCACACCGTCACGGAGGCGCTCTCACATCGCCTGCTTCCTCTCCCCGTCTCCGCCGCAAAAGGCGCTTTTAGTCGTGAAGGAAACAAACAGGATTCAGAACTCGCTGTGCGCTTGTTAGCTGGGTACTGCCTGCGCAGTCGGGGGAGTGATGCGCCTGGGGCGGGGAGGGGGGCGGGGGCAGCACTCTGCTTCCTGACAGCCCCCCGTGCGGCACGATCCCAGGCTGGAGGCTCCACCCCCAGCACCGCCTCCTCATTCGCCACGCAGCTTCATCTTTGTCATATTTATTTAGTAAATATTGTGCGTCATATTTTGCTAGGTTTGCTACACAGCTGCTAAATGCTGACCATAATTTAACAGTCGTTTAAACATTAAGTTCGGGTTTAATCTTATTCCGCTGATTATGTGCTCTCTTGTCTCCCAGGGACGCACAGCCTGAGTTTCCTGCTCTCTTCTGGACACGTTCCCGTGGCGGATGGTGGAGTGACCGCTCTGGCTTTACCCTGCGTCCTGCTGCCCTCCTGCGCCTTGGCGTCCCACCCTCCCGCTGGCGGCTGCAGCTGCGACGCGCGGGCAGGGCTGGCCCCGTGTGGCTTTGTGGGGTCGCGACCCTTCGCAGTTTCGGGACACCCCGCCTCCGTCTCCGGTCCGGAGCAGCCCCTAATGCAGGTCTCCACCCCTCCGGGTTCACCAGCGGGTCTGCAGGCGGCACCCCCCGCGCTCACGATGGATGTCAAAGTACGCCGTCTGCGCCTAACCTGTATACGGTCTTTTTAAAACATAACTATAGTCTGTTTTTATGAAAGAATTAGGGCACAAGTCCAAAGGGATTCATCCGACTGCGAGAGCTGTATTCTGGCATTTGTGAAGGGCTTGGGGGAATTCTTTTTCTTACATGAAAATTTCCAATCAAAGGTCTGACAGCACTATATCCGTACATGCTGTAACAAACCAACGAGCAGACAGCAAAATGTTAAGAAGCTGATTTAGCTCTGGGACATTTAGCAGACTCTGCTAACCCTGATGGCTGATGCTTTATTCTGCTCCAAAAAAGCACTATAAAATGGTCTAAAATTATAAGCCTTTATAGATGGATATAAAGTTCTTGAGAAAAAACTAGAAAAAGAAAAAATATTAACCTGAATATAACGACACGCTTTCGTTCTTTGCCTCTGTTCCTAAGAAGTGTATCTATTTGTAGAAAAGTACCAATCTCCTTTTATAGGTTTGTGACTGTGCTTCTGACTTTTCATAACGAACATTTTAAGTGTGGTTCTTTAAAAACAGGCGAATGACTCTCTAAGAGAATGCAAAACATAGGTTAGGATCCATTAACAGTACTTTCTTATGTTATGCATTTAATCTAGCTATGCTATAGGTGTTTGTGTGTTTTAATTACTGTTTACAGGAGTGAGTTTTTTTCTGGCTAAGTGTGTCTGAATTGTGCAGAAATTGCTATGTTAAAACACGCATTTTACTTGGATTCTGTTCCATGTGCATGTTCACTCTGGACTGAGGAACAGTGTTGCTATGGCGGCTGGTTATTTTTCTGTTCCTCCTGCAGTTGCAGACCCTCATGTTCCCCGTCCTCTTCCTGACCATAGACACTGCCGACTCTGAAGGGGTCCAGCCCAGGCGACAGGCAGGCTTTCTTCCAGACGCCGGGAACCCAGCGAACCGGCAGCCCCCCAGCCGCCCGCAGGCTCGGCCCGGCTCAGAGGAGACTGGATATCGAGCACCGAGCAGCCAATTAGCCGAAGCCAAGCGTGCGCTGGGGAAGCAGCTTCCCTCTACGTGGATGCTGTCGACGTGCCAGCGTGCTCCACTTGAGGTCGTCCTTTGCTTGTTCCGAATCAAAAGGCAGCTCCTCCCCACCTCATGTCGCGACGGTACACTTTAGAGCGCTGGTAATGCACTTATATTTGGTGCAAATATTTCTAACCTCGAGGTACAAAATGAAGAGGAAAAACTTATCTGTAAAGCGCAGCAGAGAACAGTAGGTTTAACTTATAGGGTCATACCTCTTCCTCTATACGCAGACTATTATACCAATTTTAGCTTTAACGTACAATAATTATTATAGCTATTTGTGACACTGCTACTTTTTTTTACTGTTATGGGGGACGTAAGCTCTCCGTATGTCAGTGCCGAGAGCAGCGGACAGTCAGCAAAACATAGCAGCTGAGCTGGCAGTCAGGCACACTGACTGCTGTTCCTTCTGCTATGGTAACATATGTATGACAGCAGGCTTTGGTGGGACCCTATTATTCATCCGATTATTATCTTACTTTAATGGGCCTAAGCAAACAATCATTATATCTGCGTAAAACTAGAGGGTTTGAAGTATATAGAAGGTTAGCGAAATATATTTGCTTGATAATTAGTTGTAAAAAATTGCATTGGGGGGATTTGGGAGCACTAAATTAATTAATTTAAATGTATTGTTTTAATTGAAATGGTTTTTGGTTTTTATGTTCTTTATGCCTAAGCAGTTTTCACGGTTCAGATTATGTCGGAATGGTGTCTGTGCATATAAAGGAGCATAGCTGGTTGTATTGACCTCTAGTGGTAGGAGGATCAAAAAACTGCTTGTTAGTTAAATCATGGAATTAATGCAAATTCTTTATTTCCATCATTCCAACATTATTTATATGTCAGATAATCTGTGAATATTGGTAAATTTCGCAGGCTACCTGCCACTTAAATATGTCATCAGATTTAGTAATTGTAAAGGGTGATTTTTACCTTGTTCCCGCATTCTGAGAAATGCCACATTTTGGTCAAAACTATAGAACATTCCTTAACTGAGGGTGTGCCCAAAGAAAAATGAGCCATTTCTACTGCACTATATCAAAGTCAGCCAAAAGCATTGTGGGCAGCAGACATCATAGAGGCTAAGGGTGTAAACTTTAATTCAAGGGCCCCAGCAGCCACTCTGCAGTAATATGGTTGAGCATCTGAATATCGGAATTGTTTCCTTGGAAGAAATCTAAATAGGTGTCAGCTCAATGAAGTATAATCAGCTAGCTGGAGGTTGGGATGGTTAAATCTGAGCATTATGTCACTGCAGTGAACGTCACATAAAAAAAATAAATTGGACGTTATAGGTCAGAAATCCATTGGCTACAACTGTTAAGGTCTTTTAAAAAGTGTTTTTCTTACTTTTGAAACATTTTGATAATAGAAATCGTTATAGTATCAGAAACAAGTATATAATATATACTGTGTATGTAAGTACGGCATGACATCTGCTGAATGAGTAGATATTGAAGATAGGATAGATGTATATAAACATATGATGATGCTTTGCGTTAACTGCACCTTCATAATGCCCTATATATGCATTTGTAGTATAACATCCAAACATACTTTAACAGCTTTAATATGCACCAATAACAAACATACGATAAGATTACTGTATGTTGTTTGTTATTATCAATGTTTGCAATTAACGTATATTAAAGCTGTTAAGGTATGTTAGGATGTTAAGGTACAGTTACATGCTGCTTATGAATGTTCTATGAATGCATTATGAAGGTGCGATTAATATTCTACAAATGCATTACAAAGGCATTATGAAGGTGCCGTTACTGTAAAGCATTACCAAATATACTGTATAAAGTACTTTTATAATAGGTAAAAGATATCAGAAGAATAAGTGAGTTTCATAAATATTTTAAATAAAAATTATGCAATACGAAACACTATTTTTTCCAAAGTGGATGTTTGGAAATTCAACTATGAAACACCTTTATAAAGAATTAACTGGTCTTGTGTTATCTAATTCAGAAGTTACTATACTGGTGGATGTTTTTCGTGTCATTTCTTTAGCATCCTTTTGTTGTTTGGCATGTAACACTTCTGGAGGCTGTGGCGAGACACAGTCAGGCGTTTTCTCAAGACATAACCATGCCGGCCCGTTGCTGGGATACCAAAGGGCAGAATGACTGAATGATGGGGTGCAGAGAGGAGGTGTGGCCAACATTAAACCCAAGGACAAGGCTGTCATCTATCTAGTATTTGAGTTGCACTGTGAAATACCAGCCTATAAGTAAGAAGCAAGGATCATACTTGAATCACAACCAATGAAATATATATCCAGTGGCTATATAGTAAAATCTGTGCTATACTTATATTACTCACTTAAAATTCCGTCATTGAAATTTATGTATCTGATCAGTTTTAGCAACAAAGTGCCATTTATCAGCTTATGTGGTTTGTATATCTTGCTGGTTTTTGTATGTAATTATGTTGTGAATTGTACTGAAGCATTTCATTATTTGGTAGTGTTTTAATACTGATTGGTTAACTTAATGTTGCATGCTCATTTTTCTGTGTAATTTGAGTAGTGTTATTGATTTATACTCACTAGATATTTTTTTCTTTTGCACAGATTCAGTCATTCTGTAGTGTCCTGGTTTAAGCTGTACATGCCTTAGCGATGTTTTTTCTGTATGTTTGTGTGTTGACGTGCCTATTACTCTGACTGTGTGTGTGTGTGTTTGGGTGGAGGGGGGTAAGGACTGTGTGCACTTAAAATGAAATCTTGACCTTTCTTTTAATTGTCGGTTGTAACTTTCTGGCTTGGCGGCAAATGCAGTTTTATGTATTAAGATAAAGTTTGGTCATTTGTATGCAATTTTAAATCTTGGGGTTTTGTATTTATCCAGAATATTATATGCAAAAGAGCTTTTATAAACAGGATATACAGTCAGAAAGTAACATATTCAATACTCCGAGCAACATACTCAACACTTAGATAAAGAACTGGGCCAGCTGGGAAAAGTCATTATTCTGCCCAGTAGATGGCAGTAGATGTTTCAGAAATAATTCCATGCCCCATATGTGACCTATCATAATTGAATTTCAGCAAGGTCACTGCCATGGTCTGCAGGAGATGATTCATGAAAGCATTACATAATACTCCACTGAAATCTGTCTAACTTCTTATTGCCTCTTGGGTAAACCCACTAGTGAAATACTGCCTACCTATTTGTCGGTACCCGTGAACGCTTTACCGCAAGGCTAACACGGTCTCTTCTGTGATGTGACTTTACATCACGTCAGAGACATCTTAAGCTTTTTAATCCATCCCAATTTGACATTTTTTTTTTTTCCAATTGTTCAAGCGTTTAGGCCTGGCTCAGTGGGAAGACAATGTGATTATACTTTTGCAAGCCACTCTTAATAGAGGCAGCCTCTATTTTCCTTTTTGAAAGCTGACAAGGTCTTTGTGGACAGATTTGCACGTCTATAGAATGAGGCAATTTAAATTATTTTCTAAATAGCATTCTGTTCTGAAGGGGCACAGGTCACAAGTGAAACCCCTACATTTGTTAAGTTTGTGTTTAAGTTCTCGGTGGACAGCCTCATCCTGGATGTCATCGTGAATGATTCAAACCTTTATCGAGATGCTGGATGCACTTTAGTTGGTGTATGTATTGTGAAGGACAATGTGGCCTCTACAAAAGCCACATTCCCGCGGCGTATTGGATGCTATTACTGAAATGTGGCTTTTATCACAAAAAAAAAGAAAATGTCAAAATGGTCATGTGGTACATTATTATTTCCTAGGGATTGTGGGTAAATGTCACATGACTTCATTTTCTGAATGCTTTTTCCACATAAACCCTTTTCAGTGAAATGGACAAAGAAGCCGAGAGATACGGCATGTGTAGCAATGTGATTTAACCTTGATGTTTTATAATGTCGTATCAGGGATTGTACTGCAGGCTCTGGATATGCAGAACACTTACTCATCTGACATGTAACAGTATATTATCGACAGTATATTTTTAAAACATTAAGAATCATAGAATATTAGTTTATATTAGTCATACTATGTGCCTTTCACAGCTATACAGAAATATTCCTGAGATGCAACAGGAATACAATAGAAAGACAATACATACACGGCCTAATGTGTGGGGTGTACGAAACAAAATAGCAATTTTTCTGATAAAGTGGATTGCCTGAAAGGTGTTTCTGCAGGATGCACCTGTGAAGGTCTATCAGAAAATGCCAATTTTCAAGAAATGTCTAAATGTCAGACACTGATGTTACACTTAAGTGAATGATCGGCGAATGTGCTATCAGGAACCAGCTGCACAACATCACTGTAATAACAGTACTGGAACTGGAAAAGTGTCATTAAATGAGACTAGTGTCCGGTGTTTAGTCTTAAGCTTAAAAACATTGAGAAGACGAAGCCTGTGATGATCATGTATGCACTGTACCTACACTGCAACTCGGCACTGCATTCCAGACACATACACAGGTTTCCTGACTGGATGATGCCTTCCATGTAAAAAAAATATTCAGAATGTTTCAGTGGGAAGCAGAGGTGCCTGGTGGCTCGGCCAAGTGCATGCAAAAGACGACCGCAAAGTGAGGAAAAGAATTCATTTCAACCTATAGATGCTGTAACCCACAGTCTGAAGACTTTACCATAAAAGGGTCAGGGATGGAGAAAGAATGCTGGGGAAAGGGTGGGCGGTGGGGGGATCTACCTGGTCCATCTGTTATTCATTACCCTTTTACTCCACAATTTTCCCCCTCCACTATAAATTCTTTCTGAATGACATTTCTCATTATGCACATTCCAGCTGAAATTCCGGGCTGCAGATTGAGGGAGTGTCTCTAACACTCACCCCCAAGTGCTCTCGGCCATTGGTCGGAAGCTTCTTTGTGCAAAACTGGTCGTGGTTGGCAAAAAAAAAATAAAAAATGTGCAAGAACCTGGTAGCTTCTGCGGTCTATGCAGACTGTGCTGGCAAGCAAAGTCTGGGCCGGGTTAGGTTTCAGGAGCGGCCGGAACAGTGAGAGCGAGGGCACAAGCGGCTGGAATATTGTTGCGTTTCGGTGCGCCTGAGACATCTGTGAAAATGGAAATCCGGAACACACCAGGTGCGTCCTGGATGATTTCGAGTCACTGGTTCACCTGAGCTATGAGCTTTCAGACTGTGGGGAGTAAGCCTATATAAACAGAGAAGATGCCAGCTCCACACAAATCAGACAAACAGGGTTCCTACTTATATGTAATAACTCAAAAGGACGGACACAAATGTATGCCTAGCTACCATGAGACAATCATGTTGTACACTGGACCTTTGCCTTGGGTGACGAGAAGGACGGAACCTATTTTTCTGGAACATTCTGTTGAACTAATTAAATCCTTTGTGAATTAAAATATACAACACCATCCATCACAATAGCACATGTCAGGAAAAAAAAAACTTTCATTCTGCCACACTGTCTGATTTACTGACTTGTTGAGTAATGACTGTGTTTCTGTTTATTCTGGTCATTTAATCTCTCCATAGTAAACAAACCACTTCGTTCCCCATGGTTCCCACCCTTCAGGTGCAGATGACAACAACAAAAAAAAACTGTCGGCTTAAAGATGATATCTATGCCTTTCTCCACATCATCTCATACTGCGTCCTACAAAACAGACTGCATGGCCAAAGCTCAGCTCACAAAAATCATCAAAAATTAAATTCTAATTTTTATGCTCATTATGCTGTTGAATATCAAGCAAATATGCTCACACCATCTCACATTAAATTTTGTGAAACATATATTATTGTAAAAGTAACTTCGCAAAATCCACTGAGATTGTAATGCATTCTGTGATACATAAGTAAACTAAACATAAGTGGTGTGCTTTAAAGATGAATGTACAGTAGAATGGAAATGTAAGGTTTCATTGTAGTAGATGTGTGAAAAAATCATATAACAATGATGTCCATTAGATTTGACCCATTATCCCCAAAGATAAATAAAAACACTGGTTTCTTACAAAACAAACAATTTTCTCTTTCCAGGTCAATCAGAATCAACCAGGATGACAAGAAAAAGAACTGGCCCAAATTCTGGGTCCTGAACACTTCAGTCACGGTCTAGATCTGTCATCCCCAGCTGAGAAATTTGTGGGAGGCCCCCACAGTCATCATACACCATGTGAGAGGGGGGGTGACTGATTTTATCATCCCTTCCCTGTGTACTTTGTGCATGGAAACCAAATCAACTGACTGCACAATCCATTAGCCATACAGACTGTCCTTTTGAGTGGTGTTTCTCAACCCAGTCCTTGGGGATCCCCAGATGGTCCAAGTTTTTGCTCCCTACCACACAGTCCAAATATCTGTTCCCTACCAGACGGCCCATGTTTTTACTCCCTCCTGGCTCCCTACCAGACAGCCCATGTTTTTGCTTCCTCCCGGCTCCCTACCAGACGGCCCATGTTTTTGCTCCCTCCCGGTTCCTTACCAGGCAGTCCGTGAATTTGCTGCCTCCTGGCTCCCTACCAGACGGCCCATATTTTTGCTTCCTCCCGGCTCCTTACCAGACGACCCATGTTTTTGCTCCCTCCCAGTTCCTTACCAGACGGCCCATGTTTTTGCTGCCTCCTGGCTCCCTACCAAACGGCCCATGTTTTTGCTTCCTCCAGGCTCCTTACCAGATGGCCCATGTTTTTGCTCCCTCCCGGTTCCTTACCAGACAGTCCGTGTATTTGCTGCCTCCCAGCTCCCTACCAGACAGCCCATGTTTTTGCTCCCTCTGAGCTCCCTACCAGACTATCCATCTTCTTGCTCCCTCCTGGTTTCCTACTTCCTAGTTGGGAGGCCCTAAAAACGTGGACTGTATGGGGGTCCCCAAGGACCGGGTTAGGAAACACTGTCCTACGGATGCTCCCTCCTTACAGATTCCCCTTCAAGATTCTGCTGATAAGCTTAAATTCAGAGGCTGAATTTAGTCACGGTTTGTTTAACCTCGGAAGCATGATAATGACGTGCTTCCTTTTCCCACGATAGGGTATTAGGTCAATTATCTGTGCATCCATGTGAGACAATCATAAACCAAAGGTATGAGTCACAAGTGCTTTTCCATTCTGTGGTCCTCTGATTCACCGGCTTTCTCCAGGACTCACTGTACTCCATAGCAAATCAGACGCACATCCATCACTGGGGGGGGCGGGTGGTGGGGAGACAGGCTAGACCAAGTATATGATTACAGTTGATGAATGGATTCTACACTTAGGCTTCAGATGAGTATTACAGTGATATGAAAAACAAAGGTGAGTGCCTGTTTGGAACATGAGGAGACTTAACTCATAGTCTGTCTGACTCTGTCAACCGTAAAAATAAAAAGTCAAGGGTGGTCTACAGCATGTTTGATATGGAATGTGCACCTAAACTCCTACACATGGCTATGATTTTCAACAGCACCTCAAAGCACTGCCAAGTCTAATCCAGTGCGTCTATCTGCAAAACAAATGACCTCAGATTACCCCAACTCTAAGGTTTCTACTAAAACCTCTCTATCTATTTAAACATATACGTGACACGACTTCCCCAAGTGCTTTAGAGGTCCCAGTTCACGACATGGTACTTTAGGTTTCCCCTGAAAGTTTATTGCTATGTCATCTGAATGGGATCCAGAGTAGAATTTGAGTAAAGGGGCACTTAGTCAAATTTCTACTTCTTTTTTAGCTTTTGATATTTATGAACATTTCTACCCAGAAGCCTCACTTCAGCTGACAGTAATAGTGTCTTGAGGGTGAAGTTTGACTCTGACAAAGCATTCAGACCCGCAATCCACTCCCGCATGAATTTTAGGAGATGGGCTAGCAGTAAGGGTACAGTGAATTACATGATCTTCAGCTGGTATTTTTTTGTCTGAGTGACTTCTTCTTAAATTTATTTATTTATTTATTTAACATTTAATTGAACTTTCTACAAAAGTAATTCTGGCTACCCCTGGGTGAGGAGTCCCTATAGTCGCCAAATTGGCCCTTCTCAACCCCCCTGTAAGTACTGAATACTCACATGCATGGTGTATGTGTTCTTTTTCGATTCACGAGTCACTAGGATTTCATTACACCTAGAACCAAGGTGTAAAATCCGCATGGTATACACCACTAAGTGTTTCATAAAGCATAGCTTTCATAAACGGGTTCACCTACATAATTCGTTACACAGATACACTCACCAATATCGATACCTTCTTAAAACTTATTATCGTTACATAGTTGACGTAACAGCCCACTTTCAGTCCAGAACCAGATAACATAATATCCGTTTAACATATATAGATACACTGCATGTGATAGTACAAACCACCCCGAATAGCCAACTGAAATGTTACAAAGTTATTTTTTTTACTTAACCGTGTAGGCCTATGTTGAAATAAGTTTTGTGTGCTTACGTGTGATGCTACTTATTAACAAGCATGTGTCACATCAAAACTGAAGTTTTTGTTTTTTTAAAGATTTATGTGAAAAGGTCAAAGCCGTGGTGACGCAGAGTCTGAAGGCTTTCCTGCGGCTCGCAGAGCCAAACCCCTCCCTCGCCTTAAACGGGACGCCGTCCGCCACTTCGCTGCTCATCCAGCCTCGGGAGGCGACCGGAACGCCGCTTCATCACCCGCCAGCAAAGTAAGGACCTTCTTCGTACCCGAGAGGCGCTGAAAAGAGTCGTGCAAACGGACAGAGGTCGCCTTTGAACTGTCTGGGTGCTTCTCCAAGCCTCTCCGACGTCGCCTGCTCACAACGCTTGGAAATTCACTGGTTCGGCGTTACCAGCGCAGTCTGCACTGCCATCATCTGCTCTTAGAAACCTCCACTTAGTGCGCCTGATACCTATTTATCGTCGGATGTCTCGTTATATGTGGCTGCTCTGCGGTATTTACTGTACTGTTTTCCGTTTTTTGCAAAGTAAACTCTTCAAACATCCATGTAAATTCTGTACTACTTACCTGATCACTTTCGTGTATCGCCATGATTTTTTAACGTGATTTAAAAAAATGTGGTTATTACAATTTATTTAGATTTCAAAACGAGGTTTTACGTTATTGCTATAGGTACATTGAATGGTGGCTACTGCTCCCATTCTTTCCAACTTACTTTGTCCTTTGCTTGATAACTAAAAACATTTCGGGTACAGCTAACGAAATACCTACCCGGTGGCGCGTGATGAATTTAGTCCTGACAGTAAATGTCGACGTTTTGGAAATCTATCGTTTAATCGTGATTTAGGTCTAACCTAAAATTGGTTATAATGTCAACAGATATACTTGCTGTAATATTGTCCTAAATATTACATTGGTGACATTTGCAGAGCCATTTAAAATTTTCAAAATTTCAAGTTGCATCGAAACAGTTGTGTGTAGCTGCTGAATCGTTTTCTGCCCAGTGCATTTTAAAGTCGGACCAGAAATTCAAACGGCTGCTCTGACATGTTTCTGATATCATCTGAAAGTTTTTACTAAAATCTGATAGAAGTGAAAAGGTTTCTGGGTGGTTATATAACAGTTCTCCACAGGTTTTTGTAAAGTGTCACGTATTTATTTGTGAAATTGAAAGGAGATGTAAGATCTCCTTGACAACGTCCTTCTCCGTTTGATCTCCTTAAATGTTACGCAATAGGAAACATGTGAAAGATGAATGACGTGTTGTTCTCTGCGTGCTTGACTAGTGATTCGAAATTACGTCTGTATGTGTAGAACAACGAATATTTTGCCTGCTCCCCGGTAGTTTAATTTGCTTGCCCGCAATTTAGACTAAACGGTTACGACATTCTTTTAATGAGTCCAAGATTTAACTATTGAGTCAGGTCAGTTTTCTGGAAATGTGTTAAGGTCAGTTTCATGTTAAGTGGCGTGTTCCTTAACGAGGTTTGAATAATGCTCTTTGACTGAAATAGAAACTGTTCGGTGTTGATTTGACTTCTGTTCATCAGATTTCAGTCTGATTCACAGACCTGTGTGCTGAATTTCAACAAAACCATTCAAAGGATGAGGTATTGTCACTGATAGGCTGCTTATGGTTAGGGAGCCACGGGAAGGACACAAACTTCCTTGTTTTGTTGTTAAAGACAATACCATATTTGTTTTTCTCTTCACAGAGCCAGCATGCCTAACTGGGGAGGGGGAAACAAATGCGGGGCCTGCCAGGGGACAGTGTACCATGCTGAGGAGGTCCAGTGTGATGGAAGGAGCTTTCACAAGTGCTGTTTCCTCTGCAGTGAGTGTGGTTTTGGTGACTATCATGAGAATGAAGTGTTACAAATGTCATCCATCCATCAATATGTACTCTGATACAACTTGCAGAAGATCTTTGTGTACTGAAATCAGATTCGTTGTCAGAAATTATTCAGTTTGCCTTTAAAGAACAAGTATAGTGGACTCAGATGAATAATGTAATTATAAAAATGTTATTTGATTGGTAAAACATTTGGATAGTCCATCCATTTTCACTAACCGTTTATCCAGTCGGCATGCCTAGAATCCATCCCTGGAAGCTGAAAGCATGTTATGGGAGAAACCTAGAATGGTGTGTCAGTAGAACAGCTGTATTATATAATATGAAATTAAATAGTGTATAAATATCAAATAATTCATTCTTAAATAATAATGAAATTAAATATTGCTCTTTCAAAAATAACTTCTTATGGCTGTGACTGAAAAGTTAGTGTTTCGTTTAATTTTCATGCAGTTATTTTGAGTGTTGTTCTTACAGCAAACATCAACTTAAGTTTTTTTTTTATCTTGCTCTTGAAATGGGTTTGTCAGATGAAATCTTATCTTTGAACTGACCACCCCTGCTATTTACTATTGCTGATCACGTTTGAGAGTCTATGCTGGTATTGAGCGCTTGTTTTATGTGGCAGTGGGACAGGGTGGGCTCAGTACCATGTGCTGATACGTGACTCTTAAGTCCCCTTGTCCATCTCCTTAGATGAACTGAGCAGTGTTTACAGCTGTGATTAGTAGGCTGTGGCAAATGCCAAAAGCTGTCTGACCTGGTAGCTGCTCTTGCACTTCTCAAAAAAAGTCTAGATGTTTAAGGACATTTAACTTTACTAGGCCTTTGGACAGTTATGCAAGAAGTGTGTTCATTCATGTCCTGCTTTTACACATTTTTCTTGACACGGACATTGACAGATTAATGGATACCCTTTGCCAGTAGTCAGTTTGTCTTGCATGATGTGATGATTTCTGGATGGTTTTGCTCACCTGAACATATCAATGTGTTCTATGCTAAACAAAAATGATTTTACTATTTGTCTGACAATCTGGATAGAATAAATTCTAAAACAATCTTGTGTCATTCTATCTGGTTCTATTGCATTGTACAAGGTACTCTCTTGTTTTAGTGGTCTGCAGGAAGGGCCTAGACAGCACCACGCTGGCCATTCATGACCAAGAAATCTACTGCAAGTCCTGCTACGGGAAGAAGTATGGGCCCAAGGGTTATGGCTATGGTCAGGGTGCTGGGACGCTCAACATGGACCGTGGAGAAAGGCTTGGGATCAAACCTGAGCAGTGAGTGCCTTCCATGGCAACCATATCAGAATGGATTCTTATGTCAGATTTATTAGCTTGAAATGCTGAATGCTATATTGCGTTTTGGACTGTCTCTTATGGTGGATTATGGTGGTAGAACGCTCCAGATTCAAAATGGAATGTTCTGCTGGTTATCTTTGATGGCATTGTTTTAAAGCATCCAGTGAATTATTGTTCATGTCCTTTGTTATCCACTGAAAAAACAACATTGGAGGGCCTCCAATCTCATAGATCTCATGCTGTAGATTATGAGAGGAAAGTTTGTTTGCCCAAGCAGATCTTTGAGCTTACAGCAACTCCCACACTTATGAGGATGGAAGGCTAAGGCCTGCTGACTGACTGTTCTCTATGTCAGGTGACTGTTATTATGAAAGAGCTCACTGTATAACATTAGCTCTAAGGTCACATCATGTTCTGAAAGACAATATGGCCCATTCATCTTACCACGGTTGCAGGAGGTAGTCATCCTTCCTTGTGCAGAACTCTAATATCTTTCGATACCTAGACAACAAGTCCAGTACAAGATGTCAAATGATCTAGTTGTTTATCTTTTCAGTGCTCCTTTTTTTTTCCTCCCTGCAGGGTTCAGGGTCATCGACCCACAACAAATCCCAATCCCTCTAAGTTCGCTCAAAAGTTTGGCGGCTCGGAGAAGTGTGCGCGCTGTGGGGAATCTGTGTATGCAGCGGAGAAGATCGTGGGAGCAGGCAAGGTAAAGACGATGAGTGGAAACTAGCTCACCCTTTCTCTCAGCAGGCTTAGTGTGATCTTATCCCTGTTTTTTCTTAATAAAATGTCACGCCCAATTTCCGTGCTTTTAGTGTTTCCTAAACTACAGCTCCAAATTCTCCATTCCAAACCGATGGCGTTAAAAGTGTGCAGTCCTGTTCAGCAGATGTTCATTTTTGTCCTTGGATGTTGATGCAAATGTCACCTGGCTCAAACGCCGGAGACTTGTTCTGGGCTGGGGGTGTCATTTTTGATGCCATTGTAGTGCTATAAATAAGGGTTAAAATTACACTGACATCCTACCCTGCTGTCGATAAGGAAGAGCACTTGTACTCTGGACTTTTCTTAGGGAAGCAAGTGCAGAGACTGACTCTGTTCTTTTTGGCAGATGGCATAGAAGACTTTATTTAGAAATACACTCACCTAAAGGATTATTAGGAACACCTGTTCAATTTCTCATTAATGCAATTATCTAATAAACCAATCACAT
>JAODLC010000001.1:13103776-13128157 GCA_026781145.1 Hippopotamyrus pictus
CTCCATCAACTGCAAGATGCTATCCTATCAATATGGGCCAACATTTCTAAAGAATGCTTTCAGCACCTTGTTGAATCCATGCCACGTAGAATTAAGGCAGTTCTGAAGGCGAAAGGGGTTCAAACACTGTATTAGTATGATGTTCCCAATAATCCTTTAGGTGAGTGTATGTAATCCCGTAATTGGCCCAGAGGTCTGGTGCAATGTAATGGGCAAAAAATAATGAAGTTGTTTTACTTTGAACTCAATTTCATGCTGTATTTTTGTGGTTCCTGGATACTTTGTGTGTTGGCTTCCATACCTGGATTGTAAAACATTCCCATAACTCACTTTGAGTCTGGAAAAAGGAAACTTAATTTCATGCTCCAAGAGTTTTACTAGATCAAGGAGGATGGTTAAAACCAGGATGCACGTTCTACCTCTGTAGTGCTGTTACTGAGATCATTATTTTGGATATGATTTTATGTGTAACATTTTATGTGAATTTTTTTTTTTTTTTTTACAAGGAGTATGATTTTATACTTTTCCTTACAACTATGTTTAAAAGTGATGTTGCAGACACGTCAGTTATTGTAGGCTGTTTAATCTCCACCCCAAATCAATACTTCCAGTGACACTGGCCCAGCAGAAAATGCAATTTTTAAAAGGATCATCTGTTTAAGATGATTTATTGGTGTGACTCAGCTCTCGCTCTTCCATATGAAGCCCTGGCATAGGAACTGCTTCCGGTGTGCCAAGTGTGGAAAGAGCCTGGAATCCACCACCCAAACGGAGAAGGATGGAGAGATCTTCTGTAAAGGTGAGATTTCTACGCTTGGATCTTGCGGCTAATTTCCATTTACCTCCCAAGTATAGGCACGTGAAATGTTGCCTGTTGATAGTACAAATATTAAGGACCATTCAGGGCTTTAAGCCATGGGTTTAGTAATGACTGATTTAGCTCTTGAGTTTCAAGAGAGCCTTTACTTAATTAGTGTGCATGTACTATGCTACATATGCATTTATGGGTTACTGACAAAAGAATTAGACACGCATTCAGAGCAGGATGTCTTTTTCAGTGCCTGTCTAAACACAGAGAAGCAGCATCTCACCATCCTGCAGAAAATATGTTTGGCTGTTGCAACTCACCATTAAACCACACCCTTGTTGGTGTGGTCTAAACATCAAAGACCACTTGAGGATTTCTTGCTGGCCAGAATACTTGCACTCTGATACAGACTACAGAAGACCTTTGTGTACCGAAATCGGATTTGTTGTATGACTGTTAGAAAGTATTTCTTGCTCATTTAAACAAGTACAGTGCACTTGGATGGGTAATGTTACTATAGAAATAAAGTGGTTAATTGGTAGAATTTCAGGATAATCTAGTAGATAGTCTATCCATTTGGGGTAACCAATTATCCAGTACATGGCAACAGAGTCTGGAGCCTGTTCTTGGAAGCACAGACTGCACTGATGCAGCTGATTCCTTGACAACATGCATTTGTAATGTGCTATTTGCCTCTTTTGTATGTTGTGTTGAACCTGGAGGAAAACACACACAAATGCAAACTCAACAAAGGGAGTCAGCGGCAGGAATCGCGCACACAGCCCTACAGGTGTGAAGTCTCAGTGCTGCCCACTGAGACCGATTACTGGCTGCTACAGTGACCTAGCAGCAGCGAAGAGGGCAACTGCTCCAAAAACAAGCATGAATGGACTTCTGCAAGAAAATGCCATTAAACCAAACAGTTGGCACTTTCTGAAATGAGGAAATGACACTAGCCAGATCAAGTGATACCATGCAGATGATGACCAAAATTTTTAGTGACACAAGCACTAGACTTAAGTTTAAGGTTGTTTTTTGTGAACCTCTTAACACTGATACTTAACCACTAGTTTTTCTATTGCAGCATGCTACGCTAAGAACTTTGGACCGAAAGGTTTCGGCTATGGTCAGGGGGCAGGGGCCCTCGTCCACGCGCAGTGAATCTGCTCCTGAGCACCACGTACCACATACACGGCCCTCACAGTCTCAGCTATGTATATTTTATTACTGTCCAAAGCAGCATTTGCCAGTGGCATAGTACTTTCTGATGACATGCTTTGAGGATTGCTGTGTAAAAACTAGGCTGCCTATTTTCATATTGCAAATACAATAAAGCGTATGTATACAATTTTACACCCATGTGCCCTGAGGTATTTTCACACAGGAATAAATCACTTATATATATTTTTTGAGCAAACAGGTGAAAAATGCTACAAGAACCAGCTGGCCGACAAGTGATTTAAGTCTATGGTCACTTAATGTGCTCACGTGACACATTCATCGCTATATAGGCAGAACTGATGCAAATTGTTTCCAAGAGCAAAAAGTGGTCGTGGTTTCATAGCTTTAAAAAGGGCGAATATGAATATAAATATATACCCCCTCCCCCTCAGTGGGGTAAGTAATGGTAGTTATGAATTGGAGAACAAAGATGATTTCACACAGTGGATGTTCCAGGTAACAGGTGTGGAGTTTATTAAAAAAACAAAAAAAAGGCATAAGCCTTGGTTCAGTGTGTGTCCCCCCCCACCCCACCCCCACCACAAAGCCTCATGGGCAGGCGTGTCAAACGGGTGCATCTGGTGGGCCGTGCATTTCTTAGCCTTCCATTCCAGCCCGCTGCCTCATCATTAACAGATCCAAACTTACTAATGTAGGTTATTCGTTTGTACCGAATGAAAATGTTCAAATACGATTTTAATACGTTCTTTTAAAAGATTTATAATTAAGGGAGGATTCTGGCAGTTAAAATCAGAATATACAAGGTCCACCGATCATCATCTTTGACAGACCTGCTTTTTAGTCTCCAACTCTAGTCCGGGAGAGCATCTGTCCAGCTCGCTTTAAATGCCAACCTAATTATCTATCTCTGCAAGATTAGATTATGTGTCCATAAGCAGTCAGTGACTTCATGTAATTGGGACAGAAACACGCTTGATTAAAATCACAGTATTTTTGATCACAGGACGGTACCTCCGAAAGGGCAGCATTTGTTCTAAGCAACAGGAGACTGTTACGTCGATGGGTATCTAATCCTGCAGAAACCATAATCAGGTTGGGTGGCTCAAAACCAACCGTGAACGGAGCTCTGTAGAACCAGGGCTGTGAGACCGTGCTTCTGTAGATTAAAGCCTCTTAGAGATGTGGTCACAGGAGACGGTTTACAGTTATACGTTAGTAAGAGTCCACACAACCTTTGCATTTGAGGACAGCTTTTATGAATACAGCCTGCTTATATCCAAAAGGATTCCTATGTGGACGGTCGAAAAAATAACATTCCTAGGCAAACCACCTTTTTAAGAACGCAACAGTGAATAGCAGTGTTACAATCCCAAAGCTTTGCCTTTAGGCCCTTTATACCAAAAAGGAAACACTGTCAAACCCTCTTTCACTAAAAGGAAAAAAAGTGGACTTTTTGTATATCTTGTACATTTAAACGAAGTATTTCATTATTAAAGCCATTAAAATGGTATCATGCCCAATATGGAAATAAGGTAATAGTCAAGGGCTAAGAGGCACTGTAAAAACATGAATCACTCATGTATTTTCATGTGGTGTTCTCATGTGAAGGGGCATGCGGATTCTTCCTAAGAGCTATCACATGCCTATCTTTAAAAAAAATGAAAAATGAAAAACACACTGAATTTAAAATTGTCATTTGACCTCAACACAATGAGAACCAAAGAGCCAAGGTCAGAGGCTAAGTAAAAAGACTCCGCCCATTACAGATGACAGGAGCTTTTGTGCTGTCAGGGTCCAAAGGCTGGACAGCATCGCTTTGCAGCGATCGATCTGAAATCCGCGTGCGGCAGCCGGACGTTGGAGACGCGAAAAGGAAAAAAATGCTGCAGCCTGCTCTCGTAATTTCATGTTATCTTTCCTCGCAGTTTATGCATCCAGCCACACGACAAACTCCAGAGATACAACATATAAAATCTATTTAATAAAAAATAAAAAAAAAAAAAAACAATTCTGTTATCCCCTGATACGGAACAGTCGGATAATTTACACCACGATAGACGGTTTCCTGGCACTTGCAGAGACCGATGCTGCCCCTGAAGATACATGAAACTTGGGGATTGCAGGAAAAAAGGTATCGCAAAAGTACTCACACATCCACTATTTACAGAGACATGGCTCCCCTTTGGCTAGGATACACAGGACAAATGGCCAGGCTGCTGGCGAGCAGCTCTGCGGGATGGGAACACGGTATGGAAACGGGCCGGTTTCAAAGCATCACGCATGCAGTGTTCTCACAAGGTAAGATGCCTCAAGACAGCGGCGAGGAACATCGCCAAGCGCTAATGTCACAACTACGTCACGGCCTAAGGGAGACCGGATGAAATTCAGAGAGCAGCTTAAAACCCAACGGGGACGAAAAAATTTCACGGACGAAAAGAACTAACTAGCTCATTTATGTACAGATAGACAGTCTTTACACTCGTTTAAACCTGTTGCTACTGCGTAGAGTCGGCATGTATGAAAACAGAAGGTTAGCGGCCGCTGCTGTCCTGTCGCCCCCAGGTGACCTGGCCTGTCCTCTGTAAACGCAGAATTGTTATTCGGAAGGCCGGTTTGACCTGCTATTTTAGCGGCAGGACGAAAAGCAATCAGTGCATCATATTAAATTAAACAGGGAAGAAATAATAATAGTAATTAAAAAAAAAAAAAAAAAAACGGGAAGACTCCTTCCTGTAAAAAAATAACCATTATAACCAATAACCACTTTAACCATTCCATAAATCCCCCCTTTTCACTATTTCAGCGGCTTCCAAGTCTTTGAAAGACATGATCATGTATCCTCTAAACTACACAATGGCAATAATAAATATTAATGTTATTAAATACATATATATGCATTTATACAAATATATGTTCTGTTATTTGCTTTCAAACTATAGTTCTGTACTGCACCACATCCTCTATATAATTAATTACAATAAAACTTTACACATACTACCGGTAACATGATCAACTCATCTATAAATAGCTTAAAAATAAATACTCATGTAGCTGTTATTCGGTGGTGGTATGGGTTCTTGGCTCCATAATCACGAACCGACATTCACTCTCGCTTTTCCACAGGGGTCACCCACGCCGAGGTGCCGCATCCGAAGTTTCCGATTCCAGACCCGCTCTCCCCTTTACACTCCGGAGTGTTTCGTTTTCCTCATTTCCTCTGGAATCCGTCTTTCTAGGATTTTGAGGGTTTTATGGAACAGCTAAGCTTCAAGTATGAACCAAAAACGTAATACTCTTAACAAAACAGAAAATAATTTAAAGCTACATAAACGGAACCCATAAAGTGACAATGACGAAGGGAACGAAAAGGAAAAAACGTATTGCATGTCTTGAAATGTGAGATTCCCGTATGGAGGACAGATGAATCCCTTTATGCAAGCCTTCTCTTCTTATGCTTCCCCAACATAGGTGGCAGTCATACACTGTCCATGTCAGGGACCATGGGGTTAGGGACTCTGTGACAGTGGCCATGTGTCCTGTACGGTATGCGAGTGTTCCCCGGCAGATTTCAGTCATAGCGAAAGGAGATGATCCCAAAGGGGCATTCCCAAGAATGAACCCCTCCCCCCAAACCACCCTGCACTTCCGTGGGACCTCTCCAGGACCTGTGCGGACCGCTACACCAGCTGGTATCCCGAGCCGGACGTCTGGTCGTACTCGATTGTGTACTGCGCGGTCCAGTCCACGACCACCGGCCGCATCAGGCCACAGCAACGATACTCAAAGAAGTCGATGAGGTTCCGCACACAACCATGGCTGAAGAGGAACAGGACAGAATGGTAAGGATTAGTGACACATTCAGAGACACTCAGACCTGTGGGGACTCTCCACCCACACTGACCACTCTTTTGCACAATTCAATGACAATGGATGATATGTGATGTACTGGGAGAACAGCTCCTCTACACCCATGTGTCCATTATAGCCTGGGATCTTCATATATCAATCTACTCATTTTTGGCACATTATTTTTCAGCTCAGGTCCTGGAGCCTCTTTACACCATAATTTGCTTTGACTGTGAAAGTTAATCCTGTTACTTTGCTCACATTTGATACATTAAGACTTGAGGATATCTAAGCCCGTTACTCTTGCCCCTAGTTGGCTTGTACTCACTTGAAAGGGCTCTCAATGGACGTGGTCGTGACTTTAAAGTGCTTGTATCTCCTGGCGTTCATACGCTCATTTGTGGTCACACCAAGACAAGCAATCTGAAACAGGAAAGCATGAGCAATGCAACACATGTTCCAGGAGGTTGACTGAGTGATCGAAGGCTGGCAAGGCTGAGTGCAATCTTAAATACCTTCACCCAGCTTAAGCGCTGGCAACTTACAACCTCAACTGAAACAGAATCTCGTAAAGAGTTTACGGACAATGGACAAGAACATAACAGAAGGGTTTATTTTTTCGTGAGCTGAACCAGTAACTGCATACCTCAACGTTAGTAGTGCTTCGATGTGGAAATATATAAGAATAACTGATATATTTGCCTAGTAATACTGATAACAGATACCAATAACCAGACCCGTAAGCAGAAATAAATTTAATGGGGTGTCTGGCAACCCTACCAATAGATCTCACCGTGAATGTGTGTAGCAAAAATATAAAGTAATGCATGCAGTTAGACATCAGTGAATTAGCACCAACTTGGGAGACTTCTGTGTGGTGAATGAGCCAATAAAATCCCTCATTCCGTTGCTATAGAAAATGGGGAATCGTCCAATGCAATCATCTCCTTTATTTTAATAGCTAAAGTTTTTAGCTCCAGTGCTAACTTAGTCTAAATATCAGCTGGCAATATCGATTGAAACAGACACATCGGACCCATGCAGAGGTCTTGATTTTTAAAGAGCATCGGCCAGTGTGTTAACGAATATACTGTGCATCTCTACTCCGAGTATTTTACAAAGGCTCAAAGTCTGGCCTTAGTGCAACTGAAACTTCAGCTACGTTTTGCTGCTAAATGAGCTGGTGCATTTCTTCCCCCTTCCTTCTGTGTAGAGAGCTCAGAATAGCCAATACCATGTTTGGCGACACGGGAAGCTCTAGCTGGGGTCTTCTGCTGGCCTGGCGAGGCACTTACCTGGTACATCTGGCACATGATGAGGACAGCCACCCACATCAAGTGGAAGATGCTGTTGAGGAACATCCAGAACATCCATGGCGAACAGGTGGCAATCTGCGTGATGTAGGTCCAGAGGCCATCCTTGGAGTAGCTAGTGCCACAGTGGATCCTCCAGTCTAAGAGCGAGGCGGCACCAAAAAAAGAGCAAATAAATGTGGGTCTCCCAGAACCATGACACACACTGTTCAGGAGACCAGCCAGGCTCAATCCAGCATTCATACACACATCATGCCATCTACAGAGCAACTGCAAATTACTGGCTTTCATCCAACTTCCTTTGATTGTTGCACTTATATAACTTGCCCACAAATTAGAGTTTGTCATTTACCAGCTTCAAGGCAAGGACCAGGACCAATTTAAATGCAGATCCCCAAGCCTGGGTGATAATTACGGACTGGTAGACGACACTCGCACGGAACCACGATTTGCCAAATTGAGAAAATGTACTTACAGCAGATGCAGCCGTAGATCATCCAGCAGATCATGCAGAGCAGAAAGAACAAGTATCCCATGAAGTAGCGGTGATTTCCACTTCCTGGGAGCAGCACAAGAAACAGGGCTGAATCACATGTCAGACCCCCGTCCCAACTGCCAAACCCAGTCCCGAATTCATCATGGGAGCAGGTAAGAGATGCAGTGTTTCCCCGCTGAGATCCAGGCAGCTGTCGCACAACCATGTGCCTGAGATTCTGACTGGGAGTGACATGGTCAGGTACTTAAATTAATCAGCTTTAATATTTAAATTACTGCTTGTGATACTATTTTACTATTGGTAGCAATTCTTATTTCCATTCCAGTAAAATTGGACTCTGGTGTGCGCATGTGTATATCCCATACATGTCACAAGCCCCGTTTAATTTACACACACAGAATCACATGTGTAGGCGTGTTCTGTATGTCTAATACACCCTTCCCCATCAGAACACCTAAATGCAACACTTCTAAATTCGGATAAACCTTATATACCTAGATATTGCACTGTGGTATGTCTTTGAGCATTCTGAAGTCCCCTATTGATATGACATCAAAACAACATCAAGTTTCTTCGCAACACAAAACGTATCAGCAGCCCGTCAGACCTATAAGAATGTCTTCAGAATAGACAATAGGCTACAACCCTTCAGAAGCAACTATATTAAGTCTCCCAGTGCTGACTCACCTTTCCTGTCTCCCTCCCCTCCCCATTTCCCATGGACACCTGTCCAAACAAGAAAACAACCCCCCCAGGGGGACCCTCAACTGCCCAGTGCCACTGCTGAGTCTGTCATGTGACACGATCCGCATGGGCCTCGGGCAGTGAGCCACCATCAGGCACGCCAGCCCCTTACGCCAGGCTCCAGCTGTTTTCTGGGTACTGGAAGCGTGGACATGGCAGACAGATTCCTGCTCATTCCCCTGCCGTTAAATTGAATTTCAGACTCTATCCGACGGAATTTTCCGGTGCGCTAATCCGCCCTGAAGGGAGTTATTCTCTGCCTCCAGCCATGTGCTACTGCTTAAACTGGAATTCACCCCCAATAATAAAGCTGTTTATTTCTCTCGGGTAAGTGGAGGGGGGCATCTGCAGCTGATGCAGCAGGGGTTAAAAGTCGCATTCGGGATACATACCCACACAGTTGCCCACCCAGGGACAGTGGTGGTCGAACTTGGCGATGCAGCGGTTACACACGGCACAGTGTTTGGATCTCACCGGCTTCCGTATCTGCGGGACGCATTTTACGAGGGGAAATCAGTTTGCCTCACATTCATGGGGCCGCTGCTGCAAATTAGCTCCCAGTATGAGGTAATGCGACTAACAGCATTTAATGGAAGCAACAAATTCAGTTGATTGTGACACTTCTAAATACATACCTCGTTATTTCCAAAATAAAACCAGAAATTTGAACAATTGTGCCAAGTACTACCCACAAAAACTCAGCAATCTGGAATATTTATAGATTAAATAATGAATGAGATGTTTTTTTATAATTTTGTAAAAATGATGATTGTTACCAGGCAGGTGCTGCAGAATATGCTCAGGTCTAGATTTCCTGTTTCTGCTAATTCAACAATGGTCTGCAAAAAGGAAGGAAGAGAGTCAGGCAGACCCCAAACATACAGCTCTGCCACGTTGTCCCTGTACAACAGCGCAATTCGAAAACATCCACACCACTAAGGCACAGAACCACAGTTAAAGTTTAAACTCTGGGCGTAATTAAATTAAGCTGCTCGACAACTTCACAAAGCTGCCTGTCATGGCTTCTCGTGCTGTGATGCTGGCTTCACTTCACTGAAGTGGTGCCCTTTGAAATCCAAAGTCTCGGCCTGGGTTATCGGTACGCTGCGCCACTAACTATCACCATGGAAACCACTGCGCTTTCAGGGTAAGTGTGGTTACTGGAGTAGCAGTTTTGACCAGAGGGGGACACTGATAGAATCTAGTCATGCACAGGGGTGTGCCAAAACATGTCTGACCACACCCAAGGCATCAGGATTTACGAGGATAAAGCTATTTATAGTCTGTCATTAGTGCAAACCACTGGGATGTATGCAAGGACTATAACATCAATATAGCGAATTAAATGACAGGTTTCCATTTTCATTGCTAACTTCAAACATGAAGCCATGTGTTGATAAAAAGACCTGGCAAAAAAAGGGCAATGTGTGCCGTACCTTCTTCTTCTGCTCCTCTGAAGCTCTGATGATCCCGGGATCGGATTTCCAAGACTTGCCAAAGTTGTAGAACAGAGCGGCGCTGGTCAGGAGGAAGGGGATGTGGATCGTCACCAGAGGCAGATGTGCCGTTCGTTAAGGACCCGTGTTTCTAATGAACTTTGCTTTGCCATGAGGTAAGGGAGATGACACAAAGGCCCAACACCTGCATATGTAAGCTCCATACAGCAGGGAAACTGGAGAACACACTATACCAGGGGTTCTGAAAACATTTTGATCTAAGGCCTACATCAGGTTTCTGTTCAACCATTTGTTAACCATTTCGAGTCATGAGGCATCATCAGTTGGGTCCAGATTAACTTGCAATTCGGCCCGCATCCAGACTATGAGAACCTCTGCACTAGACACTAGTGATCACCATAACAGCTGCAACACGTGTGCATCTCCGCACGTCCCACTGCAGCCCCACTGCACCTCACACTTCAGTTCGCTTCTGCCCTGTGACTCCAACCGTAAACCATCAGCATCAGTCTAAGTAACAGAAGGAGTTACACGAAGGCTAGATACAAGCAGCCAAGGGGCAAGTCTGACAGCCCTTTAAAATTTACTGCATCACTTCTCTGCTGTTAGGTTAAGCCACCAAGGTAAACCGGAATGGAGAGCCTGGAGACAGGGCCCTGCTCTGACGGGGTTAGACAGCTCGAGAGACGCTGGCCCGCATGAGTGAAGATGACATCATCCAAAGAGGTCCCACACATACCATTCGGGGTAATTACAAAGCAGCATTGTAAAACGAGCGCCGTGTTTACATTTCGTTTCGGATAGCACATCCAACACACGCTGTAACTTTCTCCACAGGATGCAGACTTTTTAGAGACATCATCAGCCAGTTGGACGCCGAAGACGACCTTATGTGATTCAAACCTAAAGCGAAGTCACAAAATCCCAGTACTGCACTAACAATTAGAGTAATTACCAAATATTTCAGGAAGTATGCCAATAACAGGAAACCCTTATGTAAGTTGATGTAAATATCTGGTTAAAGGAATTAATGGGGATGCAACCTAAGCAGAAAGAAACTGCAGAGAGAGACAAAAAAGTGGCTTAACAGAAACTCAAACCCGATATATATGCTCAACAGCAGTCTTGACGTTACGCCTTCTCCTATAAGGAAATACAGGGTTCCATTAAAACGTGTTAAGAGAAGCATTTAGCGGTTAGCGGTACCAGAAGATATGAATTAGCTTCGTGGTACAGAAACCCCTTCATCACAACTGTAATTAGAGGGATCCCACTCCCCACCCATCCCAGACAGACTAATATATCACAGAACAATTCGTGCTGAACTGTACTTTGCTCAGTTCCGGGCAATTAATGCAGACTAAGGAACCTTCACAAAATAAGTACTGAATGAATTGCGTGAGTGTTGTGGGTCTGAATCCTGGCTGTATGTGACGTGACTACAGTCCCATTGTTATTAATTTATTGACGGCTGAATGGTAGTTGTGGCTTATAAAATGCACCGTATGTCTAGAAAAGAAAAGCTTCAACTGCAAAACAGGGCACAGACAATGTTGACGTGGACCACATGCTACATTTCCAGGTAATAAAGATTTGATCTTGCCAACGTGACCAAACACGCTCTGTTGTTCAAGCTGAACAAATCTCAGATTTTGCCTTTCCTTGTGTGCAGAGAGCTGTGCCAAAGACCACATAAGTCAGTGCAAGTCCTTTTTTATACTAAATGTCCTTTTACCTCTTAAGTAAAACAGCTGAATCTTGAACAATTGAGAACAAACCTTAAAGAGAAATGAAAAACAACACTGCTGCTTAATGTTTGCTTTTGACGTGGCCCAACTCTGATGGGGAGGGACCCGTTACATAAGGACACAATAGCCACATACCTACTGGACAGTCATTTAATTTCCTTAAACTGGGGCAAAGTGCATTTGGTGCTCTGGCTGTATTACTGATATCCAAAAACCTCAGAGCTCCAGGGGAAAGTCACAGCCGTTTATGGTGATTGTGTCATCGCCAGCTACATGTCGTAACTTAATGTCAAAACAGGAGGACAAATCCATTAGGAGAGAAGGTGGGTGTTGTACAGCCTGTTCTGGAACGTTCCTTGTGTAAGTATTTTCTGTCTCACCACCACTCCAAAAATGCTTTTGTAATAAGGACTCTCTCACCATAATGTTATGCTGATTACCTCAATAAACAAAATTAGATACACAGTACCAGTCAAATGACTGGACACACCTACTGAAAATCATTTGTTTTTCAACAAGATAATGAGCTTAAGCTGCCCCTTCAATGCCCCGAGGCCTTTTAGTGTACAGTAAATAACACAGACAAACGCATTAAAAGCAGGTGTGTCCAGACTTTTTACTGGTACTGTAAAGAGGCGCAAAAACACAACTGAAAAGTATAGTCAAGTTCATATTTATAAACGAATACTGGTAGGAAACATACAGGAAACAAAGATCTCAATGGGACTGAACCAAAGGACACTAGGCTTCCAGAAAGGTAAGCAGTAGGCTGGGGGGGGTGGTGGTGGTGCTGAGAGCTCCCCCCGTCCACGCTGGAGAGCGACCGCAGACACAAACTCCAGACAACAATGCCTGTCCCCAAGCCAGCCAGGCCATTTTTAAACCTGGATCAGGTCATGGCTCCACTGTGGAGACCTTCCCTTTCGGGGCCATCTGGAGGCCCACAATGAGCCGCTGTGGAGTAATCCTCCAGAAAACCACCAGCATTCATGAGCAGGTCACCGAGGACGGGAAGTCCATGGGAGAACTTCTGGGGACCAGCAGACGGCCCAATCTCGTTAGAGATTCATAGGTGGAGAATCGCCAAGGGTGGGACAGGGTTCACATGCGTGCAGCTACACATATGCCAAACAAGGGCCACCACAGCAAGCTGAAACATCAGGTAATTAGGCCGTTCCTTTGGAGCCGTTTAATGCCAGATAATGACACGTGGGAGGAATTCGACCGCAAAGATCCATCTGTGATGAACTACTGGCAGAGAGCTCTTCCATCAAAAGCAGATCAAAGGGCAGCCCTTTCTACTGTGTTCTATTAAAAGTAACGATCTTTTGTATTATAGCGCCCCGCCCAATTTGTCAGTATAGCAGAGCCAAAAGCACCTGAGACAGTGCCGCACCCCCCTGGATTAGTCACAAGACACCTCCCGAACGGGCAGCAAGGAGAAGTTAACCTTAATGGCAGGAGTCCAGGTAAAGCACATCATACAGACCTAATGCGACCCGACGTCTGGACCTGTAATAACCAGAGAGGAGATTCCAGTCGGTCAATCAGAAACTGGCACCGCCCAGAGAAACACAAGCGGCCAATGGGAAGCTCTGCTGTGTCCCACCTGACTGGTGAGTTTGCTCATACTTCGCCATACTGCACACCCAGGCTAAAGGCTGTTAGCGCATGATTGATTTCCTTTAAGTGAAAAGTCGATATAAGTAGAAAATTTTCTCTGGTGATATCAGAAGACACTGGCCTGTTCAGGCAGCCAACCGCATTAGGCATGAAGCTACACTGCTCTTACAGAAAAGCACTTAAAATCTGATCGTATTCTTGACCAAGGTGGTGTTAAGCAGGGCCGTGACATCTAGAGATGAACTGTATGCTTAAGGGCTTGATGATGGTTTCTCTTCACCCCTCCCCAGCTGAGGCCCGACCGTGCCCAACCAGCCTCCCCAAGCGGCTCAGTGTCCTTCACATGTTCACTGTTCCTGCTCTTTGATCCAAGCTGCAAGCTTCCTTCTGGTTGTCACGCCCTGGTCCCGTTTGGATAACAAATCCCTGGTGTTGCTCAGCCCTTGTGCCTTTTGGGAGACTCAGGAAACGTGATATGGCGCTGATAATTTGGGGACAGGCGCGCCTCAGACAGAACTAATCAAATGGCACAATAATCCTGATAGTGCTTGTGTGGTAATGTTGTAGTTCAGACCATTAAAAGGATTAAGGGATCAAGGTTAAATAGACTGAAGATGTCATTACATTAAGAGAAGCTTTTCACACAACATACACTCTTTTCGGATAATGTTTCGTGAATTGTAAATATTCATGCCAGATAATTGCAGTAATTATCAGTAATATTTTGGCAGCTTCTATTAATCTCTAAGCCTTCGGAGTTTGGAACCGTCACGTAAAACAGGTGTGTGTGTGTGTATATATAAAACTTGCATCAGTTATTGTGGCACATTCAGCTCTTAAACAGTCCTCAGTACAAACCTCAAGTTCAAGTTTAACATGATTGGAAAGCAGATGTACATTTCATCATGGGTCACTGAGGGAAAGGGGACAGTGCAGTGCTGGGGGTGGTCACCAATTAATTCTGCAAATGCTGCAACGCACACCAGCTAATTAGATGAGAGCAGATGGTGAAGAGGCCCTCTGTCTGCTCTATAGGGTCTGTTTTTAGGGGGCAGAACACACAAATTCCTGCAATGACATCTTAGTGGCCTCTGGACAGCAGATGGACCTGCATCAAACTTCTTTCCATCCATCCTTGCCCTTCCCCATACGACCTACCTTCTATCAATGCCAGAAACGGTCGAAGTTCTCCTTTCATAAGCCGTAGCTTAAAGACCGGAGAACCTAAGCTAGGTGTGATAAAGTGACTGTACCTTCTCATTGGTTTAACTTATACATCCATGATCTGGGTTTATGTAAAATGACAACTAATTTTAATATTCCCGGTCCTTGAATATAGCAAGTCTGGCAGGAATAAGGAATAACAGCAGAAGATCACAAGAGCCCAGAATAAAAAAGGATATCGTTCCAAAACCAGAAGAACCAGGTGACGTACATCCAGAACTTGGTGGCCAGGTAGATACCCAGGGGCAGAGCACTGTGCATGGAATGATCAAAGAAGGACCTGGGAATTAAGGGCACAGAAAAATAGGATTACCTAGTGAAGGCCGCCTCCCCGGTTCACCAGGGCTCTTTGCGTAAGCCTCAGAACAGCACTACGCGCCAAATCTGCACCCCCATTTCGCCACGCTATGTGAACAGCCCCTTCACCAGGAAATCATACCACACGCAATGAGCTAATGTAGCTTTGCCACATAAAGTAAATACAAGTTTACATTGTACACGTTTACCATTATAACACAGTAGGGTCCCAAACTGACAGCACATTTATCATTACAAATACAACAAATGATGCATTCCTAAAGCAATGTAACAAGCTCGATCATGCCATTGAGCTCCTGTAAACACAGTCTTCACCAAATGGCTACTTCATGTTCCCATATCTTGGGCTGTCTGAGCAATGTCATGGAGAGCTCCTACACGAGCTGGCACCCAAGACGTACTTGGAAAGGAATTGCACTGTGATCCACACTGCAGCGTACATCAGCCCTTTGATGAGCCAGGAGTCAATGTTCAGGTCGGCGATGAAGCCCACCAGCCAGATGACTAGGAATGGGGTACCCAACATCACTTTCTGCCGGAAGTCCTGAAAGACAGAGGGCAAGGGTCAAACGTAGGTAGACAGCTCACAGAAGTAAGAAGAATCAGAGCACAGACAACTCCATTCATCCAAAGACATCACTGTGGTATGTGTGTCTTCCTGGGAAGTATTAATAAGACTAGCCGTCTTCTGCAAGGACACTACCAGCATTTAACCTTCTCATCCATGGACATGACACACTGAATCAAAGTAGCCAGGGTGTGCTACTTAATTGGCGTTAACCTTCATAATTGTTCAGCAGTTTTTATTGCTCTACGAAATCCATTTCTCCACGACATCTGCACAGTTCTGGGAAGCTCCATATGAAACACAGGAATACAAATGCCCTGAGGAGATCAATGCACAGATTCCTCCACCTAGGCGGAATCTGCAGTTTCAGGCATTACGGCCATTGATGTTTTTAGTGTGAGAGCTCCAGGGCGATTTCAGACGGCCTTGAGTTCATGGAGGACGAAGAAAAACCCTGTATCCAGAATACAGAGACGCCTGAGATTATCAGGCTACGTCTGACATGGAAAGAAATGGTCAAAAACATCTGAAACAGGTTTCTTCACATTGTGACCCTGTCAATTTCATATTGAAGAGTTTAAAATGTTGCTGACTTCTCAAAAAAATTTCATTTGAAATACAATTTGCATGTGGTCAGAAATGCTTATGCTTCAGCAGTTTCTCAAAACTTCTGTATGCTTATCTTTGTACGTTTTAGAGTTGAGCCACAATATTACATTTATGGGATCCGTATCTATGGTTTAGACCTACAATCATTGACTTCATATATAAAAAAGACACAAACAAATCAAGAGCTTGGCTTTAAGTAATAACAGATTAGTTCAAGCTAATCACCGGAACCACTGCCAGACACTGTGAACAGAACACCAAATTGAGCGTTAGCGTCTCCCACGTCAACAAGCAAACAACTATTTTTTCACAAAGGAGCATTTTTCACTAAGGCTGGGATTCTTTACAAAGATATTGCAGCTCCAGTACTAACATATCGGTCATACTGAGCTGTGGACTGCAGCCAGCCCACACAGAGCTAATTCGCCGAATGGTTCTTAGTGTAACTCCAACGACATCCAACCAAAATTCAGCGCTGTGTGTAAAACACCAATTCTTACATCTACATTTAATTGCTGTGCTGTTGCTTTCAATCTTACCTATTTAAACAGCTTGATATTTCAACAGGGTAATTGAGGTTAATTACCTTGCACCAGGCACAGCAGCAGCGACTTAAATGACTTGGGTTATGACTCCATGTATTTAACCGCAGCACTATATATAGTCCCTGTTATGTTTATGATGCTATTTATTGTTTTGCAGACGCTGCTATTCAAATAGGCTGATGCAGCTTTTAAAATATTTTGTTCAATCCAATATATTACTGGAAGAACTCGGACGTACCTTGTGTGTGCAGCTGCAGTGGCCATCAGAGACCATCAAGAGCAGCCGTTTGGGTCACAGCTGGCTGCTAAGGACATTCAGGGTGCAGAGCAGTTGCCCAACTGCCACCCTAATGTCACAATCCAACTGGACTCTTAAATCACCCCCAACTGCCTCTGATACTAAAGGCACCATGTTAATCACACTACTCAAGCACCTAGTGTACTTTTCTATCTATTCACTTAACTTTATCGCATTCATGAATGCATTTTCCTACGTCATAGTCTTGTTTGCTGTTGTTTACAAACCTTGACACAAGGAAACGTCCAATAATTCCCATGTACTTCTATATCTGCGCAGATAGCAAATAAAGAGTGTTTACGAACACCAAGAACGCAAACATCATATTTGCATTCTTGGCAAGAAAAAAAAACGAATGCAGAGAATCATGCGACTGTTCTCGTTAGCAAGGAGGCACCCTTGATATCCGGGGCTGGGCAAGAACAACATTCGGGGATTTTTTTGTTCATGAGAATTGGAGTTTTACTTCAGCAGTGGAAGATGACGTCAAACAGGTATGTGAGAAGAATGGTCAAGTACGCATATTGATAAACACCCAAAGTCTCAGGTCAATTCAACTATGCTTCAGATTCTCCCCCCCCCATTCATCTACATACTCCGCTCCACACCTTGTCCGCTTTCAGCCTCTTCAGGTAGGATGGGCTGTCGTAGCCCTTGGCCTGCCGAGCTTCCTGCAGATGGTTCATCATCCAGGCGTTCTTCCTCTGCTTGGCCAAGTCCAGTGCTGTCTCCCCCTGGACACACACACACACGTTAGTAACAGCAACCAGAGCTCTAAAACCTCTCATGGCTTTCACTGTGATACCAAGGCTGACTAAATGCTAGGGTTAGGAATCACTTTTCCCGATATTGGTGCTAAATAGACACTTTTTAACACAGAGCTGGTGGCTAAAAGGTGCCTGAACCGATACTTAACAAAAAAAAAAAAAAAAAAAAAAAACAGAGGAAGGCCTACGATATAAAAGGACGCCTATTTTATTTCTAAGGCAAATTTGAGCTTCAAATTGAACACTATATTAACTTATCACCTTAAATATATAAATATAAAACTGAGGTTCCCCTCTTACACAGTTAAAGATTAAACACTGCAGGTCCCGATATCGGAATGCTTTCCCGTGAAATACCGGCACGTAGACCGTTTAGCTTTAGGCTTTTCCACCATGTTCAAGGTAGCTACTTGCTAACGGCAAGCGTCTGCTGACGTCAGAACAAACGTAACGTTAACTAGCGATGACACGTGAGGGACAGTGTTGCCTGAGCACCAGAGGGCAAATCTTTCAAACCGACAGCTCAGGCATTTAAGTGGCACCAGAACGAACCACCGAAATCTGAGTTGCAATAGGTACAACCCTACTAAACGCACTGAGGTATCAGCCAAAGGTCACATAATTATGCAGGATTTTGCTTCTTACTTGTGGAGCTAGAAGTATGAAAAGTCTCCGACATCCATATCGGAGCAGCTTTGCACGATCTGCTTGTTTTTCTACTCTCCACTAAATACCACGAACACATTTAACGCTGACAAAACATGCCCCCTCCGCAAGTAAATATAAACCTCACATTGTAAAGACTCTTCGATTCATCGGATTTCAAGAAAACATTCATCACAAAATGCTGTTTGTCATCAGCACAGTTTTCTTCAGCTACAAATATTCTCCAAAACAGGCCAGACGCAGCCTGGAGTACCAGCTTCACAGATTTAAGGTTTTTTTTTTTTTTTTAAACTGTGGGTTTTCACACTTCACGTTGCGGGAGCCCTGAAGCCAAAGCATTTTCCTAATTATTTCGTAAGGAGGTGCTAGAGGTGAGGTGTGAGCCAGCAGGGGGCGATCTCACGGCCGTGGTTCAGGGACGGAGACGTGTGCATCTGCCAAGGTAAATGTCATGTACATGTCATCTCATTAGTCACTCGCAGCGAGAAGTCACAGAAACACAGTGTTTATCACATTCTGCTGATGGCTCTATGGCTCAAATCCTTGCCCTCAGTGAATCCATTTAAAGCCTCCAAATTACTATCCAGCCACAATGCATCAAAGAGTGCCATGTTTCCAAGTGAAAAAACAGCAACAGCTGTTTACAGAAAACTGCTTGGCGTGAGATAGAGAACTGCGGCAGCTGCGCGTCTGGGACCCCCAGATGCATGCTAAGATAGATCCTTTAGAGCTCGCTGTTGCCCCCTAGAGGGCACGGCAGGCTTTCGGTCTACCACCTAAGGTCAAAGCTGCTAACGCTTGAGCACGGGGGGGGGTGAGTTCCAGAATGACTGTTTTTTATTGGCAGACATACCAACCTTGAAAGCAACACCTAATGGAGGTTGAGGGCATAAATTTTACGTGGCATTTGAGAAGACAGATGCTGACAGCATGCAGAACAGATGGTATGTTTACAAAAAGAGCGTTGCCATAGATTCAAACTAGCATTATTTATATGTTGCGAAAGAGGCAGCTTGTGACCAAGATATGGTCTTTGGGTTACAACTTGATCTGTATTGGCAGTTAAACGGTATAATATCGGTTCAAAAGTCGGAAAAAGATAAAGTAGAAAAAATAGATATTTAAATGACAGTGAGAAAGTGCTGAGACAGCTGAAAAAACTGTCCCTGGCCAGCAGGGGGTGCTGGGCCTCACCTTGATATTCTGTGCGTCTACATTGGCTCCAGCATCCAACAGCAGGCTGATGACAGTGGTGTTGCCGGCCAGAACGGCCCAGTGAAGTGCTGTGTTTTTGTGATATTTGTCGCCCAGACTGACAGACACGTTGAACGTCAACAGGAGCCGGGTAGGATCCACACTGTGTGGGAAGAATCCCAAAGAGAAACAGAAACGCAATCAGCGTGTGGCATTGTGATGTCATCACTGAGAGACAAGAACTGCTTCCTTAGCCTTTACCTTAGCTGCTGCCAAGTTGGAGAAACGCACACCGATACCAAAGTGTAGCTATACCATGGGGGGAAAGGGACTGGAAATATTTCACACCTGGCATAGTCAGCAATATCCTTCAGAAAATGCCCCATCAACATCTGACAGCAGAGCACCTATACATCACAAGCAGTGACTATAGATCATAACACAGAACCTGCAAAACTCCATGGGATGAACGGCTAAGATGACAGGCTGCCCAACGTTTACTTCTTTCAAAGTATCGATTATGGGTCATAGAGTGAGGTGGTTTATCAGAAAATGTCAAGCCTCCGACACTCATCAATATTTCAGACCCTGTTTAGTTCACATGAATGGAAAGCATGTCGGCAACTTGCCTTCCAAAATCTAATTTCAATTCTGGTTGGTCTGTATGATGATGTATTTTTTTTAGTATGTAAATATTTTAAATCGATTAAACTATAATTCTGACGTGCGGTCGAGGGAAACGCGGTAAAAGTCTGACATTTCACAACAGCAGCGAGTATAACGGGAGCAGACCTGCTTTTCAATGACAGCCGGCAGCAAACGCTCTCCTGGAAAAGCAGCTTCAGGGAGAAGGGGCATGCATCCCCCCCGCTCTGCATTTCTACCTGGGCGATCGGCCCACACATTACAGCAGCAGCTCATTCACGCCTGTGGTTCAGGGAAACGCTGACACTGATGGGGCTGCTCATGAAGAGAATGGGACATGGGGGGGCGGGGAGGGGGGCTCTCTGGACGTGGTTCGTGAGGTCTTTCCATCCTGAAGGACTACCCTGACACATGTAAACATCTCCCTGGTAAAAGAGAATCACAAACTAATCGCTCAATTGCCCTTCAGTTGTCAAACTTCCACGTGCCAAAAGGACATGTAGTTCCAATAGAGGTATTTCTTAGGGAAATAGGACAGTAGCAGCAGGAAGCAGCTTGTGGTATGGTAGCCAGATTTCATGCTAGGATTATGATAAGATTAAAAGAAATTAACCCAAACACACAAACCTGTGAGTTCTATAAGCAGCCCACATTAATGGTGTCATGCCATTCTGGTCCATCATGTCCACATCCTGACATGGGGTGGAGCGGGGGGGTTGGGGGAGGAATGAAAACAAGTTGTTAGCTGAGATCAGTAATGCATTTCAATTGCGGTTTCAGTATTGTGTCCGAGTGATCTACTCATAATTATCTTAAAAAAATTATGATTAAGATCCAGAAAAACATAAAATGGATTCTTGCACCCCATACAGTCTGAACTCAGAACTTTTTGATTACAAGCTAAAAATGAAACTGGATACCTTAAGCATCAAGTTAGCAAATCCGCATAAAAAAAAAACATAAACGCTATAGTGAAAACAAATGGTACAGCTCCCCCTGGTGTTCAACTGAAATAAGGTTACATGTCACCGAAGGAGAATCAAACCAATAAAACTCTAATCTATCTCCATAAACATCACAAATAAACTGAAGCGAACCTAAATAAACAAGGTTCAACGGCATAAAACAGTGTGAGAACAAACACTTAATATACTGACATTCTTACTCTGTGCTCATAAACTAGACTTCAACTGCACCTGGCTTATTTAATATATTTGATGTTTTGTAACAATATTTGTTCAAGTTATAAAACATGAGTAAATTTTGTCTTTCAGTGTTGGTTAAATTACAGATGGAAAAAAATTTATGACAACATTGTCTATTCCAACTGTTTACAGAAGTCTAGCGAATGCGCATAAATCCAAGGGAAATACTTGGAAGGCTTCAGAAGCAGTAAGACTGGCTCCATGTGTGAAGTCCTGCGTCTCGCACCTGGCCCTTTGCAATTAAATAGGCCACGATGGAGGTGTGTCCAAACTGCGCGGCCAGGTGGATGCAGCTGCAGCCCTCGCCGTCGATCAGCGCCGGGTCAGCACCATACTTCAACAGCTGGACCACCATGGAGAGGTGGCCCTGTCTGGGGAGACGAGGAACACGGGGTTAAAGGTCACCGGGGCGCCCGTCACGCCATGTGGTCCACGGAATCAGGCATTATGGAAAACACAGGGTCATGCGTGTTCAAGGTGCTTTTTAATGATGTCCATCAGCGTTTCTCAATCCAGTCCTCATGGACCCGCTCTCTCCCAGCTCCCGATAGATTTGGAGTGTCTGGCAGGGAGCTGGGAGGAAGCAAAAACGTGGACCGTCTGTGGGTCCCCAAGGACTGGACTGGAAACACTGATGTACATATCAACTTATGTCAATCAAACTTTCACTGCATAACTGCACAAATGCTGTCACACTGCAATAGGAGCTCCTAAAAGAGAAAGTGATACATCTGTAAATTAAATTTAATATAAACAATTCAACATTACTTTTGCCAGAAATAATACAACTACATGATGCAGATGTTTAATTAACAGTGCTGTTAGGCACTACCCCTTTACAATGTGTAAGAGTGTAATGCTGATGCACGTGGTCCTGGGGTCCATGAAAACACAGGCAGAGAAGCCAGCCAGCAGCTAAACATCAGCTGTCTCGGAATGATGCCAGAGGCTGGCCTTCCAGATGGAAATGCAGACATACTGTTACATTCTCTCTGATCCCTAAATGACGCACCGTACAGACCAGCAATAAGAGCGGCCCCAGTTGGGTCTGTGAGTCAGGACAATCTAAAGCTCTTCTCACACATACATACACAGGGCACAGTGGGGCTGTTATACCAGCGTTTCTCAACCCAGTCCTCGGGGATCCCTGGCAGTCCACATTTTTGCTCCTTCCCAGCTCCCAGCCAATCAAGAACACCGACTACCTGGGATAGGTGTGTTGGGAGCGGAGAGGGAGCAAAAATGTGGACTGTCTGGAGGTCCCTGAGGACTGGGTTGAGAAACACCCTATGATACCAATGAGACTGCTACAGACATTTAGTTCAGGTAGTCTTCAGAGCAGACATTAGCAGTCACTAAATTATACCTCCCACTCCCTGGGGCAGCCCCACAGCCTGTGAGAGAGGATTATGCTTTGATGGGACAAAACATCAGACACTACATAAAAGTCCAATGTTACAAATATGAATCAGGAACAAAATAAACCCTTAAAAAATAGGACGCAGAGTTGAGGGATGTGGAGATGTTCCAAGGAGGTTTGTACACTCCCAAAGAGGGAAAAGGGGTTGAGCTGTCGGGAGGGAAAGTCTAACCCTGGATGCCCAAGGAACCAAAAATATCCAGAAAAAAACAAACAAACTCTGGTTTACTGACTCAGGGTAGTGAGCACAAACAATTCAAGAGAGTGAACATGAACAGGTGAGAACAGAACCGATTAGAAGAATCCAAAAGAGATTTGGAAATGATGCTCAGTGCAGCCATCTGTGATTTTAGGCGTCAACACTGATAATATTCCACAGTTCTGACATTTCAGTGGTGAGTCAATAAATGTCAGTCACACACTTAGAGTCACCCTCCTGTTGGGAACACCTGTCATGATTCTGAAAGGCAAGTTAACAGAGGGTACAGGGAACTAGGGCTGGGCGATACGACTTAAAATCATTTGTATATTTCATGGTATCATGGTATATTTCTCTTTTTGAACGGTGACGGTCTTATATCATGGTATCACTTTTTTCCAAGTTTTGGGAGGAGGAACCTATCCTGTCCCTTTATGTAAATTAAAGTATTTTGGTAATATATTAAATACATGGAATGTATCATTTTCAGCTGGGAGACATGGGAGAGTGTGCGCAGCATTCATTTTGCAAAGAGCCTGAGAGATCTTGATAGTAACTTTTACGTGCTACAACAAAACTAAAATGACCGCTTCTGCTGTACCAAAAGAAGAGCATCTTTGCGGTCACATGGTAGCTTCAAGCCGAATTGTATCAGGGAACACAAAAACACACAAATGAAAGGATCGAGGCACACAGTCATTAAAAGGTACACTGCATAGTATATTTGTAGAAGGAGAGCAGGCGTCATGGAGCCGCTACCAAAATGCGGAGGGCTCCCGGAACTTCTGGGAGAGCTGGGATGTCTGTATAGTGAAAAATGAGGTGGCCCCCATTTTTGGGACGAGAGTCTGTCGACGCCTTGGCTGGTTCCGACATTCCACTCATGTCCTTCCCTAACTTAATTAGCCTATACCTTGCTTAAGTAGATACCTTTGGCACCATGTCACCATGCGTTTATTGGGCAATTGAAAATTCGCACAACGCAGATAAACCAGTTACATATACTATAAAAGGAAGTATTCAAACTACAACTGAAGCTTTGAAGAAAACAAATTGCTATTTTTAAATAAATAGGCTGTTGTATAATTAGGTTGTTGACTTCTAGCAGTGTTACCAGTATAGTGCAAATCCATGTCATGGTGCATACTGGTAATGACTAGGGCACCAGTATACGCCCACCTGTACAGGGTGATGATAGGTATACACGCCGACGCGCACAGGGCGCTGATAGGTATACACGCCGACGCGTACAGGGCGCTGGTAGGTATACACGCCGACGCGCACAGGGTGCAGGTAGGTATACACGCCGACGCGTACAGGGCGATGGTAGGTATACACGCCGACGCGTACAGGGCGCTGGTAGGTATACACGCCGACGCGTACAGGGCGCTGGTAGGTATACACGCCGACGCGTACAGGGTGCAGGTAGGTATACACGCCGACGCGTACAAGGTGCAGGTAGGTATACACGCCGACGCGTACAAGGTGCAGGTAGGTATACACGCC
>JAODLC010000001.1:13130129-13167929 GCA_026781145.1 Hippopotamyrus pictus
GAGATGACGCAACAGGAGGAGGAGGAGGCAGTGCAGGAGGAGGCGGAGAAGGAGGAGATGACGCAATAGGAGGAGGAGGAGGAGGAGGCAGTGCAGGAGGAGGCGGAGAAGGAGGAGATGACGCAATAGGAGGAGGAGGAGGCAGTGCAGGAGGAGGCGGAGAAGGAGGAGATGACGCAATAGGAGGAGGAGGAGGAGGCAGGCACGCTTTTGGGGGCAGTGAAGCCCTTCGTAACGAAAGGTTGTGCCAATAACGAGGCAACCTGATGGCTGATCAGAGTAATAAACAGTGTGGTGTGAGCATAAAGGCATAGGCCTAAATCCCCTACTGCTGCTGCTTTGTCTGAATGTGGCTACATCACACATGCAAGACTGCTACAGAATCAGGTCACTGGATGGCGTCTGTATCACATGGCATCCCTGCTCTGCGTTCCCTCTCTCTCTCGTGGACACGCCGCTACCCTGAAACGCTGCTGTGACCCATTAACAACGGCACGGTCAGGGTAAAGCCAGAGGGACCCCCCCCCATCATTCTTACGGGGCTGCCCAGGGCGCCGTGTTTCACAATGACCTAAATGGCTTCTAATGTTTATACAGCAAACCATTAATGCACTGTCAAGTATAACCGCGTCGCAGTGTTTATTAATGGGGCTTCCACATTTGCATTTATGTGAGGGAAAAAAAACTAATAAGTATGATGTCACCATCCTTATCAGGGGAGCCTTTAAAATGTAAGCTTATCTCTGTACAGTTCCAAGCACATATACCCAGTTACCTAACTTCACCATATATATATACATATATATATATATATATAGACCACGATCTAGGAGCAATGCCCTCCCCCAGAACCCACTGTGTTGCCATGACAATAACACTGACAGATGGCAGAGTTTTGCCACGAACGGAGACCAGATCAAACGATCCCCGAGTAGTGACATCGTTCCCCAGGACTCACTGTGTGGCTTTGACGATGTCCCAGGTGCTGTAGTCATCGGCATGGCTCTTGCGCCCGGCACTCTCGCTGTAGCCATGGTTGTAGTGACTCTGGGGCTTGATTTCCTGCGGAGAGAGGAGGCACAGAATCAGCCAATCAGCACGTACCACGAGCTCGGCCCAGGCACAGGCCCAGGAGATGCCAGAAGAGCTTCTTGGTGAAGAGGACGGCAGGCAAGGGCAGGCTAGCGTATGCCCAGTGATTATAGCATGCGGCACAGCACACAGGAAGGGAGGGCACAGAGCCCTTTTAAACCAGCCTCTTCTGGTTGGTCTCAGTTTCTTCTGAAAATGAGAAGGTTAACAGGCATCCACCTGTCATCTCTCTAAAACTGAGAACAACAAGAAATCAAACAAAGCTCAGCAAAGATCAGGCTAAGCTCTTCACCAATAAATCCATATATCTGCTCTACAAAAAATATTACTGTGTGCTGTGCCTCAAGTGGTTTGTGTTTCCCGATTGTTTCAGAACCGGAACCCTACTTCAGAAATCATCCTTAACACCACTGAAGATCAGCCTGGGCCAGCATCATGAAAATCCAAAGAATAAGTGAGCCTAGCGATCCACGGAAATGTTTCAGCTCCGTGAAGGAATTTCCAGACATAATCCACCTTTCCATTAACAACACAGCAGGTGTCTGCTGGACTGCAGATAAGACACTGTGGAGAAGGTCTGACCTCTTTGGAAAGTTAAATGGCAAAGTGATGGACCCCCCCTGGGCCTTACTTAATACTCACTGTAATTTGTTAACGGAGAGCTCTCGCCCCTGAATGAGTATGCGTGCTTGCTGTGACAGAAATATTCATGAAGGCAAAATGTCAGGGTCAAGCCAGGAATTCACATGTGATGAAGAGCTTTACAGGCAGAACTGCACACATGTATAATTTCTGTACTTTATCCCCCCTGCTGCCCTTTGACCCCTTGCTAAAATGGACAGGCACTGTCTGCATCTCATTCACAAGAACTTGTACTTAAGTGTGCAAATGCTAGAGTAAGCACTTAAAGAGAAAAACTCTACTCATTCCAGCAGTGAATAAGCTGCACAAGTTTTATTACTTTAAGACTCAGAGCCCCTAAACTGATGAAAAACACAGTATGTCAGTAGCGGGGCAGAGCGAGTCCCTTTGATAAAAATGACAAATACAGGAGCCAGTATTGAGTGCCAAAACATAGAAAAATCTGCCGTAATATAAAAGTGCCAAGCGAAATTTTCACCAGTTTATACGAGGTCATGCGTAACCATACCGGCCTACTAACAGAATGTGCAAGGCTCTGAGTTTAATGCCAGTCACATATCATGCCCCCCCCTTACTATTATTTTATATCACCCATGCAAATCTCTGCTGAACCACTCTTATATCTAAAATTCTGGGACTGTGTGATTGTAGGTCCACAACCCACAGCACTAGCTATCCCAGCTCAGCTTCCATTCCATGACAAAAATGTGCCAAAAGGACAGCCAATCAGAGAGCACTCACATCGTTATTCTGCACATCCCTTGTTCACCTTACAACAGCAGAATAATAAGCATCCTGCTATCAAAGTTACACTCCAGGGGGAAGAATATATACGAGTGCTGTACTCAGTCAGAAAACAGAACGGTGGAGCGATGTGGAAAAATTTTAAATTGTGAATTTTACCTGCAAAATCTCAGTGGGGTCTGTGCTAATGAAGGAACTACCAGCTGCTCAGCAACAGCCCAAAAGCGCTTCTTTCTGGTACATTGAATTGCGTTATTTTTTACATTTTTCTGCTTATTCCAGACCCACTAATGCAGCAGAACTAGTTCAAGCATTAGTGCAGTACAGGAGGGGCGGGGGGGGGGAAGCAGGCCAGACTTCAAGTTAGAGCCCTCGGCCATAAGCTGGCCTGCTGCGCTGAGGCTGCGATTTACAACTTCAGGCTACGCTCCAAAACCCCTAAAGGTTAACATAAAACCTGAACTTTACTCCAAAGCCTTGCATTGAATAGCTGAATATGGAAGGACAGTTCCTGTAGCAGAGGTTAAATATAAGAGGGCTAGGTTAAAAATTCAAACAGACAACAGTGTACGTCACATGCCAACTGAACCAAAAACACACAGATATTTTAGGATCAGTATTTTTGCAGGACTCTGCACTTTGGGACAAAATGACCCTCTTTGGGAGACATAAATTCCTAATTCCGTGAACATCATGCTGTTAATGTTTATATTAAAAATAATAATAATAATAAAAACAGGTATGAGCTGTACCCCAGAAAAACACCACATAAAGTATTTAATTTGTCCATCTCTTAATGACACAGGAGTCAATTCTCTAGCTTTAGTAGCCATTACAGAACCAAACCCAATGAAACAGATCCCTCACCACAATTAGCCCCACAAAACACACACAAGCGAACACTCCACAACATTGACTAATTAATGAAAACCCAAAGTTTATGTTAGATTGTCCTTTAAGTAACATAAAGCAGGTAGAGCCGGGACTGTGCACCATTAAACAGGGCACTGCAGGGCTTACATGCAAAAATCTGGTTGTATAATAAGCAAAAAAGCCTATGTAAGCATTCTGGATAAAATAATCAGAATAAATATGCCTCACTTATCTTCTTACATGATTTACAAAATGGTTCACGATTACAGTTGCTCAGCTATTGTCAGGCTATTTTCAGTGGAGCATGTTGGCTTATTGGGTCAATTTCATGCCCCTTTAACGCTCTATGGCGCTGGAAGGAGAGCATCGGATATAAGCTGGAACGCCATCCCGTCAAATCAGATACAGAGTTATGCAAGGCCACCTCTTATGGGTAATTTTCGCTGTGCTGGTAAAAATGCAAAACTGTAACCTGAGATGTCAGAAGGGGCTCAGCTGGAAGTGCTTGGGAGACTCCGAGCAGATGGCTGGAACAATGGAGATTTTAGACAGCTGGTATCTCGCCCAGGGCCCTATTTTCTCAGAGAACATCCCTTTTATAGGGATGCGAGGAACAGCATCAAACACTGGATGTTTAAGAGAGAAACAGACCGTTCAGAAAAGAATAACAGCAGCTACACACCATGACCCAGAATAGCCAAATGGGACCTTGATGTTAATTCAACCTCAGGTCTAGATGCCTCAACTGCAATTACAATACATACAACATGGCACTGGCCTAGGTCATTGACCTAGGTCTTCATCAGGTCACCGGAACACCAGACCAGTTCAGGGGAACCAATAAAGTGAGCAGTTAAACCACAATTGAAGTAGGTGGCCCAAGATGTAGCATAAAGTGAGGAATGTGTGTTACTGTGAACTTCCTGACTGTCTCTGACATATACATAAATTACATTTATTTATCTGGCAAGCCCTTCTGTCCCAAGCAAACATATAAGTGTGGATCAGAAGAGAAGGTCAGTGTCCCCAGAGCATCTCACGGGTTAAGGGTCTTGCTCGAAGGTCCAGCGGTGACATCATTTTGCCAGCGACAGGATTTGAATCAGTGATCTTCCGATCACAGGCAGAGTCCTCAGCCACAGAGCCACACAGGGTCCCACATGGCACACATTAACAGTGAACAGAAGCATTTCCACGTGCATGACATTAAACACAAACTGACTGCACAAGCATCGCACACCTAGAGAGGAGACACGGTGGTAGCACAGCAGCTGTGGGCTCAGCACAAAATTTTGTCAGGCTATTTTATCTAGTATTGCTGCAGCTCCATAAAACAAGCAAATCTACAATTAATATAAGTCACCACAGAAAAAATAACAACCATAAATAAACCTGTGCTGTTTATTTTGGAGGAAGACTCTGACTTACAGATCATGTATTTTCATATACTAAGACACATGTGTCACCATCAAGCTCTGAAGAAGCTACCTGGAGTATCACCCCCAAAAATAGCAAGGAGAGATTACCTCAACCGGGAATAAAAGGACAGCAAAAGACTGCTGCTTCTAGCAGGGGATCAGATTCAAGAAAATATATCTTTCATTTGACACTAGGCTGATTGTGAATCTCGTTATATTGTGACCCCTAGAAAGACACTTATAAATGTCCTGCTAATCCTTAATGTGAGATATTTTTCTAATGTTTGTTAAACGATAACATTTGCTAAACAAACGACAATATTGGAATTAAAATAATCAGCAGCTAAGTTGTTAAATTACAACAATTTTGACGTTTACAATCTTGCAGCAAAAAAAAAAAAAACAGTTAGATTACGACAGGCAGAAATTATTAATACATTAACATTCAGTCATATATTCGATATTATTATTATGATTGTGAGTCGTAGAAAAACCAACAGTTAGTGTATTTGACATTGTTTACATTGTGCTTACAGAATGCTATTATCCAGCTACCGAGCACCGCGGCAAGAGCAAGGTAGCTTATCAGACACTTGGTTGTCAGGGTGATTTCTGTACGCTTGTTGGGATATTTCCTGATAAATAAACAAATTAATCACAAAGAGCATAACAGGGAACGGACGGGGGCCTGGGCCGTCTTTGTTACTGTCTCTTATTAGCGAGGCGGCGGCGCTACGCTAGCGGGCGGCCGGCTTTTCACACGGGGAGCTGGGACTCGACCATGCCACTCAGTGGATCTGAGGTTTTTAAAGCATGTCCACGACCCGTCACCTACTCAGCCACCATGAGCCCACGCCTGCCCCGGGGCTCCGGCCCTTTACCGCGAAGCAGTCTCCGCAGCCCAGGCTGGAGATGAACATTAAGGAGATGCGCTGTGCGTAACAGCCGGCCGGCTTCGCTTTACGACAGACATACGGGTATGACAACCCCCATCAAACACCAAGCAGTAAATACTAAACCTGCTTTATGCGGATAAAGGATTTTTTTTCCATCCCCCCTCATCTCCAGCGACGGAGCATCTGACAGATGTAATTGGTACTCGCCGTAACTCCTCGCAGGGGGGGGGGGGGGGCTCCCGGATCTGATGGTGCACAAAGCCCGCGGGTCCGCTTATCTTTAGCTTTGCATTGTAGGGCCCAGCCTTCTCCACGTTAAAGGAAAGCAAAAGCCGAGCCTCTCACCTCTGGATGAAGGATAGGGACACAGCCAGCGTCTTTTTCGTACTCATCCATCGCTTCGGCCATCTTGGTGCTCATCCGCGCAGGGCATTGTGGGAAGGCGCTCGGCGACTCCGAGCGCGACCCTCGCGAAGATACCATCCTCTGCTGAGCATTACATCATGCACGCGCGGGGGAGGCGGCTCGCCGTTTACCTGCGTCTCGTGCCCCAGCTTTCTATATAACATACTCTGTGAAAATAATTTCCTTCAAAATACTGAGAAATCGGTGTTGGAACAGTTATTTTGTATTTTACCTCCTATATATTTGTAAAGAGGACAAAAAATATCCATGTATGTTACATGAGCACGAATAAATCAATCGCGAGAAGTTTATTATGTAATACAAACGAAATTTAACTAGAGCAGTACAACACTGTCAACACTAAGCATGCAGAATATATGTTTACTCGAGACACGGCACGTGTCTCTCCACCGTAAAATATAAAGGCAAGGAAATTAATCTTTCTCTCCAATAGGGGACGCTCCTGCCTCAAAATAACGGTGCATAAAGAGACAAATGGGTCCACGCGTAATTCATTTGGGTCACAAATAATAATTTAGAAAATATCTCATATAAAGATTACACTTTAAATAATGCTTTTATTGAGTATAGGTACATATAGTCTACATCAACGTGATTTAAGAACGGCATCTAAACTATTTTTGAAAATCAATTGTGCTTAAGTAATCGGGCAACAATAGACAGGATGCAAACGGGTCGAAGGTTACCGTGCTGTGTGCCTGGGTATTTATCCACTGTAGTACAACTGTGCTGCTCTCTGATAGCAGTAAACAGAGGTGCTCCAGGAAATGTGAGCTCTGGCTTGTCTTTTCTAGACCTCTGACTAGTCTTACACAACATTTCTGGTACGGATGTTAATATTGCTTCACATGAGCTCCAGAGAGGAAGTGATCCTGATGGACCCCACAACATCTGTATTTAAGTAGGTGGCTGATAGAAACTCTTGCATTATTAAGGTTTCAAGTTTGGCCATAGCGCTGGGCCAGTGATTACTCAATGTCTTTCCTTGTTCTGCATATGGGGGTGTGGTTGTGTGACATCATCCAAGGGTCCCACGGTTGTTCCATGTTTCACTGACCCATGCTGGCCGTTCATGCAGCGTGACCCTGTGGAATGATGTTTTGGACCCGCTGATTGCCCAGCATACCTGTGAGTGGTCCCAAACGTCTTCACCTCATGCAACTTTAGCCACCGTACAGAGGAAGCATGACTTACCTGTTATCTTTTTAGCTAAGGTGTCCATCTAGTGTGGTATTGATTAGTTTTTACAATATTGTCTTGTCAATTTCCATTAAGTTTCTCAGCGCAAATGTATGAAAGGACATGTGCCACAAACCAGATATCGTAAAGGTGAAGATGAAGACTGGGTCTGGGTAATTGCTGGGATCCTGGAAGTGTGGACATTTGCTTTTTAAAAAAGTGACACAGAATGTTGCAAAGGGTGGAAACATGGATATTTTTTTGTGCTGTCAGGGGCCAAATTCCATGTATATTTCACCCGACTATAGTTTATGGGGAAATGCAAATCCTAGAATATAAAGGCATTGCCCCACTGCAGCATGACAGGCCTGAGTTTTTTTACAGGCAGTGTTGGGTTGTGTGTGTCATGTGGATGAAGGTGAAAGCAGGACCCTTTCAAACAAGCTTTTTCCTGCCACGTGACAGTTTTTTAAGCCAAAGAAGCCCTTACTCAATTATTGGTGCAATTTGACCACCAGGTAAGAATAGAGCCCTCAAGCAAGCCCAAGTGTAGCCTGACCGTCACACACGACGGTTTATTCCCTCTCAGCTTGTACCGTCTTAAAATACCACAAACCTTTCTTTGAGTTGTGCGATGTGACAGCCCGCCGGGAATCTGTCGAGCCTCAGTAGGCATCACTTAGCACCACACAGGTGGGTTTGATGACGGGGTTCCTCACAGCCAGTCCAGAAACCGCCTGCGAGGAATGCTAACAGGACGTGGCTGCCAGCCACTCTGTGCCCCACATGGCGCACCTACACTGGGGAAATGGCCAGGGAAAGTCTTAGGCAAGCAAGTTGCATATACATGCTCTTCTCCTGGAGGGGGATTGGCTCTTCCTATGACACACTCCAGTGCTGATGGGCCTATGCCTGTCTGCTTGGCAGTCACTCGTGGGAGTTTTACATACACAAAAATGTTATGAGGGCAGAGTAAAAAATTATTGGTTCTGAGAGATGGATAGGAGGCGGGACCAACCAATCAGATGTCTTGGTCCCGCCTCTTCTAGTTGCTTGGGCCCACCTCCTTTGCAATCTGATTGGTTATGTCTCTGAATCAATAATTTTTCATTCTGCCCTCAGAACATATTTCTGTAAGTAAAACTCCGATGAGTTTTCATTGCCTTTCCCCTGTATTCCTTTCCCTCTGCATTTAAATAAACCTTGCTCTTCCAGGTGTTATACATAATTTTTTGGACCTGTGCTTCTTTGTTCTCCACCGTTGTGTACATAAATCATTGGGCTAAGTCAAATTTTATTCCTTTAGAAGTATGCTGCACTCGGCCTAGCCGCACTTATGCCCAGTTGACTCGATTACTGTTTGTAATGTGGCATTTGCCTCACTTTAGACAAAACTGTCTGCAAAATATGTAAATGTAATGTAATCTAAATGCAGTGAAAGTGCCCTTCAAAGACTGGGCTGAAAGCTGCCAGTGACCAGTCTATGAAAACAGCAGAGACCTTTCTTGGGTGGATATAGTTTGTCTACCTTTATATATGTTTTTTTCCGTTTGCAAAACATCCATCCAACCATTTTCTGCCACCACTTATCCTGTTCAAGGTCACTGGGGGTCCAGAGCTTATCTTAGAGGCTACAGGTGCAAGGCAGGGAACAACCAAGGATGGGGCACCAACTCATCACAGGGCACACTCATACACTTATGGGCAAATTGGCAACACCAATTAGTCTCAGCATGTTTTTGTACTGTGGGGGGGGGGGTACCTGGAGGAAACCCCATGATGACATAGGGAGAACATGTAAACTCCACGCACATAGAACCCTAGCAGAAACTCAAACTCAGGCACCAGAGGTGTGAGGCTACAGTGCTAACCACTGCATCACAACGCCACCCCCCCCTTTTGCAGAACAAGGTAGTTTAAAATATTTTTTAAAAGATTAAACAATTCCTTCTTAATCTTTTTGTTCATGGAGATGTGAGAAAGACTAGATTAGAGACGTCATGTCAGAATAATAGAGGAGCTGAAACATCAGTAGGAAGTCAGGAATATGTCTGAAAACTTTTAGTATAAGACAGCTCATGAATTCTGATCATCAGAATTTTTCAAGTATGGATGAAGCTTCATCACAGGAATTTCCGTGCACGCCTGAGGGTTTAATACAGATGGTTAGAGGCCTTGATTGTGCTGACCCCTCTAATCATAACTCTCAACATGGCCTTGATCATGCTGTCATATCTAATAAAAGTAACTCAACATAACCGCCAAGTGCTGAGACAGGTCTCGAGGTAGCCAGGGGCCCTTGAGTTGAAACGTTGAACCGATGGTGCAGAGAGTGTCCGTTTCTGAGGTTTGGGATTTAGAATGAGGTTTGATGTCAGATGAGTGAATCCAAGCTGTTCAAAAGTGTGAAAGTGTTTGTATTGCAACCTCTCCTGGCTCACAGGGTCAGAAGGGAAGGGGTTGAGTAGAAAAGGTAGCCCCCCCACAAGGCTCACCTCTGCAGGTTGTTAGAAATTGGCATAGACTTAGATATTTTCTAAATATCCCCCATGCAGGAATTGTAGAAAATTTGAAGAACATTGAAATGTGATTGGTGGATTTCAGAATACTGTGGCTCAAGCCTTAACTATATGATTGTCAGGCAAGGCCTACCTTCTACCTTGTTTGTTCCACAGTCTGGAGTACCAGCATTTCAGTGTTGGTGTTCCAGTCCAATCAATGCATGTGACAAGTAAAAATCTTGAATCTTACGCATTGATCATTTATATGACAATTTTTTGCTAATTTGACCTTGCAGTGAGGGTGACAGTCACTAGACAGGTGTTCCTGTACAAGAATGATGTCAAGAATTCTACAGTATGTCCTGACCTTGGGCCCATTGATGTTGAGGCTCTTTGTGCTGCTGCAGTGGCTGAACTGCTGAGGATCCATGGTCTGATTATGGTACCACTCAATGTACCGCTCTGTCATGGGGGGTGTACGGGGCCCTGACAAAATGTCACTTTGGCCCCCGAGTCAGGCTACCACTTTCAGGGGTCCCGCTAAAGATTTTGAGCCCCATGAAGGCATAATATTTTGGTCCCCCAGCCCAGATCATTCAGATTATGTTGCAATTTTTTAGGCCGCAGTTGATCCAGGGGCCCTTGGAATCATCCTAACTTCCCCCCACTTTATGAAACCCCCATGACCAGATTCAGTCTGAAGATATATACGTCCCTGACGGTAAAATTTGCTGAGCAAAGCTATAATTTTCCCAGAGCGTATAAATGATACTTTTTTTGTATTCTGGGACCCCTATAAAGTGCTGGAGCCCTTTAATCTCCCAGAGTATCCGTACCCCTCTAATGTCGTTATCGGCCATGTATCCCATGATGTCAACCCCCTCTGGCCAGCGCTGCCTGGGGTGCTGAATTAAAAATCAGTGGGAAGCACCCTGCCACCCAGATCTACTGGAATCAGCTGGACCCAAGGAGAGGACTGAAATCACTGAGAGCTTCACCCCCTCCCCATGCCCCGACTAAAGCTGACATCAGTGGAGAGCCAGTTGCCCAGGAGGTAAGGAGCATGCACTGATTACAGCGCGTTGCCCCTGAGGTAAGAAGCAGGCACTGATTACAGTGAGTTTCCCAGGAGATAAGGAGCATGCACTGATTACAGTGCGTTTCCCATGAGGTAAAGAGCATGCACTGATTACAGTGCGTTGCCCAGGAGATAAGGAGCATGCACTGATTACAGTGCGTTGCCCAGGAGGTAAGGAGCATGCACTGATTACAGTGCGTTGCCCCTGAGGTAAGAAGCAGGCACTGATTACAGTGCGTTTCCCAGGAGATAAGGAGCATGCACTGATTACAGTGCATTTCCCATGAGGTAAAGAGCTTGCACTGATTACAGTGCATTGCCCAGAAGGTAAGGAGCATGCACTGATTACAGTGCGTTACCCAGGAGGACCCCAATAAAAGAGCTGGACATTGATTCCAGCACAACTGTATTCTATGCTTCAGGTCATTCAGATATGTTTGACAGATCTCAGGCTGAGTTTGAGTCACTTAAAACATTAAGTCACCTGGGAAGGATTGCGACTAATGTACAATAGACTTCAGTTTTTCCTGCTTTGTCAGACAGCATTGTGAATGATCCCAAGCCGTGCATTTTTGTAAAGCTGCCATTTGGCAAATACAACAGAAAAATTCAGTCCCATTCATTCACACTTCCTTTTGTAATATACTGCTCCACTAAAGTTTTACAGCCACAGCTGAACTTTAAGTTCATGTTCCATTGTACCATCATCCATCACCCAGCTGCATTTCCTCATCAGGGTCACGGGACGGTGACCAGGGATGCTAGTCCATCATTATTGGGCAGAAAAACTCATGGGTGTCGTCAGAGCTGCCCATTGTCATGCATCTGGGTGACACACTTTTGGACAAGAAATCTTACGCCAAATCTTTATTATTCCATTATAAACCTAAAATAAGCTACATCAAAACCATTGTGGGACCCTGCAAACTCTATAGACTATTTACATTGTAATGAAACTGTTACATAGGCTTACATGTAAATGTATATGCATGTGCATGCAGACTTATTGCAAACTGAAAATCTCACCCTCTGTTGTGCTCATATAATTTCCTAATTAATTTCCATCCGCAGTCCAAATGCATTCAGTTCAGTTAATTTGGCCCCCGTGACCCTTGCCAAGATAGGCAGCTGGAAGATGAATCGATGGATGGATTTAGATCAGGGGTGTCAAACTCACTCACATAGGGGGCCAGAACTCAAAGCACACTTTAGGTCGTGGGCCGAACAGGATAAACATTTATTGAACAGACTAAAACTAAATGTTTTTTTTTTTTTTTTTACATAAAATGAATAGAAACAGACAGGATACAATATTATTCCAAAATAAATAAACTGAAACTTAAAATGACTTAAAATATTAAAATATCTCCTGTCAACAAATTCAAAATATGAATATGCTGCAAAAAAAAACCTGAAAATATAAATAAAAATTGTGATTTAAGTGTAAGTTAAAATAAAACAAATCAAAACATTCCATTTTCTTTGCTCTTATGCCATTCTGTCAGAGCCGTATGGTTGGCATCTTTTCTTGGCAACAAGTTCGTTTATGTTTGGGGTAAGTTTCTGTATTGTGGAGATTCTCTCAGCTACATTAACTCCACAAACAAGACACATTTTTTTACCGGCAATGTCAGTAAACATATACTCAGCCTCCCACCGGTTTTGAAAGGCTCTGTTTTCAGAATCAACTTTCCTCTTGGCCATTGTTTGGGGCTAGCTTTGACTTGAAATTAGGGTTGTATACATCAACAGACGCTTGATTGATCTGACGTAATTGACGCGGGAATGATTGCAGGTAGCTTATCGTTCGGTAAGGCAGCTGTTGCGCTGCATTATGGGATTTGTAGTTTGTGTGTTATCGGTGCTTCATATCGCCGGGTCATTAAAAAAAAGATAAAATGATCGGCTTGGTATAATTGTACACCGGGCCGGATGTTTGACACATGTGATTTAGATGGATGGATTATATGAATCTATTTTTGTGTTTTACCAACAGATGTCGCACTTCACTTATATTTGTGAAAGTGGTATTTTTTATATTTACAACCATTAAACATATAACGATACTATGGTAAATCACGTCGTACACGCAAAATGTGTTAATCTTATTATATATATATTTAATTTTGTTATTCTTACGTTGCGAAAATAGATTTAATATGCTTATTGTGTTACAATAAATCGATTAACGATTCCTTCAACGCAACCTGCAAGGCGTATTAATTGATTGCCGAGTGGATATCTACTCCAAGGAAACGAGACCACACGAAGTCAGAGCCGAACTGAACTGAACCGACGGAGATGTGCCTTTCAACAGATGGATGCGAGGGCATAGTGAGGGCGAAGGAAGACGTTAGATTTCAGGTAGAAGCGCATGTTTCTACTGGTGTTAGACGTTATATCGGCTGCATGAATTGATCAGCATATTCAGTGATGACCAGTTACTCGAATACTCGTAGCCAATCAATACGTGCATAAGTGCTTTGCAAAGTTAACTACGCCGCTAGTGAGAACTGTACCAAGAAATATACCCCATTAACAAACAGCATTCAAGGAGGTGATCTACCTGGACAGCGCGACCACCCAGCTGTTTTTGGCGATCTATATTTGGCACCAGATGTGAGACAATGTGAAATACGACAACATGGTAGGTCTGGTGTCTATGCGTTTCTACATCTGAGCTTGCAAGGGACATCTGAGTATGTCATGGTTTTTGTTCTTCCTTGCGAAAGGTGCTGGTTCACACTCCCCAACGGATTATCACATGCATATGTTTCTCTGCACGAGCGTGATCATTTGGGTGCACACGATGATTGAGTTCATGATTGGGAAGGGGATATTTAATTTATCATCAAATGCATTTACAAACTTATTTGGCTTTTCGTACTTACTGTGTGTCCTGTCTTTCTCTTCAAAACTCTTTCCTGGATATGTAACGGCGTCCTGTTAACGGCAGGGTATTTACTTTTCGACAACCATGTATTGTCAAATGTTGTATGGATGAGAGCAGATATATTCACAGAATAAGCATAACCATAATGAAACGTCAAAACGAAATAGTTAAATGAAAGAAACGACTATATGAGTTTTTTTTTTTTTTTGCGCAAAATTATTACGTGATCCGCGTTTGGATGGTTACATATTGGGGCAGACAATTTTTTTTCAAAGCCACATGCATGAACCCCTAAAGGTGTTGGGCTTGTTGCCCTGTCGTTTTTTTGCCGTAATTCAGCCTCCTGTAACGCTCTGAGCCCCAGGAAAGCAATTTAAGCCGTCGCCTACTGCAGGTAAAAGAAACCCTGTCCATCTTTTTTTTTTATTCTTTTTTATTTTTATTAGCAAAGATCTGGATGCCTGCATCTATCAGTCACAGCTATTGCGAAAGTAACCCAGTCCTTGGGACTTGATCCAAAAGGAGGAAGGGTCAGGACCTCGGCTGGAAATCAGATTCCTTCGTCTGGACCTGCCGGTGTTAACATCTGGTGAGGGAGGGGTGGGGGGACTTTTAACACTGTCCTCGTTTTTCTAAGTGCAGTTACTTGGCAATTCATCTTGAAAGAAGACTTTCGACAGGTAATTTAGCGTGGCCTCCTTTTAAACTGAGTTAATTTGACGATTAAGTGTCCAGAGTTTACCACAGGAACAAAAATGGATGTTTAATGTTAATGCAGCTGCGCATGCTGATTCTCGGAAACAGGCTTCGTATTCCGGTCTCTCCCTCCGGATAAGTTATTCAGGAGGTTTGAATATGCTGAATTTTAATTGACTTTGAACAGATGTCTGTTAAGGCCCGTGTTTAACATTGTCAGTTGTTCAGCCTTGCATAATTTAGAATGCAGTTGATTTATATAATAAAACTCATCCCTTATGGTGTAAGTACTTTGAAACAACTTAATTTCCATGTCAAACTAATTGACTTCGTTTTTGCCTGTATTGTGTTGTGCTCTTGTGGGTTCCCTAACATAAAGTTAAACATGGGCCCAGCACAACTGCTTCCTGTGAGGATTCTAGTTGGCTGCACCTTGCATCTTAATACATGTTGGCAAAAACCCTGCTTTAAAAATTAAGATGGTGGGTTATGGGTTTATCGATACCCACTCAAGTGATTTCCTGATCGTACCGTAATGGTGACAGGAAAACCTGATAGGCCATATTGTCAGCCAAAGACAGTGCTGCAGCCGTAGTGGAAGGGTTAACCATCTCAGCAAGACCTTCTCAGACCTTCCCACAGGTTGCTGTACTATGGAATGATTTGTCTTTTCAGAAACTTGTCAGTGATGATAAAAAGTCTGGTGAAGCAGCAACCTGGACATGCAGGTAAATTTCGGCTAAAGTGAATACGATGCAATGAGACAATCCAGCATCCCTGACGTAACAGAGGGCCCTAACTGTTAAATGGTTACTTCTGAGGTGACTTCTTACATCCCACATTAGCAGTTCATGATTTTTTGAGGAGCGGATGCTTGAACGGGGTGGGGGGGGGGGGGGGTTCCTGGATTCAGGTAAATTTTGCTTTGCTGGCTTCTGCATATCAAAGAGGGTCACTTAGAACCTCAAAGTAGGTGGACATCTTGAATAATTCACGCAAAAGGGGCAGGTGCTCATGAACCCTCAGTCCCCCCCCCCACCCCGCACGTGCCTGGAGTGACCTCCAGCTGCTGGACGTCCATCCTACCCTGGGGGGAAATTCAGATAGCTGACAGGCACCCTCCCTGGGACTGGCCAAGTTCCTCACTCAAAAGGAATCTACACTCCTCTTTGGGGAGCCTCGGGAGTTGACAGACACACGGCGTGGTGAATGCCTAGCCTCTAACTCCATCCTAAGGTGCCAGCGGCCATAGAAAGGATCCTTTTTTATTTCTAAAAGGTGATAACCTTAATCACTTCTGCGTTTTCTGATTTGACCGATTCTCTGCATGAACGGAAGATTGAACACGTCGAGCAAACAGAATAGTTTCCATTGCACCTTTTTTTATCACTTTCACTTCCTCAGTCCAGGAATAGTCTTTCAACATTAAAGGTTGGGTATTTTTGCCTGAAAATGAAACTGTACAGTCGCAGGTCACAATTCCTTAATAATCCTAGCTTTAAATAACTTGTTCCTATCTCATCAGTGACGTATTAGTCTTCTGTAGTATAACGCATAGAAAGAGGAGCCAGAAACTTGTTTCCATTTATGGGTTGCATCGCTCGGTAGTTCGGGGTTTGCGCCCCCACCTACGCAAGCAACCCCTTGAAGCCTGGCGCTCATGAGCAAGTGAAAACCATCCCCTGCAATGGAGCCTGGTGACATAGAGAGAGACTGACGTAGTGAGCCCAGGCGAGAGCTTATGTAAACATCATCATTAGAGATAGTGCTGAAGAAAGGGGTGTCCTGGCATGAGGGGGACACCAATGACATGGGGAATAGATTACAGCAGCAGATACTGTGTCCTGTCATCGGAACCTCCTGCCTCAATGCTGCGGGGATGATTCAGGCAACGTGTATCACTAGTGCGCTTAAATACCCTCATTTAGATAAACTTCCTATCTAAGCTGTAACTGAGATGCTAATTTCAGCAGGACATTTACAGCAAAGTAGGTATCGATGGTAATGTGCCAGGAATGTTTTAATAGGATGGGCTTCTGTGGTTTGTCTGGTAGTCTGTTTCTGATCTAATGGTGTCAAATTGGTGAGGAATTTCCCTGAATTTCTGTAAAATCACTTCTAGCACAGAAAATAAATATCTCTCGTACTGAAGGTGTGATGCTCAGATAGGTCCGTGCGCAGAACGAGCGAGCAGGGAGTCGGGAATCAGGATCAGGTAGACAGAGATCCAGAAACTGGGGTTTATTGCAGGTAGAGCACAGCAATATGGAGAACACGTTACAACACTTCAATGACCGGACTCGGGTAAACAGACTTGAACACAGACTAAATACAAAGGACTGAATGAAACAACAAGAAACAGCTGATTACAATCAGGGTTCCACACGCAGTAAATGAGGGGGCGTGGCACACAGGAGGCTCGGACGAGCAGGTCATGACAGAAGGTTTGCTCGTAGGAAATATAAAGTGGGGAAGCTCCTCTGGAGTGTAAACCACGTGTATCCTGTAAGTTTCTGGGCAACTTGGTTATAAAGCCAGGCCAGTGGTTCAACTGCACCCTGGGATTGCGAGCAAATAACATTTGTTATTGGTTTTTGGATGGAGTTCCCTTTTAAAGCCTGGCTTGGTATCACAGAAAGTTATTTATAGGTTTAGATAAGGCTCTTTTCATTTTCAGCACTGTTGCTATGGAAAGTCTTGTTGAGAAGAGAATGATGTATTTGATATGCTAATGTCGAAGTAAGAAGCAGCGTTCTTTTGTTTTCTGAATCGGCTTAGGTTTACATTTCTTTTGATAATTCTACATATTGTCTCACTGACTTTTTGGCGGGGGGGAGGGGTGTATAACAGAATTTGCGGACCTCCTTACTGGGGAAAAAAAAGCATCCAGGGTATTAATTAACACCTGCTGCAAAAAGCGAAATGTCACCTTTGTTATTTTCAGTTGCACCCACAGTATCAGGTGCGTTGGGTTCATTATGGTGAAGACCTCTCGGTGAGCACCCTCCCCAAGCTAATTATGCCTTGAGTTTGCTGCTCTCTGTGCCAAGGGAATAATAGTTTGCTGGGCCAGCATACATCAATGGATGCCTCCAGAGCTTTGGCCTGCAGATGGGTCACCTAATTAAATCTGTAGGGTCATCAGGTGACCCAGATCAGTAGACCGAGGCCTCCTGTAGGGGAGAAGGACCCCGCTGTTGGGACACACTAAGTACTGAAGTTATGCTATGAGCTCTGACTGTGTTTTGTAAACTACTGGTGCATCCCTTTGGGTTCTCTGGTGCTCCATGCAATCAATCGATCAGTCAGTCTATTGAACAGTCAGTCTATCGATCAATCAGTCTATCAATCAATCTGTCTGTCTGTCTATCTGCCTGTCTGTCTGTCTGTCTGTCTGTATCTATATATCTATCGATTCTCAGCTCTGAAACCCCTTTTTATCTACTGTCTCATTTTATCTGTTGGATTGTACTTCTAGTCCACCCTCCATCTATTGAACTTTGATTATTTTACTTTGGGGCATCACTATTCCTTAATCAAAATTTTTACTACTTTGGCGGATGGCAAGACGTGTTGTAAAAATAGTAAACTGAGGTTGAAAAATTGAGGTGTGTCACAGAGAGGGTAGTGATTTGCACCTCTGCCAGCCTTGAACAATTCTGACTTTTGTTTCCTGTTGACTTACCAATTTGTTCATCTTCTGTAGTGTGAGTTTTTGGTTGGTCAAGTCACAGCAAAAAAGGATTTGTGACAGGAAACATAATGTAGTGGTCATCTTAGGTCGAAAACGTTATTCTTTATGTCGACAATCTAAAACAATTGACCACTTCTATGAAATGCAGACTGTAGACCAGGGTTATTCAACTCGCGGTCCTTGAGGTCCGAGCACTGCTGGTTTTCCAGCCTTCCTTTACCTGTCAGTCAGGTGTGAAACCTCTGACCAATCAGAATCAGTAATTATTAAACAACTACCTGGGAGAATTGAAAACACGGCCTGGATTTGGAATTGAGGTCCAGAGTTGAAGAACCCTGCTGTAGACTGTTAAACATGGACCCATGTTTAGTGGTAGACTGTTTACGCGTTAAACTGGTACATATGTTACCGATCACGGTAAAACAGCCGTGTGGCTCCTGATGTCCACTTTGTTTTTTTACATTCAAAAAGCAAACTTTATTGCTCCTCTGATACATATCCCTTACGGCAGTCGCAAACCAAAAAACTAACCGGAGAAGCACCTTCTTGTAAAATACGCTATTAAAACTCAAATTATAATGGCAGGTTTAACACAAAATATGCTAACCATTTACTTAAACAGAAAATACACCATTCTATATAAAATGGCGCTTACACATAACATTGGTGGCGTGATGTCAATTTGGAATAAGAAATAAATTTTACTTTAAGTTTTAATTTGTCTCAGGTGTATGAAACACTGGAAAGAGAGACTGAAAACAATCTAAAATTAGATGGTGAGTTCATGGGACCTATATAGGCCTGTTGGGATATTAATCTCTAACACTGGAGTCAAGGTCAGTGCTTGATTGAAATTTGTCTTCAAACCCTGGAATTAAGGTCAATATTTGATTGGATTTTGACTTCAAACCCTAGAAGTAGAAGCAAGGTCAGTGTTTGCTTGGATTTTGACCCCTAGAAGTAACAGTGACTATTTCACTGGCCAGAACCACTTTCTACAAAATGCTTACTTTTTTGTTTCTGGTTCCCTTGACGGTTTGATGACTAGTGAGGTCAATACAGCTTAGCTCAGATAAAGAGGAATGAAAAGTTCTGAGCTCTTTCTGATATTGTTTTATAAAGATTGATTCAGATATGTGTAGAATCTCCTTACTGTGTGTTTGTTGATTCATTGCTGCTGTATAATTCAGAGCCAAACTACGTTTGTTTTGGATCAATTACCAATAAGAAATTAATTGTGTAAAGGTTAGGATGGAGACAGTATGTCAGTAAGAGTTTTTCTCGCATTAGCCATTTGCAGCTTAGTTTAGTTGGTGTCCGTGGGCTGAGACTCATGTCAAATAGGCATCATGATTCGCTTCCAGGCTGCCTTTTCTTCTGCCAGAAGAAGTATGAGGACTACCTCTTCACAAACACTTTTATAAAGGTTCACAGGAAATGCTATCATTAGACACAGATGGAATTCTGACAGAAAGAGGCTGGCATTGACCCAAGTCCACCAATTCCTTGCGACAGTACTGTCTGAATCTTAAATGAATGATACATGAATGTATGTATGCCCATACATCTCAAAGGATGCACCACGGTAAATATGCTTTATTAACCGGATTGCACTGACGTCCACGCAGTCAAAATGGTGTGGATGAAAAGTTCTCAGTTACACGGCATTCGCACACCATCAGCTTTTGTTATGGTCAGATCGCCTCATTTTGGCATGTAACTGAATCCAGTCGCCAGGTATAATGGCAGTTGGGAAACAGTAACTTGTTCTTCCTGTGTCCCAGTACTGGCAACAATCTGGTTGACAGCATGTCTACGGATGCTGCCTGGTCGTCTGGGCCGTTCAACTCGTCATGTAGGGAGTCCTCCTGGGGTTGCCCTGGGAGCGCTTTTGAACCGTCTCAATGGCCTGACGTCCGTCCCATGATCTGTATGCTGTGCTTACACATGTGCTGTGCGCTCTGCCGGTTGCCCTCGGTAATGAGGCGACACCAGCCTCCGGGAACCAGAGGGATGGAAAAGGTGACAGAGCAGCTGGTTGAAGGGTGGTGGTGTTGGTGGGCTGTGGCATGTATATTTTGCCTTGTGTGTATATCTTGCCTTTTTCCGCTTTGTGTTATAAATGTCTTTGAATCTTTTGACGCAAACAGAAATCGCTCCTTCACCTCTGTGCTCCACGTTAGGGTCAGTGCCACTTAGAAGTGTTAAGCGTTAAAGGTTAAAAGGGCGTTTGATGCTGTTGATTAGTGAGTCTCTGTGTTCATTTATTTTTATTTGGATGGAAAGACAAAATTGTGCTGCAGTTTGTCAGCAAATCCCATCTGGGAGGCGGGGCTGGATTGGGTAGCACCCCTGGGGCTTGGCAATAGTCTCAGTGAACTGTCAGTCCGGACTATGTGACTATGAGCCTTAATGACCTGAGCACAGCACTTAACCTGAACACCAGACTGAATGAACAGGTGAAATTACTCATTGTTAGGAACAGAAATGTTGGGTATTTAAAAATAATGGTGAATTGACAGAGTTGGTGATTCTGTGGCCACTTGATCATTTGAGAGTTTCGTGCAGGTGAATTTGGCTCAGCTCTCCTTAAGGGCCACCAATAAACAATCCTCAGTGCTAATACCTCCCTCCCCCGTCCTGCATCTCCTCATTACCGAGATGCTGACAAGTCTCCCTGCATATGTGCTTCAGTAGCATGTCCAGGCCTGTGGCCTTGCTTCACATCGTTAGCTCGACTTCCCGGTCTTTTGTAACCAAATAATCCAGCATTTATCATGGACACCAAAGAGCGCCTTGTTCCTGGCAGTAACAGGAGGAAGCAGGCTTTGATGGAACCTGTAGTGACTGGCTCAGTCATCTGCCCCAGACCACTGACTGCTTTCAGCTACTTCCTATCAGTAACATTTTTGGCATCCCATATCCTCTTGGTGAAAACCATAAAAACCATTATTAACCACTCTTGGTGATCCCGGCTCTGGGTTATGAAACCACCTTTATTCTGTCTGGAGGTAACAGAAGCCCATTTATGAATCAGATGTAGATATGATGAACTGTAAACGAGTAGATTCCGGTGAGTAGTGGTGCAGGACAATGGTCTCCAAGCACGTTCTTCATTGCTGCTTTGTTATAGGTGTTTACACACAAACATACTCATAGCAGATGGACTGTAAACAGCGTTTTGCAACAGGAGAAGCATCTCTGTTAAGGAATCAGCTGTTTCCCCCATGCAGCACCGCTGGGTACATGCCGGTTTGATTACAGCTGTATGTGGGTGTTACGTTTCCTCCCAGTGACCGCGTGATCTACCCATCCATGGTGTGGCTTACCTCATGGCCTGTACCTGCTGGGATGGCCTCTATCTAACCGTGACCCAGGATCAAGATTTATAGCACCTTTACCATTATCATGAGCGGTTGTGATTAAAGATCTGACATTCATGAGTTCCCCTTTTTGCCGGATATCATCTCTGCATTTCAGTTAGCAGGAATCTCCAGGAGAACATGCTCCGAATATTGGCACTGTCGAGAGGTTTTAAATATGCAGTTTCTCAACTGAGCCGCCTTCCGTCCTGATTCCGCGGTGAGGCCGCGGGTCTGTTTGGCTGCGGCTGGTGGGGTATGGCTGTCCAGCTGAGGAGGGCCGAGGGGAAGGTCGGAGTGACTATAGCAGCAGAAACAGGCCAACTGGGACCGGCCCCGCTGGCTTCTAATGCGACCCTCCATCATTCGGATGCTCTCTGGCTTCCGTCATGGTGGGCAGCAGCAGAACCTGAGAAGCTGTCCCTTCATTACCGGCCATGCCCAACAAATAAATAAATAACGTGGACATGTGTTACGCGGAGCCTCCTAGCCCGTGTAAAATGACTCATCGTCATGAAGGATCTTTTGGGCGCTCTCGCTGTCTGCCTGCTTCTCTCATCAGCTACTTCCTAATTAGTGAGAAGGTAGCATCTTTTTTTTTTTTTAGCTTGAAATGGGTGAATTTGCGACTTGAAACGACAGAAAGCACGAGGGTGTGAGATGCCCCCCTCCCCTCCACCTCGAATTTAAACATGGAGATCTACGGCTTCCAGAAGCATGTGAGTGCTGGGAGCAGATTATTGTGCATGCTGAGAGGGAGGATTTAGTTATACCTGCAGTTAACGGTTGTATGTTACACGTGTGGTTATTTCAAGTCCATCTGGAAGCCTCAGTGCCAATTTCCCTCTCTTACATTCCTACCTCTTCACCCTTGCCCCTGCAAAAGGCCATTTGCGACCTCTGTGTGTTCCAGTGTAGACCTCAGCAAAAGAAGATTAAAAAACGGCAGTGTAATGTGAAGGCAGGATGGGTGGAGCACCGAATTACCCACACACAAACGCAGAGAATAGCACCGAAGCTGTTTATTGATATGCGTTGGAAACATTCAACCTGTAGCTCTGCTCATCTCCATCAGCATGACTGTAATAATGCCCTCTGGCAGGCCCCGTGATAGCGAGAATGAAGCCATGTGATGTCACTCCTCCTCCTCTCCCCTCTCTCTCTCTACCTCCATCTCTCTCACTGGCAGGCTGACTGTGGTGCTGCCGGGAGAGACTGCCACGCATGAGGTAGGTCTTACTTGTGTGCCGTGCTTATGCGCGTGTGTGCCATCCGTCCGTCGCCGTGGCTGTAGCTGCTGCTGGGGCATCGCTGGTCCAGAATATCTCCTGAAGCCCAAAGGCTGCAGCTGACGTGACGAATGATAGACATTGTGCAGATCTTTGTTTTGTGGAGCAGACTTAAACAATCATGTGAGGCACAGGAAGGGAGGGACCTCCAAGAAACTGTAGTAAATTTATCTACAACATGGTCTTCATTCATGGTCCTGTAATTATGTAGAATTGTGGAATGTGACTTGGTTTATCTACTGATGAGGTGTCATACATGCAAAACCCCTACTCTTCATTAAGCGCTCCCTGAGCATTCTGATTGGTCATTCCATGCAATTGTTTGTGTGGAGTCTTCGCGCTGGTCATCAGGTTGGTGCGTCCTCGTGGACAGGCAGACAATTACCCGCATGTAGCCGCAGCCTGTGGCCACGCCTTTGGGATTCAAACCCATTGTCACTAGATCTGCTCACTATGAGGATGGGCTGAGGCTGGGGGAAAGAGGTGCATAACATGGATCGATCAGCTATTCCAAGAATCCTTCTGACAATGGTATCACTGAGTATGTACTGTGAGGACGCAGAGTCCCAGCTGGGAATAGCTCTTTTTGGTATGTCATTCATAGGTGCTGCTCATCCATGTCAGGCGTCTCCACGGTGGTGTCAATTCCGGCCCTGGAGAGGCATACGTACCACAGAGCTTCATTTGAGTTCATAACAGTAAAATGTGGGGAAAAAAACAAATTTTCTGCCATTATCAGCAGCACTGTTAGGCTGTAAAATTGATACTGCATCGACTGATAAAATCCACAGGGTTCTAACTGTAAATGTATATCCTACTGAGATCCAGGATAAAAAAGATTTTTATTATTGTCTAAAATTTTCATTGACAGGAAGAGGCGTTTGCCAAGGTCACACATGTGATGTCATCGTAAAGCCCTAACTGTCCACTCTAAGGAACAACAGGACTTAATAGAGTGCCAGTATGAGAAATATGAGCACAGGCACAATAACTGGGAGGGATGGGAGTGACTTGTACCTCCCAGTATTTGTTTTGGCGTCCTTCATTCCCCCAACAAAAAATAAAATACAGACCTTTGTTTTTAAATTAAGTTATGTCCCCTTGATATCAGACTCCTGTGCCACTGGATATGAGCAAAGACATAACGTCCTCTGCAGAGAACAGAAATGAATTGCAGGATCTCTGGAGGTTATAAATGTATAATATTCATGGAAGAGTGCTCAAAAAATCTACATAAATGCAAGAAGAAACCTTTGATTATTGGTTCTGACATCTCCAATATTTATATAACTCTATCCTCAAAAGCAGAGACCTGTGAGGATTTTTTGGTAGTATTCAGTCTCTTCCTTGATTTTTCAAAGCTGCTGTGTAATGTGCCACCTGGATCAGACTTGGATTATCCATGCACCAGTCTTGGATTATCCATGCACCAGCCTTGGATTATTCCATAGGTCAGCCATGGAACTTTCTGTTTCTTCTCCTGAAATTGGCCGTGAGCTGCAGGGTCCCAAGGCTGCCAACCGAAATCGGTTTGGTGTTTGCCGCAGACAGCTGAGCCAGCGTATGTAACTGAGGCACCTCTGAGATGGTTTTGTTCCTTCATAGGCGGCCGTCCTTGGTCATAACTTCACCTGATATCCGGTAGAATTGCTTATGGGTTTAATTCTCCCGTCCTTTTTCTCTGCTGCGTAGTACAAGGCATCAAATGAGAAATTTTAGGTGAAAGACAGGATGGCTCAGGTTTGTGGCCTTAACCATATATGGCGTCAAAAATGTCCAAGCTACATTAGCAGTCAACTTTTTTTTGAGTTATTTACTTAATTCAAAATGAACTGCAGTACGGGGAACACGGGTACATAGGTTAAAAACTTGGTCAGCTTTTCCTGACTTAGCCCCCAGGCCCTACAGCAGAAAACATTCATACACAGTGCAGTACATATCAAGAGAATAAAATCTGTTTGGGCTGACAAACTGTGCTTCATTATAAAATTTTATTACTTTCATCTGGGGTTGTCGAGACTTTTTCTGTAGCCCTTGCGTCAATTTCAGCTGAAGGAACGGGGTGAAATATTTAGTGCGATTCAGTGCCAGAGAGATAAACCCACCAGTTTTTGTTAGCAGTCCTTTGGCTACAGACGCTCTGCGTTTTATGTCAAGGATTTTCTTGCTCCTTTGAGCCGCGTTAGATTCTTTTTGTAATGTCCAAGCTACATTAGCAGTCAACTTTTTTTTGAGTTATTTACTTAATTCAAAATGAACTGCAGTACGGGGAACACAGGTACAGAGGTTAAAAACTTTGTCAGCTTTTCCTGACTTAGGTAAATTCGGACTTATGCAAATGCATCGAAGATGCGTAGAGGTTACGGAAGCACTAATGGTAAAATGTAAGTAAATTTACAGTGAAAATTCAGTATTTGAACTTTTCATTTATTACATATGTATCCTTTAATGTTACTAGTATATTTTCAGCTTATGTGTTTTTTACTCTAAGATGTCTTGAATGGTATAGTTAGGGGTAAATCCAATTTACATAAAATCTGGTTCACGTAAGGGTTTGCGTAACTAATGAATTACGTCAGTTGGAAACTGCCGTGATATCTCAGAAATTCTAGACTTTGCATCCAGTAGTGGCTGTTGTTATGTTATCCATTGCGAAGTATCCAGTTATGGCCTGCGATGGTTGAGCTGCCAGAGATGATGGTTTCTTTCTTCTCATCCTGACATGCGACAGATGTTAGAATGCGCAGGTGGCAGAGGCGCATTTGTGTTCCACCATCTAACTTGTTTTGTAAACTTTCCGTCAGGGTCGCTGCGTCACTCAGTCAGGCTGTGTGCTGACGTCCTGCTAAAATCATCGATTCTCAAAGGCTAAGTGAAACGCAGGTAAATAAATTCAATAGGACTGTGAGGTTTTTCTGCACACTTTTTGGCAGGAGAGTTAAAGGCGGCGTGACGTCAGGGGTGGAGGTGTGGGGGTAGGCATTGACCTTTGTGGGAGAGAGGGAGGATGGGTGTGGAAGCAGTATGCTGTCCATCATCTGCTGAAGACAAGCGTTAGGCTGGATGCCGTGGATGATTAGCAGTCAGCCGGGATTCTTCTTGTCTGCCTGGCTGAGCCCCCAGGCCCTACAGCAGAAAACATTCATACACAGTGCAGTACATATCAAGAGAATAAAATCTGTTTGGGCTGACAAACTGTGCTTCATTAGAAAATTTTATTACTTTCATCTGGGGTTGTTGAGACTTTTTCTGTAGCCCTTGCGTCAATTTCAGCTGAAGGAACGGGGTGAAATATTTAGTGCGATTCAGTGCCGGAGAGATAAACCCACCAGTTTGTGTTAGCAGTCCTTGGCTACAGATGCTCTGCGTTTTACGTCAAGGATTTTCTTGGTCCTTTGAGCCGCATTAGATTCTTTTTGTACTGTCAGCTGTTGTTTCATTCATTAATTTTTGATTTCCACTTAAGCAAATCAGTTTAATAGGGGTCCAAGACAAGCACAGAGCTAAAATAAGAACCACTGTTAATTAATGATTAGTGAGATGCCTTTTATTTATTAATATTATTATTATTTTCCTCCTCCTTGCGATTCAGGATGCACACAGCAGCACCCTGTTCATCAGAAGGTGTGAAGGTATTGTCTGCCCTCAAATTACCCAGTTCAGTTTTCATGCTCCCCTTCTCCCCTGCTGGATTCATTCCTACTCAGCTTGAGAAGCAGTAATGTCAAGAAGGAGTCATGGAGAGGTGATTAGCTGGGGCCTCTGTGAACGTGGCAGATCGATATTTTAGGCTCTTTTATTGTCGCCCATCTCTCAAGGCCTTGTGACACTGTCATGACTTGTCGAGGTCACCTGCCTGTCGCAGTAACTGTGGTCTTCCTGAGCTCCTGTGTTGAAAGCATCAAATGTATCCTGGGCTTTTATTATGGTTCCCTAATTCTTGCTCCTAGGGGACTTTGGGGACTCCAGGTGTACCAGGTGTGCCTTTACGTCAAATGCTCGGGCATTGACTGCGTGCCCTTGGTTTGCTCTAGTGTTGATTGAGTCTGCCTGGAGCTCGCATGGTGCACCGACAGACTCCCAAGTTCCGCTGATAGATGCGAGTGACACTTGGGATTCAGGGCAGCTGAGGAGTCATGGAGGCTCATGCTGAGGTTCTGGGGAAGCTTGTCCAAAGTCAGGTGAACTGGCTGGGCAGAGGGCACGGAAGCACCCACCCTGCGGCGTATGGTATCGCTACCCTGCTCACTTGCGAGGTTCCTGTTAGTGTGGCTGGCTAATCTCATTTCAGTCTGCTAGTAGTTTCGACACAGAAATGCGCATGAAACTGCTCAACAGGAAACCCATCATGGGAGCGAATATTCAGATACCGATTACACATTAGTGGGTAACAATTACAATTCACCTGAATCAGATTTCCTAGAATGAGGTTAATCTATGGAGGCTAATATTCCATTTCACACCCAAGACCAACCAAAACTTGTCCATATACTTTGAAGGGAAGCTGGAGAATGCAGGTGAAGTCAATGCCTTTTTCCTTCAAGGCTGTTCTTAAGTTCAAGGCTGTTCTTGTTTAAGGCAACATTAAGATTGAGCTCCTCCTCATTATACAGTAAAAGGAGAAGCTTCCCCTGCTGGTTTTATAATGACCTGTTGTCAGCTCTCCAGTTGTTCCACATCCTTCTGTGGTTCCCCGTAGAGGAAGGAGTTGACCCATGGGGCCACGCCCTACCTCGGTGTTACCGGGGCCTAGGGCGGGAGGAGGTAGAAATAGCCAGGAGTTGTTCAGTCTTGCTAGTCGTAGCACGCTATCCAGTCGTAGTGATAGCTTTCAGAAGCTGGGATACTCACCCAGTAATCCCGCTTATTCCACACCTGGATCTGTTTGCTCTGATTTAAAGCACAATGCTACTCCAGTTTCTGTTTCTGTTTATTTTTACCGCCATCATCGCCGCGCTTCTGGATTTGGAGTTTTGTACAGAGGAGCTTTTGTTATCCGCAACATCAATAGACCGAAATCGCACTTGAACCTTCCGTCTCGCTCTGTAGCACTTGCACTTGTCAGCGTCTTCCTCCTCGGAAGGTGATGGTGAGAAACAGTCACTCGGCACTTAAAGAAGAGAAGGGGTTTTGGACGTATGACGCTTCATCACAGCAAACCAAGCTTGGCACTCCGATTCTGCCGGTATCTGTCCAAGCCTGCCACTCTGGGATTTTTGTACAGGACAACGACCATTGATGTCCCAGGTACCTAAATATTTTGAACAAAGGGAACTTAAATGTCTCAGGTTTCCAACCTTCTTTTGGAGTTCCAGAGTTGTTGTGAGTCTGGAACTTATCCTAGGAAAAAGAATCAAAGTAGGAGCTGCCGTGGGCAACTAAGTTTCCAGTATATCACCAAAAGCAATGGATCGCAGGTCGGAGGTCTTGGTTTTGCCCACTGAGCTGCCACACCGCTCAAAAAGTGGGCCCTGTAAAATTAGTTGGGTTGATTGAACCTATTGGACAACCAATCCTTGCAGTACACTCTGCTCTCCCATACCATCCTGTGTATTATATTAATAATGAAAATGTTTCTGTTGAGATGTTTCCACTGAGTTCAACACGATGTGTTTGAAGCTAAGCCACAGGTTAGCACAGACAAGCATCTCATTCTCGCATCATCGCAACATCTTGTTTCCTTTCTGGGGAAGTAGTGCAAATGCGCCTCCAATTGCTCGTAACTTTAGCTAGCTGTTTCTTTAACCCTTTAACTTTAGCCCTTTCGTAACAGTACAGAATAATGGTCGGTTTTGCAGTTAGTTTACCGTTTGCTGTCCCCTGCACCTCAATTGAAAATAATTTCCTTGTAACGCTTAGCTGATGCTGGCCATGGGCCAGACGCTGTCAGAATGCTCTGCTGTAATCCTTCCAGACTGTTGCTGCAGGTAGGAGAGCAATTATAGCTCATGATGATTAAGGTGATAACCATGCCGCCTTTCCTTCACTTGGGGTTAACTGCCATGAAGTGGATAAATTGGGAGTAGTAGGGAAAAAAAAATGCTCCATCCTCTAGGGTGAAGAGACCATCGGCGTTGCTTCTTTATCCACCCGCTTCAAGTCGTTGTCACTTAATTACATGCCAAAATGGCTGAGGAATTGGCTACGGAGGTGGCATTTTGTTGCCTATTGAGGAATTTGAAAGTTCTTAGATTGGGGTGAGAACTCAAGGCAAGTGTATGGCACATACCAGAACATACGAAAAAATGCCAGTGTGACTCCTCCAGGAGCCTTTACTGGGGCTCCGCTTTGTATGTAGCTAATATTGAGGACTTTTTGGCATTAAGCCCCCCGGTACTTCAGACGCATGAAGAGCTTCTGAAGAGGAGTAGCCATAGGTGTGAGCTTTGTGACGGTGTGTAGTGCCTGGCTAGGGGCTGATGTGCCGGGGAAACCTTCGGCACAAACGACAGCACCCTCCTACGTCGATGCTACTCACACTCAGTAATTTGATGGGCCTCTGTCAGTCAGCTGACCTGCCTCCATCTCGGAGCCTTGGTGGCCTCCTGGGTGACCCTCACATGAAATATGGGTGGAGCCGGTTTTCCTGCAAGCAAGTTCAGAACCATGCCCGCTGCCTTGTGACATCACTTGTACCCCCCCCCCCCCCAGTCCCGAGGGTATAGATCTTCAGAACACTTTGTTTGATTCTCAATGTATCCTGGGACCTGGGCGATTTGTTGCTATAGTTTGTTCTGACAGACAGGTTTAATAAACGTCCTGTGAATGTGCTAATGCTAATGGTGTAGCTGTTTTTTTTCTGATGGTGAACACGTCTGTAGGTGTGATTTAAGAACAAGTATTACAGGCTCAGAGAATGTCAGCTGAATAGGAGCCCTTTAATTGCTTTAAATTGATTTAAACTTTAAGGTTTTTTTATTTTTTTGATGTTGAGCATAGCTAGAAAGGCCATTTCCTGAAGAAAATGCGTGACTGCTATGTGCATAAAAGCTCAAAAGTATTCAATCAACTTTCATCTGTTTAACCCTCCTCATCCCTTCTTTTTCATCACTCTATTTCTTTTGTTTTTTTCCATTGGAAAAAAAATGATAGAAATTAGGATGAAGAAGAGGGATGCGGGTGGAATATCTAAAAGAGAAATACAGAAATACTTCTCCTTAATGGGCTGAACGTTTGAGTGGATGTGGAATGGAGATTCTAGGTGAAAAATATAGGAGGAGGTAGATGCCAGAGTTTTGGGAAGAAGAAAACAATTCTCATGCATATGTGAGAGAACGTAGTGATTGCTTCAATGTGCAAAGCGATCACGATTACCCTTCTGCTTTCCTTCCTTTGATTTAAATGCTCATCAGCCTAGTCCTACCCAGCCTTGAACCTGCAACCTTACAGCTACAAGGTTTATGTCCGTAACTATTCTGCTGCTCCTGTGTTTATATTTGAATATTTATCCAAGAGTACTTCTGCTCTGTTTTCTTGTCAAAGAGGCAATAGTGCTTTGCATATGTGCAACAGGGATTAAGCGCGACATTGTGACCCGTTGCTGGATTGTACTGTATAACGGCCGCAAGAATTGATGTGGGAGAGTTGCCTTTATTTTCCACCAGAAGCAAATGCCTTGCCAGCATTTTTTTCTAGCCTGCTAAGATACTTGAGTTCTGGTCAGGCTATTTTAATGAATAGTTAATGTTGGATTTTTTTTGTTGTCAAGCCTGAGTGATCCTTACTCCTTTAACGTTCTAAATTCTACTGTACTGTGGGAGAACTATGTTGCCTTCAGGTAAACCCAAACCAGTGCTGCTTGGAGAATGAGTCCCATTTCCTTCAAGCACGATGTTGCTGGACGTCACAGGCGACGTCGGGCATGAGAAGGTGAGGGGCTGCTGGTCGTCCAAATCGGTTCCTGCCGCTAACCGCGGGATCATCGGTGCCGCGCGGCAGTTAGCGACTGAACCGCGGAATCCCCACTAGCTCCAACGTGACCGTGCCAATAGATAGGGAAGATCCTTAGTAACGTTGTCAGTACTAGAAGGAGATTGGCGGGAAATCACCCATATCGTTTTTGATCAGGAGCCATAATGTTGTCGTACCTGAATGAGCCACTCAAGTGGTTTACAAGGCCATAATCTAGAAACTTGCATTGCATTCTTCTTACATTGTGTTTCTTGATCAAGAATACTTAATCCATCCATAGAGTGACCAGATAATCCATGTCAGGGAAAACAAAATACTTTCAAACTGAAAGGCTCCTGTGCTTGACTAAAAGGCTCAGTCCTTCTTGTGCTTTGACTGGTTTGTTTTCTCGATTGGGAGACTTTTCACATTAACATTAGTGGCACATGCATGGTTATAGTAGACAGACTAATCAGCACACAGCAAGAACTCAGCGTTTAAGTGAAATCCAGGTCCTTTTAATTGTAATGGTAGTTTATAAACACTGTGCTAGCTCAAAGTGTCCTCCCTGACATGGATTACCTGGTCACCCTATTCATCCATCAATCCTGTCCATGCAACCTTAGCCAGTACATGATTGTTATGGGGGTTTGGAGTCTGTCCCCGACAGCATAGGGCAAAAGGTAGGGGTGCATCCTGGGCAGGATGCCAGCCCATCACAGGGCATGCACACAGAGAGCGTGCAACTCCACACACACACACACACACACACACACACACACACACACACACACACACAATGTATGGAGCCCCCAAACCTGGGGGGGGGGGGTGAACAGCAGTGTCTTACAACAGCTAATGTACATGATCATTTGTTGTCTGTAATATTGAGTTTTCATATTAATGCATTATTTGTAATAATTCCATTTCCTTCCACAGTAGTTTTAGATGCATTGTGTTGAGCTTCTCTAAGCAACAAGCTGCCTTCTGCCTAGACTAACATGAACCACAGAAGACAAATGTTTCCAGCAGAGCTGTGAAACTGTCACATTGCATTAAAATAAAAATAATCTTGAGCATCTCTGGCTTCTGAGTAACAATTTGTCAGCGAATGAATGGTGTAGTAGTTTTGGTGCTAGACTTGTGCCAAAAATTGCCTCTTTCTTCAGGACAACAAATTATCCTGGAGAAAATATCTTCGTCCATCTGTCCTCTGAAATTAACCTCGTTATGCAGATTAAGACGCGTCTGCAATAAACACTTATTAAAAATAACTCGAGCAGCAAGACACTCATTTTGAAAGTGATACTGCACATTCTTATTTGTGTTTAATCTTTTCCCTCATCTCTGTCTCAAGAATAACTCTTTCTCAAGGCTATATTTGAAGCTTTAACTGTCTTGGTGGAATTTGCAAGATATTGGGGTCAGTTTTAAGCTGCATCGAGGCGACTTTATCCTGCTAGCAGCGTGGTGGTGACCTGTTGGAGTAAGCTGAAGGTGATGTCACCAGCCATGTTCTTGATGGCAGGTAATCACAGCTCTGACAGAGGATTGGGCCACAGGCTGCTTTCTCTCATACTCGTTCGGAACAGGCCTGGTTCTCCATCTGCCATGGGTTGACACTGATACACCTGCTGTGATTGCTGTATTAACATTAAGAATCAGTAACCTTGTCCACCTCGATCTCACAGACAGCAGTAGTTGGCACAGAAATTTCCTCCTGCAGACCAAAGACATGCAGTAAGGTTAATTGGTGTCTCCTAACTGCCCATTGTGTATATGTGTAGAACAGAATAGTTACACTTTATTAATAAGGGGAAATTCTGTTTTTTTTTTTTTTTTTGCCCCATTTTGCTCTCCATACAGTTGCGAGGAAGCTTGGGGTCACAGTGAAGGGGGGGCCGCCTTGCGGCACGCAGGGAGCTGGAGGTTAAGGGCCTTACTCAGGGGCCCATAGACTTATGACTATTGTGTTGAGATCAGGCTCAAACCAGCAAACATCTGATCAAAGCCCACTGAGCCATATACCACCCCCTTGGGATGGAATTACGTCCTTTTCAAGGTGTACCCTCCTGGAGAGACCTGAATAAGTAGGTGGAAGATGGATGGATGGATGGATGGATGAATGGACTACTTGGCCTTGAATAATTGTTAGCATATAATGGAATGGAATAAAATGGTATAATTTGATAGTCAGACCTCTCACTGTCACAAATCACATAATCACATGATCAGGGTGAACGTGGCCAAGTGCTGTTCACAGGTCGCTCTCACTGAGATTTTGTACGATGTAATGACACGTGTTCTGTGAGCCAATGGGGGCATCTCACAGGAAAACGTTTAGAAAGACAGGCTCTGCATCTTATCATGTGATCTCTTCAGTTGGGTGTGTGTGAGAATGTTCTGATCTTTACACTCTGTTATATTGGTGGGGGGTATAATACCACTGATTTATTTATGGGTCGCAGTGGTTGCAGCCTTCTTATAATATTCAGAAGACGATTTCTTGAAATATTTCTGCTTTGGGCAGCACATTGCGTAATAGCATCGTGTGCTGGGCTGGTGGTTTGATTCCGGTCTCTACCCCATGTGTGTAGATGTTACACGTGTCCAGGGGTGCAGGAGTGGCTGGATACACTGCGAGAAACAAGGACCCTTTAATATATAAAACTATATAATGTAACGGGGTCCCAAGGTGGCATTTTTTCAGGGGGCCCAGAATTTGTAGCTCTGCCCTGCGTGGGTTTCCTTCCGCAGTCTAAAGGCATGCAGAGTGCCTATGTGTGCCCTGTGATGGATTGGAATCCAGTCCAGGGTGTGCCCACCACCTTGTGCCCTATATTGCCTGGGGTAGGCCCTTCCGCCCCCCCGCAGCCCTGACAATGATAAGTGCCTGGAAATTGGGTGGGTGAAAAAAAAAATTTTACTCAGAACTGTCTGTTTTTTTTATGTTTTTTTGGGTGGTGTGTTTGCTGTTACGAGAAAGGAAATTAAAGGGCTCTGTTTATTGGTGTGGAATGGGCAATATCAAAAGATGTGTGGTGCGTGTGAAACGATGAGAGCGAGGGGGGGGGAGGGAGGGGCAAGAAAAAGAGCTGGAGCCTCTGCGAATAAACAGAGGAGGGAAATGTGAACAGGGGAGGGGGAATAACAGCGAGAGAGAGAGAGAGTGAGAGAGAGAGACGGGGGGGGAGTGGATGAGTAAAGAGGAAGGAGAGCAGTAGGAGCACCGGGGAGGGAGGTGTGAGGTGCGTGTGAAGGAGGCGCGGCGGCTCGTCGTGCTCCACAGTGGTCTGTCTGCCAGCGTCAGGCACAGCGGCGGAGATCAGCGCGACGCCACGTCCCGGCAGCCTCCCTGGAGGATTTCCTGCGTCGCCCTTCTTTACGCTGCCGTGGTACGTATGTGTGGTGAAAGAAGCCAGACGCTCCTAACCAGAGGAGGGTGCATCATAGCGACCCTGAGGAGGTCAGGTTAACCTCAGTGCGCTGGGGTTTAAATGGTTAGGTTTGTAGCTTTTCTGGTGTTGATGTGACCTTTGGCGGTTTCCTGTTTTGGGTCCACTTCCTGTACCTTATTTGTGGGATGCGTTGTGTGACAGAGTCTGTTTGGATGCTGCCTTCTGACTTCCTTAAGTCGTAAGTTTTTGTTTGTGTGAGATTTGAAACGGCAGGTGAATCTTAGGGCCCTGCTCGTCTCGGCATGAGCACCTGAGACCGGTCGATTCCCTGTCACAGTAGTGGGGAGTGTCCGATTTCTCAGGACAAAACAATAATACATAACTTGAGTGGTGGGGCTCTCTTCAGGAGCAAGATCTTCTGGGGCGGCCTCCTGAAGGAGAAAGGCTCTTCTCCTCACCTCGTTCCAGTGTGGACTCTTCCTGCAGAATTAATTCGGTGACAGGCGAGCAGATTGACATTTGTCTGTCTGTGGTGTTTCTGTGGGAGCTGAACAACATGCAGACTTCCTATGACTAACTGGGCCCCTGCATGACAAGAATGAGCTTTGATAAATCTGACAGCTGGTTGTTGATCCATGAACCATCATTTCCATAAATAAGCTCCCTTTATTAGTTTATTGTTGATGATTGCAGATGTCTTGTCGTGCTTTAATTTCATAGTCTGTATGTCAATCAAACAAGTGGCAAGGGGACATTGGAGTGGGTTTGTTATTTATTGTTATTTTTTTTCATTCTGCTAAATGTGATCATCGCGTTTCCACGATGTCTTTTTTGCTTGCTGAGGTATGTCTATCTCTTTTTACATTTATTTTTCTTGTACGTGACGTTGGAGCATGTGTGGATGGTGAATTGACACATGGCATCATGGTTGATCTGTGTGAGGAGACAGTGGGCTTCTTTCTTCAGTGGAGGGTTGAGGAGAACCTGAAGGGAGGAAGCATGGGTCTTCTGCTTATGTCCATCTCAGATCCTCAGAAAGAACGCCATCACTCCATGGAGGATACGTGTCTTAGATAATAGTAATCTTCTAATCTACTAAACTAATCTTCAGATAATATCTGAACTCAGTTTTCTCCCATATCTTCATATCCTGATCCTTAGGTCCACTTTTATGTCTTATCTTCGTTCTTCCAAGATATCATCCATGGTCCCGTGCCTGTCTGACCTTGCTCTTATCCGTCTCGATGTCTGACACTCCCCCGTCGTCACCAGTCGTTTTCTCTTCTCGGTGCAAAATGTCTACTTGGGGCTCGAATTTCTCCACTGCTGATAGGCAGTGCAGTACAGCAGACTTCTCATGTACTTATCTGGGCCTGACATTGTTGAGGACAATGGTGAATCATCTAATCTTTTGAAGGTCCCAAGCAAGAACAGCCGAAAGCAGATAGGGAATGGACAATCCATCAGTTGCCCTCTCATCAAGTGGCCCGCCCCCGCCAAATCGAGGAATCCTGTCATCCTGAAGCGTCATCCTGTAAGCGCTCAGTCATTTGGAGACACTTCAAAGAGTTCAGTTAAATGCCATTTCTCTTCTTGGCTCTGTCTGCAGTTGAGCCCAAAGTTACAGCAAATTCCATGGTTCATTTATGCCACAACACATCCTAATGTTGCCTCTTTCTGTATGTGTTCGGGACCTTAAATAACATCCACAAGCCATTTTGTTCACTGGATGCCTGGTAAAGGGTTAATGTTGGTTTCCTTTTCTTCTGAGTCTGCAAGAGCTCAGCTTGTCCGTTGTGCGGATGTTTTATTTTTGTTTCCTGTTTAAGGCTCCATGCAGGCAATGCATCATTACAACCTCCTCACATGCTGTCACCTCACTCACCCCTGCCCAGGACTGCTGCCCGAGGTCTGGTGGGTTCTGCAGTGTGTGCTCTTGTAGGTATAGAGTGTTGTGTGGTAAAATTATGGGTCAATGCTTTAGATCTTTAGGTGGTTGGTGAAGTGGGTGTTATTCTGTTTCTCCAAAGGGGAAATTCCCGAGATTCTTCTTTAACATCCACACTTTGAAAAATATTATCTACTGCTGTTTGGTAGACAAATTCAGTTAAAGTAGGCTACTTTGCTTTTTTTGTGGAACATCTGGAAACGTCTACCATTCATAAAAATAAATAAAATCTGATGAAATTGCACCAGATCAGAGGGTCGTGTAACCTGATTTAAACACCACGGGGGGGTCTCAATTATTTCTGTACAAGGGCTGCATTTAATGGTTCAAATTACACAGAAAAGGGACCTGGAGGGTGAGAACATGGGCGGAAAGTGGACTTCTGGCTTCTCCGGCCTTATGCGTTTCCCGTTGACTGCAGGCTAGCTACTCAAAGCCCCCTGAGACTCTCCATAATCTCTCTTGGCTCAGTTTCTAAAGCTGTTGAGTAATGTTGAGTTGATGATGTCGTACAGACATACATGATGTTCTGTGTTTGATTGCTTAATTTTTCTGAGCTACAGCTTTAGAGGTGCACTGGGTAGTGTAATTGAATTGAAAACCGTTAGTTGAATTTTTTTTTTTTTCTAAAAGCATTTTCTGATATGAGGAGCAATTTCTGGATGTGATGGGTTTGTTCATATTGAGCTCTTGGCGTGTAGAGGACACGCCCCACAATGCAGAGTGACAGAAGCAAGGGATTGTGGGATTGATTCAGTCAATAATGTACAGGCAGGGCACTCTTAGGTAGGGGTTCACTGATTTTCTGTGTTGCCTGGAGGTATTTTAATACCACCAGTCTCAGCCCTTGTGAAACATTGCATTAAAAGGTGTTTGTTTCCTGTCATATGGGTCTCGTCAGATCCAAATCAGGTTCTTAGAGTTACATTACATTGGATGTCACAGTTTTAAAATGCATTGAGGCTGGTTTTGTTTGTAATAGAATAGAATAGTGATACTTTATTAATTCCAGGGGGAATTTTGGCTACCCCATTTTGCTCTCCATGAGACTTATGCTGGTGAGAGCAAGCTTAGGGGGTCACAGTGCAAGGTCAGAGAGCATGGAGCCCCCTCCCCCCGGAGCTGGGGGTTAAGGGCCTTGCTAAAGGGTCCAACAGTGACATTGTTCTGTTGGCCTCAGGATTCAAATCAGCAAATTCATTCATTCCCAAAGTCTTCCCTCTATATTCGAGTTTGTGGAACTCCATCTTCAATTTCATTATATTTCATAGATTAAACCAAATTTCTGGGAGATTCGATACATGGTTACTGATGGTTGTACGGTGCGTCTGATGCAGCCGTGTTTGAGATTTTCGTGGTGTGGCTTGTCACATGTCTGGAAGCGGAGACACACTGACACTCTCTTAGGGAGGAATCGGGAAAAGGGCCCCGTGACACTGGGACGCGAGGAAGGAAGATCGGGATGGGAGCGGAGATGGGTGGGGGAGGAAGGGTGAGGAATGTCAGAGTCAGCAGGGGGGGTCTTAAAAAAGAAATAAAGGTAAATTAGTGTTAGGAAAAACCTTAGCGTGGGCTGAGTCAAGCAAAATATATCTATATATATCTCATGATTATATATATCAGTGCTCTTCAAATCTGGAGCTTGATTCCAAATCCAGGCCTTGTTTTCAGTTCTCCCAGGTAGTTAGTTAAATAATTACTGATTCTGATTAGCCACAGTTTTCACACCTGGCTCACAGGTAAAGGAAGGCTGGAAAATCAGCAGGGCTCGCGCTGCTATA
>JAODLC010000001.1:13168029-13180440 GCA_026781145.1 Hippopotamyrus pictus
ACATACACACACATACACATACACACACACACACACTCCATAAGGATTACCTTAATTATTAAGGATTTCTTAGGATTAACTCGGTAAAGGAAAGAAAGTATGTGACCCCCCCAGGTCACTCAACTCACCCCCTCAGGATGGATGAGGAGAAGCCCTCCCTCCTCTCCCTTCATCATTATTTACAGTCTAGAATAGAGACATACACCCCCCCGGTTAGTTTTGACTATGTTAAACTTGTGTGCAAAGCAGCAACCTCCATTCAAATTCAGCCAGGTCGTTAGATCACAGAAGTTCAGTGTTAAAGAGCTAAAAGTAAGTCACATAAGAGTTTTGTAAAGTGTTCACATCGAGAAGTTTAATCAGATTTAGTCATGTTTCTGGTTTCTCTGGCAACGCAACAGACCTTGACGAATGACGTTATTGATACAAAATGTACTCAGCAGAACTATTCAAGGAAATATATACAGAATATCGTGTGTCTGTGTTTAGTGTTAATTATACTTTTTAAAAGCATAGATTACCTAAATACAGTTTACAGACAGAGGGTATGGATAGCAAAAAAGAATATTTTTACAATACAAATAACTGGGTGAGGAGCTGTTGTGGAGGGCAGCAGATTATACATGGCTCCTGCGAATTTCTCTTGTCAGAAATGTTACATGACGCTGTCTGCTGTGTTTATTGGTGATGTGCCAGACTGGCCTGGCTGCTTCAGAGCGGAGCTCATGCTCCTTGGCATGGCTGCTTCAGAGCGGAGCTCATGCTCCTTGGCCTGGCTGTTTCAGAGCGGAGCTCATGCTCCTTGGCCTGGCGGCGGCGGGGAGGCCATCGCGCCTCTGTATAACTGCGAGGAGCCACAGTCCTGTAAACGGCTCACCGCCGTAGAGCCCGGTGGGTGCGGCTCGGATTAACTGGCAGCGTGGGGGGGTTACAGAGCTGTCGGCCCTGCCAGCTGCGCCTGAACAAAGGAGACAGCCTCCCCCCCCCAACCCAAGTCAGCAAATTTTACTGAGTGCCCCTTTTTTGATCACTGATAACTTAATTATAAAATTACCTCAGAGAACCATCATTCCCCACCCACCACTGGTTGGCAAATTTTATCAAGTGCCCCTTTATGGTCACTCGGGCCCCTCCCTAGTTTCAGTGAGGGGGACTTCCATACTCAGGCACTTACCCCCCCAAAAAGCCTCTGCATGAGCTTGGGCCCTGGTCACCATTACTAACGCACTGTGTGAGGGAACCCAGATGAAGGGCACCCACAATCCTTTGGGTGTCCCCAGAACCTCCACAGTGGTGAACCCTGAGGATGGTGCGGACTCCTAGCGACCAGAAACCTGGAGGCAGGAAGTCCCGCCTGTGCTACAGGGCACCTCAGCTACCATGCTCCCTGTCTCTGGTACACCGCCTGCCCCCCTTCTCTGATGGCAAAAAACATGGAATCTGCAGAAGTAACATATAAATGGAGTGTTACTGTCTTATTGTACGTGTTACAGGCCTGCTTCAGGAAGCACGCTGCAGGTTTTCAACATCAAAGGGGAGATTAGAGGGGAATTTCAAGGAGAAGCACGCGTCACTGATAATGTGCATCATAAATTAAGGGGCTTTTCAAGGTCATCAGCTATCAGGAGGCCTTTCTCCTCCTGTCACGGGTCTCTTCAGATCTTTTCAGGCACCAGAGACTTGCACTTTTGCGGAAGATGTGAATTTACCAGCTGTTCTAGAACTTACTCTGTGATAGAATACTTACACTGCTATAGAATACTCTGTGGTAGAATGCTTACACTGCTATAGAATACTCTGTGATAGAATGCTTACACTGCTATAGAATACTCTGTGATAGAATACTTACACTGCTATAGAATACTCTGTGAAAATTGTTCAGAGTAACTGGGAGGTGAAAAAAATAAACATGTAAGAAGGTGCGTTTGGTAATCGGAGGTGGTAAGCGCTTAGCTTATGGTTCGGGTGAGACGTCGGCCTCCCTGTTTCCTTCTGTCACGCTCTGACTGAATTAATTTACAAAAGCACTGGGAGTTTAGCTGCGGCATGGAGCCTTGCAGTCGCGAGCAGATGGACCAGACCGGCCTCTCCGATCGACTGCTTCCCCCCGATTGATTTTGTGTAACAGAATCTCTAGAGGACTGATCCTTTTTTGACTCATTTATCTGCCTCATTTTCTGGTTGTGCGGTTTTGATCTGTGGATTCCAGCTGCGTAGATCTGCAGTGGGCTGTGCTCTGCACACGGCCTCATCAGCGGGAGAATGACCATTTTTATTCTTAGTCTTGATTGTGGTGTTGGTCTAGCTGCCTGAGTAAATCACTGGAAAGTATAACACCCACATAAACACCTATTTTAGTTTACCCACCATTTTCTTTAAAAGGTGTTAAAAACAACTTGCTATCAGGCTCATGGGTAAAAATAGACGCCTTCACTCAGTGCCCTATCCCCAGCTGTGAAGAGAGTGGCAGTTAGAGAGTTTGAGATTTGGGGTGGATGTTGGGTTAGGTCACTGAGGTCTCCGTCTGGCGCGGACGACCGCCCTTAAAACAGGATGATGTTTCCTCTGTTGGGAGAAATCAGGCTAAAGCAACAGTGGGCAGGATTATTGTCTCCTTTCAGTCACAGGCTAGATTAACTTATGTCCTATTGGTCGATTCTCTTGGCTCCCATTGGGCTGAGGTCTGAAGTTTTGAAACACAAAACCCACCCACTGCTCCCAAAACTACTTCATGGTGCTCCTGTCCCCATCTTCTGCTTAACATTTAGTAGGGATGGGATGTGCCGATACAGGTCCGATACCGTACTCGTGTACTCGTCCTCATGACAATGTGCTGATGCCAGTACATAATGACGTGTCAGCGACATCATTAACAAGCAAAATACTGTAAATGAGATGAATGCGTGAAAATACTTCAAAGATAACGACGAAATCCAAAGCATAGCAGACTGCACACTGCGCCCTGCTGAACTATCAAGAGGAAGTATGAAATCAGGTTTGCGCAACATTACTAATCTAATAAAACACCTAAAAGCAAAATATAAGCAAAATCAGCAGCGACACTCTGTAACAACCACACATGCAGCAAACATTAGCACAGAGAGTGAAACTGTCAAAAGATAAACCTTGTGCAGTGAAAATAATGGAAGCTCTTACCCAATGTTGATCAGGCACAATGCTGTAATGGAGACATACAGACAGCGCAGTACTTTCTGAGATGGTATGCAGTATAAAAAGTTTGGGAACCACTGCTTTCGAGGTTTTAGAGTGACGTTTTTAAATCATAATTAACCAGCCGATCCATCGTTTTCCACAGAGACTAAGGGTATCCTCACACTAGGCGATCAGTATTGTGCCGGAGCAGGTTTGACCCTCAAAGTCCACTTCATTTGATTAGTGTGGTCGCTCTGTACCGTGTTTGCTTGAAGAGGTGGGCCTGGGCACTTTTCTCGCTGGGTGCGATGGTACCCTAATATTTTAAGATTTAAATATCGCATATTGTTTTTTTGACATTATACAGCCCTAATCGGTATCAGTATTGGTGAGTACCAGTAGGAGAGTATCAGTACTTGTACTCGATCTGAAAAGTTGGCTTTTCAACACCTTTTTAAAGAAAATATGTTGATTTACTGTTTTACATCTGTGTTTATTACTAGAGTCTCCCTGCCCACACACGTAGGAAGGTGCAGCTGCTCAGGACCAATCTAACGCACCCAGTGAGGGGGAAGAAGGCGTCTTTATCACGCGTGACGCGCTCGGCCGACCAAGCGCGAAAGTGGCTAACCGCTATATATTGGCACGTTCGCTAATGGCGTCGTCTGCAGGCATAGTCTGGGTTTCCAGGTGCAAACCGGTTCCCATGATCCCTGAAATCTTCAGAAAGGCGTCACAAACTGGGGTGTAGGAACCGAGGGATTCATTTGCCGCCATTCACCCCCCAAATAGACATACCTCCATCCAACCATCCATTTTCCGTAACCGCTTATCCTGTTCCGTTTCGTGGGACGGGGATGAAACCACATGGCGACACGGGGAGAATGCAGATCCCACACACATGAAGCCACGGCGGAGACTCAGGGGTGCGAGGTAACAGTGTTAACCACTGCACCCCCATGCCACCCCATAAACATGCCTTTGTATTAAAATTGGGTTGTGCCCTCCCCCCTCCAAATGTCAAATTCTTTTTGATGCTATTGAGTGCAGGACTGTATTTTTTGCAACTCTTGAATAGATTTTAAATCATCAAAATGACGGATGGTACCTTAAGATACGGCAGAGGCTAAGTGGTTCAGGTTAAGGAGATTAAACAGTGCGGCTGTCATTCATAAAGCTAAAACTGAGCTACTTCTGCAAGATAATCTGCTGTATAAGTGTCAAAATACAAAGTATGTAAGCCGGTTTAAGGCTGAAGGGCGGATGAAGTTTTCAGTGGAACTCAAGCAGAACCTCCACCTCCAGGCGTGGGTGGAGCAGAATGTCATTTCTGGCTATAGTTATGCAGCACAGCTAATCCAATGGCCTTTTAAGATTTATTACTATTATTAACAAAGCAAATGAGCAGCCTACCTTGTAGCCTTAAACTACCAGTCGTTATGTCGACAGAAGGCACTCAAACACCCATAAGAACCATTCAGCTTGTCCATGTACTGTCACTGAATCTTTGGGGGGGGGGGGCACATGCAATGTCCTCATTGGCCCTTTTCGATGCCAATCATACCACGGTCTTGCTTCTCACAAATTCTTCACCCAGATGGATTAAAGCTCACATCCAAGTTAGATTTGTCTTCTTTTTCTGTTTTTGTGGGTGGGGCATAGTACCTCTAATGGGCCGTACTGTGACGGCCGTACTGTGACAGGGCCGTACTGTGACAGGGCCGTACTGTGACGGCCGTACCCGCACTGACATGGCCCTGCTTACTATCAGGGCTAAAAGCGTGACCAGATCGAGCCGGTTGCATCACCACCATCTGATTAGTCTTAATGCAGGGAGGAGCCGGTATTCTGCGTCGATATGCAAGGATTATCTGAAAGAAAAAAGGACACATTCTATAAATTATTCATTATTTGTATCTCACGCGACGTATTGATGCATTCCTTACCACACCTAGTTACAAAGTACATAAGTAAGCAATTACGCAAAGTACGTAAGTACTATGAACAGCCGAATGAAATAGATTCGTAATGCAAATTCTCTGCTAGCATAAGACAGAGACTCTCACAGAAATTAGCACATAGTAAATCAGTACGACGTTTGAACAGTAAGGAAGTACCTCACTGTTGCTGTCCAAACCCAGCAACGCCTTTACCAAGCCGCCCCTTCTGCAGTGGAAAACCGACGCCAGCTGGAACTGTGCTGTAACTGAACTCTCTTCACAGTACAGCTCGATTACTGTATGCCAGTGGAAAAGCGCCATTAAGGATTCAACCCACCCTCATCGGCAACATGTCCCACTCCCAACTAGGCCCCCACCGCTCGTTACTCCGAGGGTAGAAGCAACAGATAAGTACAAAATAGTATAACTTCCTTCTCGGTGCTACATGCTCTGGAATATGCTGTTATTTTTATGTATTCACATTGCCTTGTGGCATTTTTTGTGTGAAGTATTTCTGATTTAGCTATTTTTACACGGGCGTTTATAAATGTTAATATCTCGTGTCCATGGTTAATGAGGGCATTTCCTGTTCTAAGTGGTGATTCTTTTCTGTGACACCAACTCCCTGCCTGATACTGTTATGCAGAAATGCATCAGCCCTCAGCCTCCTCTGGCTCTGAATGTGCGGGGAGGGGGGGAGGTGGTGCTGGGTGGGGGGTGGGAGATGCAGCACGGAATAAAATACCTGAAATCAAGTACAACATGGTTCGGTTTTCAGGAATGCCGTCTCTCTGTCCTGTGAAGCAAATTCATATTTCCAGGTGACAGTGAAGCTTGGAGCCATACCACAGGGTCGGTTAGTTTATCCAGTTTTGGGAATTATGGGCCTTATGCAAAAGCCCAATAAGTGATATGGCTATTTTATCAGCCATGGGATGTGAATCGGCAACCTTCTGGTCAGTGTCACAAAAGGCAGACTCCTGTCCCGTTTTACCGACCCTGCAGTCTCCTGCCTCCATCTTCTGACTGGCTCTGTAAGGCCACTGTCATATCAGCTCACCCGGAAAAGCTCTGTGCACGATACTAGGCTGGACTGAGGACACATGACCTCATCGCGCCATACTGCTGCTGGGGCTGGGCCCTCCGGACGCTGTAGCCAGGTGTTTGGCCTGAACCAGCGCAGTTACTGTTCCGCCGGCTGAAACGGCAGTGAAGGGTGCGTAACACTGCTTCAGAACCGGGACAGAGCATACCATCGATTGGCTTCACCTGACGCTGTGTCCAGGGCAAAGAACCACATTTCAGTGGCTGTCCCCCATGGATCTAGCTGGACGTCCCTAGGTAAATATTTACTGCTGGTTTTACTCCTGGTCTCTCTGGGGGTTTGGATGGTTGCTGATGTGACAGTCACAGGAGCGGGGTGGGTGAGACCATAAACAGAAGTGCTGCGTTTGCACCTGAGACAGGGCTGTCCCCCTGTGTGCGGATCTGTAGCCATGGAAACGCAATAGGGGCGTCCCTGACGGAAACAGTGACTCTCTGACGGTAAGAGTGTGTCACTGGATCATGGAAATAAGCTTTATAAGCGTAGACATAAATGAAAAATGCTTTGAAAAAATATATAATCTGAAGATTATTAGATTTTCATGACTAGAATAGGTTTTGTATCCAGAAGCATTTTTAAAATATGGGCCACAGAACTTTGAAGGCACATAAATTAAGGAAAAATGGGAATGACTGAGTTCAAACTCAGTGATTAATTTGATTTTATAGATGCTATGATTTTAATTTCTGCTTTTATTCTTCTTGTTCTATTAAATAAACATGGGTAATTTATCTATTTAAGACCATATGCCAAAACCTTTCCTATCGAGTGTAGAAATTTGTCATTGGTAAAGGTGAGTTTGCGCATACACACCTGCCCTGGACATGGAACTGCTCAGGCCCACACACACCATGAACATCCACCGTGGCTGCGGATCAGCGCAGTCGATCTTGACTGCAAGTATTTGACCTCAGAAAACTACATTCACGTCAGTTATTTAGGTTCACGTCAATTGTGTTATAGAAGTCCTCGAAGACATTTCCGCTCTGGTCACCATGGTAATACTACATAAATCTATTTTAAATTGTAATAGATGTGCCCAATTAGGGTTGATTATTTTGATAATCGATTAATTATATGACCAGGCAATCACTTAATCGATTAGTTGGGCCAAGACATGGGGTTTAGTGCAAATGTTAGAGAACATGTTAAAAAAAACCTAGAGGATTTTTTTGTGAAGTCATAGTTAAAACTTTAGAGAGTATAGAGAATTTCTAATCTCTGTTTAAAGCAGTATTTCTCTAACCAGTCCTCTGGAGCCCACGTCAATCCATGGGAGCTCGGAGAGAGCAGAACATCAACTTACTGTGGGTCTCCAAGGACTGGGATGAGAAACACTGGTGTAAAGTGAGAAAGTGGCATAGAAACAAAGATCAGCTGGCTCCACCGTGCTTAGTGTGCAAACAGTTGTTCTTCATACCATGGTATTAAATGGTGCTCACTGCAGAGCCAAGACATTTTGAGTTTGCGGAGTGGGGAGATTCTTGGCTAATTTTATTGCCAATATTTCAACATACCGCAATATACCATGTTACCTTAATAATGCCCTTGGCTATAGTAACAACATTAAAACTGTTGAGAAGAGTTTGCTCATTTCACTACACTGCTTATGTTTCTGTTTGCTGCAATACATCTGCCCTCTGCTGGTCTGGTGGAATAGCATTGCTGTACATATCTGCCGACCGTGACTGTCTGAATCCATGGACAAGTGTAGTACATACTAGTGATGTGGAAAACGACTTTGTTTAGTGATTAATTCCATTCAGTTCACCAAAATTATTCAAATCATTGAATCATTAGAATCTTTGAATCACTGATTCAGTGAAAGTTGTATTGTTCGTAATACGATTTTACGTTTATGAAAGTTGTTACGTAAAATGCATGGTCCAGTTAGTCAGTGAACTGAGATTCAATGTACCGCGTGTGTCTGCAGTTCGGCTGTTCCTTTGTTCGCTGAATAAACTGATTCTGTTGAACTAGTTTGATGTCCTGTTGTAGTGCGTGCGCAAATCTCTTGTCTACAGTTAGTTTGTTCGGTCAGTGATAAGAACTTTCAGTGGTAGGCTACTTCTGGTAAGTAGTCACTGAAGTGAAGTTAAGGTGATGGCTCCCAACTATGGTGGAATGCATGCAGACTACCATGTAGCATGCACGGCGCGTTTGTCGAAAGAGATTCATTCTTTAATGTCATTGTATCAATACATTCTTTCAGGAACCAAGACAAGTACAAAATAACAAGTTTGTTCGTTCATTGCACATCGCTCATATCCAAGAGTCCACGTGCACAATCATGCACGGATTGTTACGGCATACGGAAAAGTATGAACTTTGCTTAACACACCAGCGTTAAGGTTACTAGGTGGTGATGTCATTATACGCAATTTATCCGGCAGACCTCAAAAATGCAGCCAGTCGATAACAAAATTCATCGACAGGTTTTTTTTTTTTATTTCCAGTTATCGACGTTATGGATGAGATGTAGCCCTGTATCCGGTACAGTACCACCTTTGAGCTTGTTTTAGTAGCATTATATTGGAAATGAAGTTGGGCTTCCTGATTTGCCAGGAATTTTTGGATATTATAGCTTTATGGAGTTTGCTTCTCCTTTGGAGAATTCAGTTGTGGTTAGTTACAGCAGGTGGGCTGATTTCCACTGGGGGGAAAGATAAAGTTTTGTGTGACCTGTTTGGTTGTGTAGGACCTGAGTGGTCCTGTCATCTCAAGAGGGCCTGTTTGGTTGAGTAGGCGTGGTCCGATCTGGCGGGTTTGAAGATGCACCTTTTGCTGTTACCATTTTCTACAGGAGGGCATGGAGCGGACATGCCCGACCTGCAAGATGACACTGAGGCAAAGTGATTTCTGTATTCTACGTCAGTTGATAATTGTTTATTATGGATACTAAGTAGATGTGGGTGATTTTGACACATATGTGGGCTATTTTGCAGCTGAAAATTCGTGAGGCTAAATTCTGGGTATTTGCTCGCTCTAATGAAGTTCTCTTTCTGAAAGACTAGCCGACCGTGTCCAGCATCGCTAGCTTTAAAAATGTCCTGCTGCTGAATTGATGTTATCGTATTTCTGCTGCATTTGTGGTATGATGATATGGACATTGAAGGAGTTCTTTAGAGTGGATTTTTTTTAGAAGCATGTTTGGTTAGAGTTGAAATGACCTGCTCTGAGACCTGTGTCATGTCACTTTTGCATACGTTGATAGTTCTGGACTCGTTAACCATGCTGGCGTCCCTTCAATTCACTTTCTTACATGAGAATAATCACTGTTGCTGCTTCATAACTATGTATGAGAAACTTCTTACTTTAGGTGCATTGTGGTCTATGTGAAGCTGTTGAATAACTGGGTTGCAGTAGAGTATCGTGTCGTACGGTTATCAGATACTGGCATGTGGTGTCGTCTGTACAAACCTCACAAAACCAGGGCTGCCAACTCACACATCTGGCATAAAACTCATGCTTTCAGACTCTCATGCTCACGCAAGAAATCTTACGGCAAATCTATAATATTCCATTATAAAACTTAAAATTACTGGGGTAGTTTGCAAACCCTATGGGCTATTTACCAGGTAATAAATCTGTTACATACATGCAGTTGTGTGTGAAGACTTGCCTCACTCAGTCAGCTGACCAAAGTTGGCAACCCTGCGGAACCATTAGCATTAGCAGTTTGCAGCGCAAAAACCAAAAAACAAATCGTCTTAAGTATCGTAGCATTGACTTCACTGTACCACTAGAGGTCAGTGTAGCACAACAAGTGTTGACCGAACATTAAAGTCAGCAAAAAGACCAACTCACTCTATGAAGTTGATCCAGATTTTTTTACTACCAGGTTATTATGTGTCTTTTTTCTCTGTATTCTCCTGTTTGTCTTTCGAGAACCAGGTAATCTCTATGAGCCAGTATTCATTGTAATAATGAGTAAATTTGGGTTTTCAGAGTGCTCTGGGCTGTCGGGTTCAGTTGGAACCGCTTAGGTCTTTTACCTTACCAGTGTCTTCGTGGCATTACCGCGTTAATGGAGAATTCAGGCATTCATCCCCATCTCTGCATAGTGCTTCTGGGACGTCACACGCTGGTATCAGTCTCAGCATGGCATTTGCTGCTCCATTGAACAAAGTGCTTACCCTTGTTTATAGAGGAAGATGACCTCTGCTGCAGCTGGTTTTACTGGGGCCTTAATCTGTCCATTGTCTGTCTGCTTATCCTGGGCAGAGTTGTAGGGGTGGGCTGGAGCCTATACTCCGTGGACAGGATGAATGATGAATTAATGAACGAATGAATGAATTAGTGCTTTTCTTTCTGGCTTTCAGTTGCCTTAATGCCCAGTGATGATGCCCAGCTTTTGACCCCGGGCAGAATGAGCCAGCGACAGGGGAAGGAGAGCCTGCAGGTCCCAGGCAGAGACGTCCTCCTCAGTCCCTCCGGTTACTGTCACGGTAAGAGTGCGCCCCTTAGAGGCATAGAGTGGTAACTGCAAATGTTTTGAAGAGCTGAAGATGTGTTTAATAGTGTTGAATAGTGATGTGTTGAACATTTTACATTGAAATTCATGAAATTATGAATTAGGTAATAGCTTGCAGGCGGCATGGTGGCACAGTGGTCAGTACTGCCGTCTCACAGCAAGACGGTCCTGGGTTTGGTTCCCGGGTCAGGGGTAAAACCCTTCTGTGTGGTGAATCTGAGTTGTGCGTGTGACTGTGTGTGCACCCTGTGCTGTGTTGGTGTCTACCTAGGGTTGTTTCCTGCCTGTGCCCGGTGTACCGGGGTAGGCTCTTGTCCCCCCCCCCCCCACCCGCGACCTCAGTTGGGATTAAGTGGTTATGGTGATGGATGGGTAATGGATTGCTGTGTGAGCATTCACTTTCAAAATACAACTTTACAGATTTTTAGTTCCACAGCACATCCAATTGATTTCCGCTGCCTATAGTCTAGTGTCCACATTCCTTATTTTACCTCTAGAGGGAGCTAAAGGCACAATACACAGGTTGTTGTGTCACACTAAGCAGTTCAATTCAATTTATTTCGTATAGTGCTTTTTCACATTAGATTGTCTCAAAGCGCTTTCCCTGCCCAAAGCCCCCAGTGAGCACGTCAGAGGCGACAGTGCCAAGGAAAAGCTCTCATAGGAAGAAACCTTGGGAGGAACCAGACTCAATGGCGGAACTCATTCTGCAGGGGGCGGCAGAGGAAGTCCCAAATGAGAAAGTCTTGATTTATAGAGCAGAATTTTGAATAGTCCAGGTATGAGCAACACAGCTGAACCAGGTTTAAAACATGGTGTTAGTTCCTCGGAGTCTACTATCACCTGTTTTTTTCCTGTAAGAAGTAGCTGAGGTCAGCTGGGCCTGGTGGAAGGGGCCATGGAATTATGCCCCACTGAGCAGTATTAAAAACCTCCATTCCAGTTGCAGCCAGCTGGTTTGTGGTTTCCACTCAGCCCCTGACCTCACCCTGGTGTGGAACCTGATTTTTGATGCGGGGAAACCAGTAGTGGAACCTCCGTATGGTGACCTGCTTCTTCAGGATTTGGGTCAGCAAGGGGTTCTGGCAGTGGTTTTTGGGAGTTTGGTCCTCTGCTGGGAAGCCTAGAGTTGGCAGCTGGGAACACACAACATTAGTGCTGACGGACTGGACTTCGGGCCCTCGGAATTCAAGAATGGTGTCACTTATGAGGTCACTTAAGGATGGATAAGTGGGTAAGAGGGGAGCTGGAGTCTTGCTGGTAGTATTAATGTCATCAGTGGGTGCTGTGCTGAGCTGCCCTTTCCCCTTCGCTGGAATCCTTGGCTCGCCGTGCTACATCGTGCGTTGGACGGCAGAGTGATGTGACAGCTGGCCTGGAATGCAAATCAAGGTGAAAATGCCACGCCAGATTTGTTTCCCTTCTAGTATCTTGATGCTGCCGTTTTCCACAGAAGCATCTGTGCCACTTCCTGTTGTTTATTGCAGGACTATACACTTCAGATAAACACTTTGCTCAGGAGACTGGATTGGAAAGCCTCTCTCTAGGGATAGGTCAGCGGTTATTGGCCTGGAATTGTGTTATGAAGAAGTGAGGGATGTCTGGCTCTTCAGGTATAAATGCACTGTTTAAGGCAGGGGTGTCCAATCTTACCCGCAAAGAGCTGGTGTGTATGCAGGTTTTTGGGATAACCTGTAGGTCAGCTGTTCAAACCCAGGTGTGAGGACTCTTCAGCCAAT
>JAODLC010000001.1:13180540-13217115 GCA_026781145.1 Hippopotamyrus pictus
TTAGTAATCTAATTAGGGAGTTGCAGCGAAAACCCGCATACACACCGGCCCTTTGCGGGTAAGATTGGACACCCCTGGTTTAAGGAAACACTCTCTTTATTTGTTGCTCACTGCCACCCCCTGCAGGTCATTTTTAGGTGTGACTGAACGTGGGCCTTCTTCATTGCCTCATTGCATGATCCAAGGACACTTTGGGTCTTTAGATGTCTTTGCTGGTCGTGAGTCACCAACCGTCACACTGAACTGTAATCCTCTGCTGTAGATTTGCCAGTGCCCATCAAACCCATATTTAGTAAATTTAGGGAATTAGTAATGCAAAACAGAATATCGCTTCTGGCTTTTAAGGTATTGATAAATAAAAAGCAAGATCATTGTCATCCTGTAGAAAATCTGCAGAGCTCCGTCAATTGTGAACAAACTCCACCTTCTGTAGAAGGGAAGGACCAAAGACCTCCAAAATCACAGTCAAATTTAAATCCTACTCCTAAGGTACATTGGTCAGTGCAGAAAAGTGATCAGTGTCAATCAAGGCTTCTCAATACTCTCCTGACACTTGTATCTGATTCCGATCTACTCATCTGTCCACCTTCTCACCTTATCCTGCTCAGACAGTCTCATGATGCTTAACTGTCACCTCCAGACCCATGTGGATTAGGCTGAAGGGGCTTTTGGCTGTTTCTCAGCACCTATCCTCGCATTCCCTGTTTTTCTTTTGTGGTTAATGCAGCCAGTTTTGTTCTTTGGGGGATGTGATGTTGGGAGAGGCTTAGTCACGGGGACAGACAGAGATTTCCATTCTGCTTCAGTGAGTGTCGTCCTTTTTGTCAGAGTTTACCTCTGACTCCAGACAGCCGATCTGCGCTATTCTACCAAACGAGCTGCCCATTGTCTGCCACACGTCTGTCTGTTTGGTTAAATCCCCTGAAAGGCTGAGCGACAGCACGTTTTCACCCTCTTTGTGTCAGTGGTCATTTGGGCCAGAACCGCTTGACGTGTGTCCGCCTATCAGCACCAACGCTATCAACCGACCCCCGTCTCCATAGCGACCGGCCAGACGATGACAGGAGTTGGCAACAGAAGCTTTTCAGTCGTGACTTGGCCAGCATGGGTCACGTGACCCGAAACCATCTCGCAGTCGGGTGTCTGCACACCGTTGTTTAATGACGCCCGACATATTGTTACGTAACCTTAACATCAGAAAGCAAAATGGTTGGATTTTACTATACCTGTTTGTACTGTATTTCATAAACATGATTCATTAGCAGTTTTGATAAATGAATGCATGTATGGATTTCTGATTGGTTAGATGTAAGTATGGGTGGATATCTGGAGCAATGTGTGTTTGGATGGATGTCTGTATGGGTGGATGTCTGTATGCATGAATGTCTGAAGCGATGTGTGTTTGGGTGGATGTCTGTATGCATGGATGTCTGGAGCGATGTGTGTTTGGATGGATGTCTGTATGGGTGGATGTCTGTATGGATACATAGTTTCAATTTCCTTGTACAGTTGTTTAGCTATCACTGTTTGTCTGATTATCCTCTGCATCCTTCCGTGACAGTTTCATCACGTTCCATAACCATTGCCACCACCTTTCCAGAAGATGCTGGCGGGTGATAAAAAAGGAAAACTGTCACCCATCAAATTCTGTCCCCAGCGCTGCGTCCTCATCAATGAGAGAACTGTTTTGGGGGGGGGGGATTTTTCTTTCCCATTTGGTTACCTGTTCCTTTAATTAAGCTATTTAATAGACCAATTCACTTCTCGACAATTCAAAGATTTGTCCTTTATTCCGTCTAGATAATAGAAGGAAAACCATCAGTGTCTTGACTTCCTCTTCAGCCAGTTGCTGGCCCCCAAAGAGGCCTTTCCAGCGAGGTTTTCCCACTGATGCCACCACACAGCACTACGTTTATAACTCATTTATGTAACAGACACTTTTTTCCTAAGCAATGTAAAACTGAGAGAGCAGCGTTGGACAGTTGCTGGATTAATTAGGGGGCCCTAAAAGCTCGCCGGTTAAAAGGTGAAATCAGTCTGCCGACTGCGGCATTAAAGCCCACAACCTCACCGGCTCAGCACCCTGACCCACTGACCTCACGTCTCTGCTATGTAGCTATGCTTCCACAGAAGAACAGAGGACCGCAGGTACAGGCAGATGTAATGGAGGCTGTGGTCGATCGGAGGGTGACGACTGGGTGATTCGGGATGGGTGAGCTAGGCAGGGTGAGGGGAAAGTGGCGTGGAGGAGAATTGGGGAGGCGGATACTGATTGCTCCTCCCAAATTTAGGTCCCCCCCCTCTCTTAATGGAGATTAAGGTGGCATACCGCTGAGGTGCCCCCTGCGTACCTTGGCACGCCCGCTGGTGCTCCTGCTCAGTCACTGGGGAGCTGGGGCACTGTGTCCTGCTGCATGAATAAGTAATTTCTCCTTATCTTGCCTGGGGTGGGGGTGATGGGGGGGGGTGGTGGAGTTGGGCTTACTCGGTGCCAGAAGCGATACCCCGAAAACAAAAGCAGGCTGCTGGTGTTCCTCCTCTCCGGTTCGCCCAAATAAAGCAGCCGGTTTGCAATAAAGTCATAATGTGGAACTGGATCCCATGCCTGGATGCCACTGCATAGAGATGGGCTGATTACCCCATACTTTCCATTACCACCGCTTAAACATTTCACTTTATTTAGCTGAGGCTTTCATCCAAGCATTTTTTTCAGCGAGCCGGGTCAGATGTTCCCTGGAACGGTTGTGGGGTTAAGGGCCTTGCTCAGCGGGTCAACGGTGACATCACTTTGCCGAACCTGGGATTTGAACTTGCAACCATCTGGTCATAAGCATAGCATCCTAACCTTGACTGTTTGTGATACAGTTGGGGCACATGGTTAATATCTACGGTTTGTCTGATTTGACCCCTGGCTGTTTGTTTGATGACCTTTGATGAGGTCAGTGAATAGTGTCAGTCCATTGTGGTCAGCTCAACATAAACCTTCTTAAGACAAAGCTTTTTTGGCCTTGCAATGACAAAGTAATCAATGAATATCAAAACAAAGTGACTAATGAATAAGTCTTAATGGGTTTTGTTGATCCACCTGATTAATTTACGTATTTCAGGTTTAACTGCATGGATAAAGGGTGTCATTTTTGCCCTATAAAACTACATTTTCATGCGTGGTTTATTTTATTATAGTTTACGAGGGTGAAGGGAGTTCACATGTCATGCCACTAATGTTTGGACTATTTTTAAAGTAGGAATAATGTGGGTGTACTGGAGGTATTTTAATTATCTGTACTACAAAATTAGACCTGATAAGTCTGGACCATTCCTCAAGGCCATCTGTTTAATCTTTAAAATTGGTCTGGTTGCCAAGCAACACAGACCAGGAGTGGTTACCAGAGAGACAAATGCGTCTGCCCTCTGCAGACCGGGGAGCTGGAGGCCCCCCCTGATGTCAGCGAGAGGAAGTTCTCTGTCGCTCGCTTCGGTGAGAAAAAAAACGGCAAGAGTGGAAATTTCGAGGAGCCTTGAGTGAAGGTTTGCTTTTTCCCGGGGGGCTGCAGGTTTTTCCGTGAAGGCTGAATCATCCCGGGGAGTTCAGGTGCGATTTAAATCCACACCGGAGTCTGAGACGCTTCGGCGGACGGGGTAACAGCTGCGTGTGCGATGCGTCGGGCAAAAGAAGCAGCCTGTAAACATTTGGCGTTTGCCTCACGAAGCCTTTCCTTTGGCAGGCGCCGTGCCATTGGGCTAAAATGTCCCCATGGATGAATAGGCTGATTTTGGCTGATTGAAAAATGTGCGGGGGTCACCCTAACCTGCTTTAAAGTCCTGAAATCCTCCTAACAAGATCACAGTGGTGAGCTTTAGGGGGGGTATAATCCTTGTAGGGCTTGTAACTGACAGTTCTCCTGTGCTGACACTGATGAATGAACTCTTCTGGGGGCGGAGATGCTGGCTTGCTATTAACTCTGAGCTGGGTACTACGCAGGTCCCCTAATGTCAGTTTGACCATTAATCAGGTAGATCTCCTGGGTGATAAAGGTCAGTGTGAAAAGGTTCCTGGTGTGGCAAAAACAGGCCAGTCCTGTTATAGCCTGTGCTGTGGGAGAGTGGAGTTGGAGTGGATCTGGGATCTGCCCTGCCGGGCGGTTAGCAGGGCGGGGGTGGGGGGTTCAGCCGTCCCCCAGCTGAGACGATTAAGTCAAGTTGTGGTTCCTGCGGCAGGAGTATGCGGAGTCCGGGGGGCCAGGTGGCGGGAAAAAGCGGATGGCCTCCAAAGGTGGGAGGGGGGAATGCAAGTAAGAGGAGAGAGAGAGAGAGAGAGAGAGAGAGAGAGAGAGAAGGAGGGAGGAAGCGATGTCGTGCTTGGGTAGGCTGTGAGCGGGAGGGAGCGGGGGGGGAGGCTACCCGCTGATTGGCCTGCGGAGGATCCGGCGGCCACTCACAACCAGAGACACGCAGAGAGCGAGCGAGAGAGCGAGAAAGAGGGAGGTGGAGAAAGGAGAGGCAACGAAGGCGTGCGGGTGGACTGTCAGAAGGCCAGGTCGCCCCCACGGGACAGAGCAAACTCTCAGCAGCCTCTGCCTGCCCCCCCGATCCTGCCGCAACCCCGACACCTCAGACCCCTCTAAGACCGACAGGACCACCCCCGCCCCCCCTCCCCCCACTCACTGGCCACACACACAAATCCCCTTACACCCCTGCCGGGGCCTGGCCGCCCCCATGATGAGAGAGGAGGGAGTCCTGAGCCGCCGCCGCTTCTCCACATGTGGGGGGGTCTCGGGAGTCTGCCCCCCGCGGCCCGATGGACGCCGGCTCATCCGCAACGCGTCCTTCGGGGGCTACAACGAGCTCAAGCCCATCCTGCCAGGTGGGTACGGACCCCGTCCCGCTCCGGCTCTGAGCCCCCAGGCTGTGTTTTTGGGACGGGTTCCCTGTTCTTCTCCCAGGGGCCGCTGCCCGCCTTGGGCTACGTTTTAACCTCGGGCTCCGTCCTCCGGGCAGCCCGTCCTACAGCGATTGGATAGCAGGCTGACTGAGCAAGCGCCGCTTGCTGAAGGATGTCCACACGGACTGTGGGTTCTGTCCTGAGATCATAGTGACCATCTATTTTCTGAAATTGATTTTCCTGAGACCCGCAGGCTCAGACTAAAAGCAGCCAGGTTTGCTGGCTGACATACCCGAGAAAAACATCGCATCGAAAATTAGACAGAATATTGCCTTTACCAAAGGACTTGGGCTTCTCGTGAGGAGTTAAAGGAGAGCGTGAGGTGGTGGAGTTTTGCCTCCGACCAAGTGGAGTTTGAGTTTATCAGTTTGGTTGCCACAATGATAATTTCAGTGTAGATGAATGTGAAAAAATAGCTGTTATCAAGCAGCAATACATTTCAAAGCAAAAAAAAGTCTACCTAAATTGGTTGTAAAAAATACCAGACTGGGTTTACTCTATTAGCAGTGTGCACTAGTGATTTGTGGTAATGGGTATCGATATTGAGTGATTAAATATTTAGCACATGACCAATATTCTATTCAGACTCTGTTTTTTCTTCTGGGCCAGAAATCATTTGATAACTGGTTTTTGTTTTTGTGTCTTTTTTCCTCTGGCAAGCTTTACTGTGTTTTTGCACCTGACTGTATGTCTTAAATCTCTCCTTTCATGTAGCAATGATTCAGTCTAGCTGCTCCGTTGTAAAAGTCAATCTGTTCGCCATAGCTACTTCTTTAGTGCGGGGCAACACTGAGTCTATAACCTGTCCGGGGAAACCCAGGGGGGGACACACTGGGTGGGACGCCAGTTCATCATAGGTTTCCTTCACCTAGCCCGCATGTAGGAGGGAGCCGGACTGAAAGCCATGGGAAAGAGATGCAAACTCACACACACAGAACCGGGGCTGGGAATCGAACCGGCGACCCGATGATGCATGACCCTGCAGCACATCAGCAGATTTTACTTTGTTTTTAACAGTGTTATAAATATTTTGACTGTTCACATGACAAGCCTATTACGGTGCATTCGGCTGGATGCTGTACACCCCCAGAGGATTGTGGGATGTTAGGCTGACGTCACTCCGCACCTCTCCACGGCCCTCTGCAGGTGCCGCCATGCCTGGGGGGGGGGGCACGGTCAGCTTGGGACTCTGGGGACTCTGACTCTGCAGACTGCTGGCTCTTATAAATAGACCCCGGGCTCACGTTAACACTTGGGGGTCCTTTTTTATGTCTGCGTATTGCCCTGTTTTAGTGCAGACTGACTGCATAGTGCGGCCGTAACACCAGTCATGCGGCATCGCAGGAAAGTCGCGGTGAGCTCTGAAGCATGTCCACTTGGCGACGGGGGGGTGAGAATAAATCAAGCTCGGGGATCTGTCACAATGCTCTCTCACGAAAACCTGATAGGTCTCAAAGACGCCCAGTGTTTGCGAGATTTTGCGACGGTTCCAAACCAAACCAGAGGCCTCAGAAGGCAGATTTTTCTTTCTGTTTTGTCTGGCCTTGTTAGATGCAGTGCTTTCTAACACAAGGACCCTATCTCATTCTGCTGTGACAGCGCCCCCCTTCCCCGAGGCACTGAAGATGATGATGCTTCGAGAGAACAAACCATTTCTCCCATAACCCTGTGCCTCCAGGTCCATCACGGTGCCAGAGGCACCTGATCTCCCAGTTCCTCCAAGACTGTAGTGTGGCTGTGAGCCTGTATGAGCCGTATGTATCTCTGCCCCCCATCTTTTAACGGGAACCCAGACGACCCTTAAGCACCCTTCTTTGATGGTTTGTTGATCAAACATTCGCTTTGCTCTGTACCCAGCCAAGGAGAAGTAGCACCTGTTTCGAAGTAGTTCCTGAGCTGTCATGGTTCTTGTTACAGGAACGTCTCAAGGGATCGGAGAAGGAAATGTATTTGCACAGAAAGGGCCCCCTGTGGGCTGTTTGAGGTTCCTTCTGTTGTCCGGGGCCACCGCGGTTGATTTTACTACAGCCATTCTCCTCAGTATTCCTGTTGTTGTGTCTGACTGATGTGGCACTTAAGGGTGTTTGTACTCATGCTGTTTTCCTGGTTCATTCATTTGATGTTTATTACACTCAGTCCGTCTAATGCAATAGCAAAGTCCTTTTTTATATTATATGAGATATTTTAGATGATTACCATTCACATTAAAATGAAGGTATTATCTCTCTACAATAGATGCAGTGCATCATAATAATGTGTGCGCTTATCTCAGAGCCAGAGATTTGGGTTGCATGATTCTTTCAAGGGCACTGCATTCACATTCAGAGTTGCTGCCAGCTCACTAGAGTGAAAGTTTGGATTTGGTCAACTTTGGTGACTTTGGTGACCGCTTAATTTATTGTTGGTCAGTCGTGTTTTATTTGATGTTCTCCTTTCACAATGGCTGGTGCTCTTCATTCATCTATATCCAGAATCATTGAGTAGGGGTTCTCGTTCTCAAGACTACCTGGTAGAGAGCTGGGAGGGAGCAAAATATAGATTGTCTGGTAGGAAGCTGGGAATGAGTAAAATGTGGACTATCTGGTAGGGAACTGCGAGAGAGCAAAAACATAGATCAACTTCTGGTCACTGAGGGCCAGATTGGGAAATGCTGTTCTAGAAGGATCCTGTCTCTCTTGGACACCCGTCCAACATGTTTCAGTGTAATGTTGATTTTGGTGTAGACCCATGTGGTTCATGCCTGAAGTACACACAAAGAGGGGCAATAGTTGACAGAGCAAACTAGTCTTAGATGCAGTAATCACAGTAACCTCCACTTAGGAAGGTGATCGACTGCAGCATTTCCTGTTCAAAAAGGCTGGTCCCATTAAATATCCTGCTTGGGGGGGTCAGCTTGTGGTTGAGCAGCCAAGTGCTTCTGTTGTGGTAACTCCCTAATCACAGCTCTGGTTTTTATCGACCTGGGGCTGTGTCTTCCTCTCATCATTTGGATAGACTTGCTCCCAGGTCATCTCAGATTATCTACCCCCTCTTCTCCCCCTTCTCCTTCCTGGGAGAACCAAGGTTTCTCTGAGAGCAGCATCAGCTCAGTGAGCCAGAAGAGACCAAGCCTGCTGAGTGACATCAGCAAGCTGTTTTGTGTTGAGGATGGTTTGCAAGTTCCACTTTGAAGTAGGTGGTTTGTCACATTGACTGGACTGTGATGATATTTTAGAAGCTGCGTCAAATAAGACAGTTTCTGGTTCTGAGTCACAGTGTAAGTGCAGTTGGTGGCTTGGTGGAATTCACTGCAGCCTGACACCCCTTGGATTGGGGGCTCAAATTCACCATCCACTGTATGTGTGCGGAGTTAGCATGTTCTCCTTGTGTCAAACAGATCTCCTCTGGATTAAATCCATTAAGGGTATGTCGTTAACAAGGCTAATCGGTGTCTCTGTATTGTCCCTCAACTTGTCAGTGTGTGCCCAGTGATAGGTTTGTCCCCCTTTAACTAGCCTCACTGCTGACAACGAGAACCTCGTGATCTCACGTTGGCTTCTCATCGTAACATGAAGGTCGAGGCCATGGACGCCTGCCTCAGTCAGGTCTCTCAGATAGTCAGCCCGAGCTGTTTGAAAACCTTGGGGTTGTCCTTCTGCAGCATCTCTGTCTTCTCTGTCTGTATCTGGGAGAACATTGTAATGGCAGCTTTTTGTCCATGTACGTGGCTCCCAGAAAGGCCGCTCCTCAGCCGAGCTTCTCAGACGAGCCGTGTCCTCTTAAGGAAAGGTGCTCGGTCAGCCCCTCGCCTTGCGCTCACCCCTCTAAGCCCCATCTTGCTTTAATCTGGACCCGGTGCCACCCGAGCAGAGCATTGTCAGAGAGTCAGTCTGAGCCGGACAGGACCTGCCAGCACCAAGAGCCTTTATTTTAGAAAAATTTTTATAAAAGCTATCAAAGACATGTCCAGCACCACTGAGCTAAGAAAGACGGAAGGAGAGCTGGTTAATTACAAAGTCTCATCTATCACATGAATATTGTGATAAAACATCTGGAACAAGAGACTTGTGCAAAGCATTAGTGGTACTCAGAGCGCCCCAGGCAGTACATGGGAAAAACTGTGATAGTTTTTACTGTGATTTTTTTTCCCCCCGTGTGGTGTTTGACTGCTTTGGTTCGATCTGAAGTGGTACTTGGCCCAAAAACTTTGAGAGCCACTCATCTAGAACATGGATTTGTGTTTTTTTGTTTCCGGGATGAATGTAACGTTCTCTGGCCACCATAGCTGCAGTCCTGCTTTGCGAGTGGATCATCTTGACAAGAAGGCTTTCATGCTGCTCTCTGGTGAACTCTGTCTCCACGTTGGCCGTCCGCCTGTACTGGCGGTGGTTATTCCAGTGTTGCTTGGCTAGGAGCCACCGTCGGCAGATGTGTAGACGGCGTGGCTCCGTGGAGGGACACCGGACCATCGCTGACCCTGATCTTGGCTGCACTTGCACGGATTGTTCCGGATAAGAGTTCGGGATGAGGTGTACGGAAGCCTTTGCTGGCAGTTCTGTGAATACTCAGTTCCCTCCATGACGCATCTGCATGACTGTCCGGGAAGAGGGAAGTTTTTGTTCAGGAGAAGAGGTTGATCTTGGACATAAACAGGAATGCAGTAAAGAAAGAAAATGCCGTCTTTGTGATTTGTTCTTTTTCTTGTTTATATAGATTGTTACAACCCACTGGACTATATAGAAAACAGAACAGCAGTTGTTGCGCTGGATGAAGAGGATCATTGAAATGGTTAAAATGGAGTCTTATTGTTAGAGACATTCTGCACAATGGTGTCTTTGGAGTGACGTGTATATGGAGTGCTGTGAGTTCAGCCTTCATTTTTACTGCATGAATGGTGTGGCCCCCAGCGTACAGGGGGCTGTGAGGGTCAGGTGATCATGAAGAGTCTGCCTGATCGTGAAGAGACCGCCCCCACCCCCGCATCAGCTGTTTGTTATTGTAATGAGCCGCACGAGGGCCATCGAGCGGGGTCGTGTTTACACGGTCCTTAGTGCTCAGGGAGGGGTTTCGAGTGTCATTGAGGTGGGGGCAGGCTGTGTCCCTCCCGGTCGTCATGCAGGGGCGGCAAAGCCTCTCTGTGCTTCTCAGAAACTGTGTGTTTAGGTCCTGGCTCATGGGATAATCTGAGATCAACAAGGGAAGGGCTTCTGTGTGTGTATGTGTGTGTGTGTGTTTGCTTTTTATCACGTGGTGGTGGTGGTGTGTGTGTATGTGTGTGTGTGTGGGTGTTTGTGTGTATGTGTGTGGGTTGTGTGTCTATATTACGTTGTGTGTCCCCACATAAATATAAATCCTGTTATTTTGATGTTGTTGGGGCCATTTTTTCAGTCCCCAAAAGAGAAAACTCAATGTTATAAAAATCTGTGACTGCAACTAAAATAGTAAAAATGATTACTTATGGTTAAGGTTAGGTCTGGGTAGGGGTTAAGGTTGTCATTGTTGAGGTTTTTCCCTGTAGAAATGCAGGCATGGTCCCGACAAATATATGAGTACAAACGTGTGTGTGTGTATAAATGGGCTATATGTAGCAGAAACAAGCACTGCACCTGTGTCAACTGTGTTTCTACTGTGGACATAACTGTAGTTTCCTTAATATTTTCCTTAATAGTACCTGAAAATGCAACCTGACATTGTCCAGTGCAGTTATTGGTTACATCCTTAATTTAATCACAATAGTGTTCAGAATTTACAAATGTGTTTTTTTAGATTCTGCTGAGGTGCGGAGAGGCCCTGGTTGAAGCTGGCAGTTGGCCCCATCGGTTCTGTTTTGCTCCCCTGGCTTCTCGGTCTTTTGTTTGTCGCACGTGGCTCTGTGTCTGGAAGGGTGTTGGTTCAAATCCTGTGGTTGGCAAAGTGATTCATCGTTGGGCCCTCGTGCAAGCCCCTTAACCCCAGTTGCTCCAGGGAGTAGGGACTGTCTGAGCATTCTTTCTCTCTTGAACCACATAGAGTTCCGGGCTTCATATCTTCTTACAGAACCATAAACTAATAAGTAAATATGTTTTTCAGAAGATGACCTGCCCTGTAGTCAGAGTGTCATGGTTACACGGGTGATCTGCCCTCTGCCATCTGCACCTGCCTGTGCCAGTTTACTTGGTCATAACGAAAGCCGTTCATTTATCAACGGCACAGATTTCAGGGATATCTGAATTTGTCTGATAGGAATATAAATTTTGTTTGCACACTTGACTGATGCAGGTATGCAAAGACATGTAAATGAGTGGTTTATCACAGCCTAGCAGCATCACGGACCACAGACAAGCCTTTAGTGGGCGCTGCAGAGAAAGCCAGCACTTTGGTGGGTGACACTGAGAACTTATTGATTCATAGATACCCGCTTTCTTTTGGAAAGCTAATCTACTGCGTCTGGAAGGAGCTCGGGGCCTGCCCACTCTGTCATTGCTGCAGCTGTCGTCTGGAAACTCTCCGCTGATGTGCGACGCTGTTTCTGAGTAATGAAATTTGCTGGAAAAGCTTCCAGGTTTCCGTCATCCATTAGGAACCCGGCCCCAGGTTAACAGGTTCGTTCTGTCTCTTCATGCCGGGTTAAGGGCCCCCCCCCGCACCCATGGGGCAAACCCACCTGTGGCCCTCGGATGGTCCAAGGCCCTAAATGTAATTAAGAACTAAAGATGCTGGCATCAGTTGGATCGATGCTACAGAAATTCCCATGACTCGTTAACGATTATAACACTCGTTAACGATTATAACACTCGTTAACGATTATAACACACGCACACTGTGGACTTTCAGATATAATGGTTGAAAGGGCAGCTTCCTTTATACGCTTGATTATACTCTGCTGCGATGTGATTCTTCAAACGACATTATTATTTATTTATGCTCCAGAGGATTGACATTGGTCCTAACAATGGTGGGGGCGGTGAACTCATAATGAATTCTGTGCCTATAGTGACACAGCCCCCACCCCACCCCACCCACAGATCCCTGCCCCCTGCTCTCCCACATCTTAGCCCTGGGGACGTAATTAAATGGAAGCCTCCATATCGCTGCTCTGCCAGTCGCCATGGTGGGTCGCATGGTGGGGGGCGGTGACTCTCTCCCTTTGATTGACAGCAGATGTTGGGCTTGTCTCCGCAGGGTTTGACAGGGTGAGGGATGACGTCCTGCCACTCAGGGAAGACTCCACCCATTCCATCTCCAAAAGTAAGGTACGGCAGGCAGCCACCACCCCGCCGAAACTCTGATCAGGAAATTAAAATTACCTTTAGACAGCTTATTGCAGTCTAGCCGTTTTCGCATCGTAATCTCTTGCTGTGGCTTTCGGCCTTTTTTCGGTTTAGTGATACTATTTGCACGCCTATATGCACCGAATCGCAGCCCAGGTAGCGCTGGGCAGCACCGCCCTGTACCGCTTGGTAATGCTTCGCTCAGAGGCTGCAGCAGCACACTGGAGACTGTCAGACACTTTCCCCACAGGCTCCTTATAAATTTCCACTCTCACCATGTCTTCCTTTACCGGCTTATCATTTGCGCCTCTTGACCAATTTGCAAAAGTTGGTTAAATGCTCCTCCTCCCCTTCCCCCTCCTGGTGTTGGTGCCCGGGCTTGGAGTGGAGCATACCATGTGCTGCCTGAAGGAGGGAGGCACCCGGGCTCATAGTGGAGCATACCATGTGCTGCCTGAAGGAGGGAGGCGCCATTTCAAACCCCAATTAGTCAGTCCATCTGAGACCGTCCATGGTTAGATATGAGGTCCAGAGGGGCTTTAACACATTTTACCCAGCTGATCTTGTTTAATAAAATTTCTACCCACCCCCAGACCTTTTAATGTGGTCCCCCCACGCCCTTTGGACAACTCTTACCCCCTCCCCACCGCCTTTGGCAACTCTTACTGCCAGCTGCCAATCACCGGTCGAAAACTTTAAATAAAATAGTAGGGGTCTCTCACAAGTCAGATAGCCTGAGGGCCTCTGACCACGTTAACGGGTCTCTGATGAGGTCTTTATAAATACGACCCACGCAGTGTTTGCCATAAGATCCGCGGCGGTATCGGAGCCGGCCGCGAGCCAAAGCCCGCCTCAGCGCTCGCTCACGGCGCCGGGGACGGGCAGACTTCTTCACATCTCCGCGTTCCTCTCCCTAGCAGCCTCGGTGTGACGCCGGCTTTATTTGACCACAGTCTGTGCTGTCCCCCCTCCCAGACGTGTTTTATATATTCATATTACTAAAGTACAGAGCGCGTTACCTTACTCTGAATTGTGGCATTTTCGATGCATAGATACGCGAGAGATCCCAGAGCTGATAGCACAGTGGGTTTTCTCCAAATTTAGGAAAATTAGTCAGCTTTGGGTGAGGAGTTTTGAGCAGAAGCTGCCCCCCCCCCACTAACAGACTGACCAGCTATTTATGTAACAGGGAGTCAGAGTCCAAGGCACTCACTGAGCCCGGCTTCATGCTGTACATACAGAGGCTTCCAGTTTCTGTGTTTGACTCGTGTCTTTAGCTGGATGGCCTCTAGACCAGGGATCCTCAAATCTGGCCCTCGATTCCAAATCCAGGCCTTATGTTCCAGTTTTTCTGGAACTTAGCTTAATAATGACTGATTCTGATTGGCCGCAGAGGCTTCTCTGCACACTGGTAAAGGAAGGCTGGAAATGCAGCAGTGCTCCGGTCATGAGGACCGTGAATTGAACAGCCCTGATCTAGACTAAAACAAACCAGAATTAAGGTGGGTTATACTTTACGTGGATTATTTAGATCACGTACATGATCATGATTAGGCGACAGACCGGCTGTGTATTTTTCATTGAAAAATGACAGATGTCTTATCCGCAGAGAGAGATGAAAGTTTCAGCGTAAACGCCAGTGTTCCGCTCATGTGTCAGACATGCATTTTGGCCACATGACTCTGGCCTTTGATGCCCGCATTCTGGACTGAAGGGGGGACAGCCTGAGCTGAGCTGTGCTCTGTCCCAGGTGCTCACACTTTGTCCCATTTTCCAGCCTGACAGTCAATCAGCCAATGAGCCTCCGCGTCTAGCCCCTGGGTTTTGGCTGTCTGCTATCAAGGATGGTTGCACTGCATATCTCTGTAATCAGTCCATGCCAGTGATACAGACAACAGTTCAGCTTCTTTCTTTTGTATGGGTGCCGGCTTTGTGTGTGTGGGGCTGTGCTGCAGTGCCATTTTGCACTTTGCTGACCTGTCAGACGGTGAACCCTCCTTGTTTCCACAGTCCGAGTCTAAGCTCTACAATGGGTCCGACAAAGACGTGTCCGTGGCTGGGAGCAAACTCAACAAGAAGGAGTCCCTCAAGGTAAACCTACAGTCACGTGACACGGTCACCGCACGCTGATTGGTCCTGTAGGTCGCATAGCTTTAAATGGCATTGTTGCAAGCCAGTCGATTTCAATTGAGAATAGAGCATAAATCTGACTGTCTCCCATGGCTGCCCCGGGACCTGATTTATAGCTGTCCGGCTGGCAAGCCTTCTCTGGTCTGGCTGCTGCCTGTGCCACTGTTGGGGAGGGTTGATAGATCACATTTTAGGGAGGGCCATTAGCCTTTCGCTCCTGGCGGATGAACACCGAGCCCCTGACCACTGCCACGTCACCCATCATTTTCAGGACAGGAAGGTGCTGCTGTCATCGCTGCTAATTACACGCGGCCGTCAGTTAAGCCTTTGCAGGCCTGGTTCCGGAGAAGCGGGAGCTGAATGGCATTTGGAAATGGCAGATATATTATATTACCTGACGTCACGAAGGTTAGGCTAAGGCCCCATCTGCCTGCATGCTACCCAGCCATGCCCATTCATGGCCAGCCGTGCCCATTCATGCCCATCCGTGCCCATCCGTGCCCATTCATACCCATCCGTACCCATCCATGCCCATCCCTCCATCCCTCTCTCCCCTCCATAACCGATTTTCATCAAACACGCTGCATCCGCAAAGCCACCAGCATTGTGAATGACCCCATGCACCCCTCACACAAACTCTTCACCCTCCTGCCATCTGGTAAGAGGTACCGAAGCATTCGGGCCCTCACTACCAGACTCTGCAGCAGCTTCTTCCCGCAAGCCATCAGGCTTTTAAACACACAGAGACTGGACTGAGACACACACACACACACACACACACACACACTGTCGCACTTGTCTCGTGTTTGTTTACCTGCTGTTTTTGCACATGTCTGCACACGTGCACTTTACCTGACATACGTGCAATTTACATTTTTTTGTAGCACCATGGTCCCGGGGAACGTTAATTCATTTCACTTTGTACTGTACCACATATATTGTTGGAATGACAATAAAAGCAACCTTGAACCTTGAACCTGCCCATCCATGCCCATCCGTGTCCATCCATGCCCATCCATGCCCACCTGAGTCCATCCATGCCCATCCATGCCCATCCATGCCCATCCATGCCCATCCATACCCATCCATACCCATCCATGCCCACCTGAGTCCATCCGTGTCCATCCGTGTCCATCCTTGTCCATCCATGCCCATCCATACCCATCCATACCCATCCATACCCATCCATGCCCACCTGAGTCCAGCCATGCCCAGCCATGCATCTATCCATCTATGGCACACGGAGACATTTTTATCTATGACTTGGCCTTGCAGATTTAAGGTTTCTCCCTGCAACTTTACATAAGTCCATTTTTTTGTTATAATGTATATGGAATACTGACTCCTAGTGGTCTTACCATCTATAAACCTGCTTATCCCTTTCCCAGTTTCTCTTCTCATGCTTCTCGAATGTGTTTGGCTTTCCCGAGCAGCACTAATGGCTGGTAAGCTAATGCACTGTGTGGTTAGGACGGCGCGCCCCTTCCGCATGGGTCACATGCCAGTGTTGGCGCCCCCAAATAGGTACAGAAGAAGAACTACAGGGAGGAGAAGAAGCGCGCCACCAAGGAGCTGCTGAGCACCATCACGGACCCCTCTGTCGTCGTCATGTCCGACTGGCTCAAGGTCAGGGGTCACCTTACGCCCCGATCCATGCTGTCAGCTAATTCCTGCTGAACTATGGCTTCACTTTTAACTCACAGGGCCACTGCGCAAATTCAAAACAAACTATCTTTATTATATTAGCTGAGTGTGAGATTCCAGCCGTTCCTGTCTATTTATATAACCTATAGCTCAGTTATGGTCACTGACATGTTTCTCCGGATGCATAGGGGTGTAGGGCGTGGCCCACCTTAGACAGGAAGCCAGTGCATCACAAGGCCTTCACACATACTAACAGAGAGACACACTGATGCCTTTGAACAGAGTGGCTCTGCAGTATTATTTTGCATAGTGGCTCACTGGGTAGTCCTGTCGCCTTACATTCCAAGGATGCAGTTTGAACTGGATTATTGTGTTGCTAGGGTGCTGCACCTGTGATTAGTTGGTTGCTGGTTCAGATCCTTGGGTCAGCAGAGTGATTTCACTGTCGGGCATTTGAAGAAGGCCCTTAACCCTGAACTACACCGATTATTTGACACTTTCTTTCAAAAGTGTCTATTGCTTTACATAAAGGCATCTGCTAAATCTGTGTTTCTCAATTCGGTTCTTGGAGACCCACAGACAGTCCACCGTTTTGCTCCCGCGTGGACCAGCTGTGGGTCCCCAAGGACCGGATTGGGAACCACGGTGCTAAATAAATTAAAAGGAGAACTGTCTGGGAAGTACCCATTTGGAAGCTCACACACCCTGAGCCACTGTCCATACATCATTCTGCTTCTTTTATCCTTTGAGAACAGAGGATGTTTTATGTTTCTCATTCGTTATTAATGTTATTGGTTCGGCCTCTGCGCTCACGCCTTCGTGCTGCTGCTGTCGCTGTTCCACACTTTAAACGGCCGTTGCCACCCGCCGCTGCAGATCCGGGGCACTCTGAAGAGCTGGACCAAGCTGTGGTGTGTCCTGAAGCCGGGCGTGCTGCTCATCTACAAGACGCACAAGAGCGACCAGTGGGTGGGCACCGTACTGCTGAGCGCCTGCGAGCTCATCGAGAGGCCCTCCAAGAAGGACGGCTTCTGCTTCAAGCTCTTCCACCCTCTGGAGCAGTCCATCTGGGCCGTTAAGGTGACACCCCACCCCTCGGCTCGTCTCTGGGGATTGTGTGTGTGGGGATGGGTGGGGGGCTGTGTCTGCACTGCAGTGGGGTGGGAAACCACACGTGTCAGGGTGAGAACGTGCCTCATCTTGCAGTGGCACCACATGTCTGCTTTCGTTCAGGGTGAGAAAGTGCCTCTTCTCCCAGTGAGACCACATGTCTGCTATCTGTCAGGGTGAGAACGTGCTTCTTCTGTAAGTGAGACCACACATCTGCTCTCTGTCAGGGAGGGAATGTGCCCTTTTCCCAGTGAGACCACATGTCTGCCTTCTGTCAGGGTGAGAACGTGCTTCTTCTGTGAGTGAGACCACACGTTTGCCTTCTGTCAGGGTGAGAACCTGCTAGTTCTCCCAGTGAGACCACACGTCTGCTATCTGTCAGGGTGAGAACGTGCCTCTTCTCCCAGTGAGACCACATGTCTGCTATCTGTCAGGGTGAGAACGTGCCTCTTCTCTCAGTGAGACCACACGTCTGCTATCTGTCAGGGTGAGAACATGCCTCTTCTCCCAGTGAGACCACACGTCTGCTATCTGTCAGGGTGAGAACGTGCTCGTTCTCCCAGTGAGACCACACATCTGCTATCTGTCAGGGTGAGAACATGCCTTTTCTCCCAGTGAGACCACATTTCTGCTATCTGTCAGGGTGAGAACGTGCCTCTTCTCCCAGTGAGACCACATGTCTGCTATCTGTGAGGGTGAGAACGTGCCTCTTCTCCCAGTGAGACCACATTTCTGCTATCTGTCAGGGTGAGATCGTGCTCGTTCTCCCAGTGAGACCACATGTCTGCTCTATGTCAGGGTGAGAACGTGCCTCTTCTCCCAGTGAAACCACACGTCTGCTATCTGTCAGGGTGAGAACGTGCTCGTTCTCCCAGTGAGACCACACGTCTGCTATCTGTCAGGGTGAGAACATGCCTCTTGTCCCAGTGAGACCACACGTCTGCTATCTGTCAGGGTGAGAACGTGCCTCTTCTCCCAGTGAGACCAAACGTCTGCTATCTGTCAGGGTGAGAACATGCCTCTTCTCCCAGTGAGACCACACGTCTGCCATCAGTTAAACGACTCGCTGTAGTTGATCTTGACGTTTTTGGCTTCTTTGGTTTATTTAGGAATCTGTTGACTGCATATCCGCCATTAAATGCCAGTTGACAATGGCTTTTCACATGGAAATTATCTTTAGATGATTTCATTTTTCTCGGAATTGCCTGTCCGATCCGTCAAGGCATTTATACAAAGAGGTGACTTGTGTTCTCTCATCACCATGCTAACCGGCGCCGTGTGGGAACGCTTCCTATTGACCCATCAGGCCCCGAAACCTCTTAATAGGGAAGAGAATGGCTTTTTATTTCGGCATTAGACATAAAAACAGGACATGCTGCCGTGAGCCTCATCGTCCGCATGACTCACAAAGCAAACACCGAACTGTGTACCAGAGCAGTGCATCATAAAGGCCCCCAGAATGAGCCTGGCTTTCTGTGGGACAGCCATTGCTGCCGCTACAGGTGGGATTTATGTTTCTATTATAACGAACTTCTTAATGACTTAGACTTGATCGAAGTGTTGGTCGGAAGTACTGAACCATTTACGCTAAATTGCTGTTTGAGGAACAGTTTTAGTTTTCAGTTATGATTGTCATTTTTATATTCTGCTGGAGTTATTATGGGTGCAATGACACGGCTAGTGTAATATGACTCTCTTCTGTTTTTTGTTTAGTACTTCAAATACAGGTAGTATGGACTGTATTAGCACTGTTGATCTAGGTTCATACATTTTTAATGAAGCTCTGCCATTTGTAATCTTGCACAATTTTAGCATAACACATCCAAAAAGTGAGACTGTTCTGTAACCTTTTAACTAAATTGAAATTCACAGTTTTTTTCAATTAATAAGCTCCTCAAGTTAAAATAATTAAGAGGTCAGTTTGAGCATAAGCCAGCTGTCGCAGTGACTCACCCCGATCTGGCTCACCAGCACCCCCTACCTGTCAGTGCTGATTGCCCATTCACTTCTGTTGCAGGGCCCTAAGGGGGAGGCCGTGGGCTCCATCACACAGCCGTTACCCAGCAGCCACCTGATCTTCCGCGCCGCCTCTGAGTCCGACGGTAAGAGAGGGTATAGGTCTAAGGTTCAGCGTGAGGGGTTCTGGGGAGTCTGCTCATCTGTCAGCTGGCTGCAGACAGGTGCAAGAGGTTCATCTACTCTGCAGCTATACATTATACCAGCTAAGGCATGTGATGTAAGTCATTATTAACATCCTGTGATTTTTTTTTTGCGCCGGATATGGTGGTTCCACACCTTAGAATCAGCCCACTGCAGTTCTGTTGCAGAAAACACCTTGTTATTGAGAGAGGTCAGAGGAGAACAGCCAGACTCATTAAATCGAACAGGAAGGTCACAAGTGCAAAAATAACAGCTCACTACAACTGTGGTGTGCAGGAAGTCATTGACCCTTCCTGTGGCTCCTGAGGCAAAGGGGATCCTTCCTGGTGTATATGTCAGAGCTGAGAACGAGGCTCACATTAAGACCAGTTCTAAAATCTCCCTGTTTTATATAAAGGAAGTTTCAGATCCATTGCTATGGGTAGTGATGACATGGCTTACTGTGTCCAGGCCGCTGCTGGATGGCCAGCCTAGAGCATTGGATTCTGGGTAGTGATAACATTGCTTACTGTGTCCAGAGTGCTGCTGCTTGTCTGGGCTGGAGCAACAGATTCTGGGTAATGGTGATAAGGATTACTGTGTCCAAGCTGCTCCTGGATGGACGTTCTTAAGCAATGAGCTCTGGGTAGTCAATTCAAGGCTTACTGTGTCCAGGCCGCAGCTGGATGGATGCCCTGGAGCAATGGGCTCTGGGAAGTGAAGACATGGCTTACTGTGTCCAGGCCACTACTGGATGAATGCCCTAGAGCAGTGGATTCTGGGAAGTGAACTACATGGATTACTGTATCCAGACTGCTGCTGGATGGATGCCCTGGAGCAATGGATTCTGGGTAGTAATGACATGGCTTACTGTGTCCAGGCTGCTGCTGGATGGATGCCCTGGTGCAATGGATTCTGGGTAGTGATGACAGTGCTTACTGTGTCCAGGCTGCTACTGGATGGATGCCCTGGAGCAATGGATTCTGGGTAGTGATGACAGTGCTTATTGTGTCCAGGCCGCTGCTGGATGGACGCCCTTGAGCTGGCTCTGAAGTGCTCCGGTCTGCTGAAGCGTACCATGATCCGGGAGGGCAAAGATCAAGAGCAGGGGTCTGTGTCCGAACACTCCCATGTCAACTTCTACCACCTGCTGCGAACCCACAACCTACAAGGGCCCGAAGGCTTCCAGTGAGCACCGCCAACCTCTGACCTACATTCCACTTACCTTTAGCCAAAGTTAGTGCTGCAGCTCTAGCTGGAGGTGACCGACCCCTTCATTACTAATGTTACTATTTCTTTGCTTTAAACAGTCCATAAGTCTCAGCTCTTTTACGCAGCTGGTTCTATTTACTGCTTCAATTCACGTTAAGCATGTCATTCAAAGGTCCAACAGCAGCTCCCCTGCCAGGGGAACGTGTCGTACAGCCGTGTGGGAGGAATAATGTCTTTTTGACACTTTTCACATCAAAGTCTGGAAAAACAGCACTGTAGCCCAATTTCACATGCTGTCGTTATCTAACGGCAGATGGCCCTTCCGGAACGCCTTGTAGTTTTGTGCCCGTGGGTGTTGGGCATTTCAACAGGGGCAAAGCGAGAGACATGCTTCCATCTGAAGTTTGTTCTTAGCAAGCCCTATGTCATTTTGTTGGCCACGCGTTGAGACGTCATCTTGGTGGCCTGTGATGCTTATGAAGTTGATTTTCAGGGGTCTAAAATCTTCCTCCCGCCCGCCCCACCTCCACCCCAGGTTCACCGACAGCGAGCATTTCAAGGACCCGGACCTGTACTCTGACAAGTCAGACCGGGAAAACGAGCAGGACCAGGAGTCGGAAAACGAGGGCCCAGAGAAGAGCGAGGAGAGTGACAGCGATACGTCGGAGCAGCAGGACGACTCCTGTGCGGGCATGGAGCCTGGCGAGGGCCTGCAGGAGACGCACTACATGGAGCAGTCCCACGAGGAGCTGGGGGAGGTGAACGCGTCTCTAATGCAGGGGGCTGGCCAGCATCTACTGGGGGCAGTGTTTGCCCTGCAATCAGTCTATCAATCAATCAAACAGTCTATCTGTCTATCTATCTGTCTGTCTGTCTGTCTATCTATCCATCTATCTGCTTTACCCTGAAGAAAAGACATTAGTGATTATGTACTGCTTAAGTTCTATACATTACATTGGGTTTATTCCATAAGTAGATTATTCTGGAAAGCAAAGGGAAAATCCACACAGCTGCTCATTCCCCAGTATGTTTCTCTGTTTTAAAGGCTGGCGAGGCCTCTCAGACAGAGACCGTGTCAGAAGAGAACAAGTCTCTGATGTGGACCCTACTGAAGCAGGTCAGGCCCGGGATGGACCTATCCAAGGTGGTTCTTCCCACGTTCATCCTGGAGCCTCGATCTTTCCTGGATAAGCTCTCTGACTACTACTTCCATGCGGACTTCCTCTCAGAGTGAGTGCACTTCCTTCTTTAGTGCCCTGTCAATTTTGATTGGCTCATTAGATGTGGACAGCTGACAAAGGTCCTCCTGATTGGAAGGAAAGTTGGGTAAATCAGGACAATGGTGAGTACAGTCTAGAATTCCATCATGCCGCTCTGTTAATAAAGCTTAATACTAGATGAATGTTTGGTTTGTGTGTTTATAATTAAAGCAGAGGAACTCGCACTATCACTGAGCCATTTCTATACCCAGCTTATTTGTGGCTCCTGCCTGTGGCTTCCCGACAAGCCTCACTGACACTCATACCCATGAACCTCATTGTTTGTGGATCCGCATGAGCGACCATTGGGTGAATCTGATTTCCCTTTGTAAGGCCGTCTCCTGGCATAGGGAGTCATGTGACACGGGGATGGGAGGAAGGATTATGTACTTTATTTGGGTATGGGAGTGGAGACGGGGGAGGGGACATTACAGTTTTCCTCGATTGCTTTGGAGCATTTCTCAAATGACAATTAACATTTGCAAAACAATAAGTGTAATCCCCACACCACAATGTCACTTCTGCACAGCAGAATATCACTTCACACCCAAAATTATTTACGTGCATGATCATGGTGTTAGCCTCCACATGCAAAACAGCTAACCAAGGTGTCAGCATGATTTATATTCCATAAATTGCAGTGATACAGCACTGTTGTGTTTTTGGTTCCCATAGTACATGATTTTGTTGCCATTTTTTTGTTCTTGTATTGCCAAATTGTGTTTTTTTGTTAAACAGTGCTATGTGACTTTTATGTTTGCTATTGTACAGTGTCTTGAGATGTGTAGAAGTTACATGTGCATGCGAGTGCTTTCTCTTGCCAGTGAACTTTATCTACTGTAATGTAGAGCCTTCCGATGCTGAGACCAGTGTCTTTGACATGAATAAGTATCCGTTTGCTAATGAAAAATGATTCATGGGTGACAATGAGAAAGTGGAAACTGATCTTGTAGAATTGTGCAGCTCAGGAGAGCACTTATACTGGGTTCTTGATAATATATCTAAGCATTTTGACTCTTGTGGTTAAAACAAAGCAGATTGTACATTTTGTTAGCGCTGACTAATTCATTGGTGGTACTATTTGCTTCTGAGACGTGAGTTAAGTGTTTTGGGTAAGTTACAGACTTTTGCGCCTAAACCATAATGCTGTGCTGTATGCATGAATTGTTTTGAGAAATACCATTATAGGCTTGAGAATTTTAAGTACGTTTCATCAAATGTTCCAAAGCAATCAAGAAAAACTGTGAGCAGAGGGATACACTAAATGGGTATCACTAAATGGGTATCACGAAATGGGTATCACTAAATGGGCCTGAGCTCTGGGCTGAGGGAGGGAAGTGAGTCCTCTGTTAAAGGAAGGAGTGTCGACCCATGGTGAGCACCCTGCCGAACAGCTTCAGACACTTTTGGTCACATCAGACCACAACTCACTGTTTGCGACTGGCAGAGCATAGAGCCTCACGCCGGTCTGTGTAGCAGCCGCCTTACTGCTGAAGTCCATTCATAGTAATCAGGCCTGCCGATGATGCTGTAGATGGAAATGGGCTGGCGATGAGCTGGTAATGAGGTTGCAGCTAATAATGAGCTGGTAATGAGCCTGTAGCTGCTACTGATCTGATAATGAGCCTGTTACATTCATGACATTCTGCTTTCTGTTGCGCAGGGCGGCAGTGGAAGAAAATGCCTACAACCGCATGAAGAAGGTGGTGAAGTGGTACATCTCTGGATTCTACAAAAAACCAAAGGTGACGCATTTGCCGCTTTGCCATCCCAGCCTTTCTGTTCTTTTCTTCCAGCCACTCACCTGCTCCATCATTGGCCAGCCCTTAGATGTGGTCTCTAGGCAATACTGGATGCTCTTGTATTGCCCTTGTCTGATAGGAACCGGGTGCTCATGATGTCCTGATTTGAACAGCTCTTCTGTTGGGTTCTTACAGTGTTCTGTATTGTATAGTGTAGCTCCAGCGCTGCCTTGCATTTCTCATTAGAAGTTCATCTTAGCTGCACTTATGTCTAAATTGGCTCCTTGTGATGTATTATCTGCCCTGCTCTGTCACTTTGAACAAAACCATCTGCTAAACAAATAAATGTGAATCTAGCATATCTGACATGTGGTTGTTTTTTTTTTTTTTATTCCAAACTCAGGGTTTAAAGAAACCGTACAATCCCATTATTGGCGAGACCTTCCGTTGCATGTGGATTCATCCCAGGACCAACAGCAAGACCTTCTACATTGCAGAGCAGGTATAGTCTCTCCAGAGGTTTATGAGTCCATTTTATCAATGGCTTGATGCGGGGCAGATAGGTACTGCATATGATACTCTACATATGTCATACCCATGAGCTTAGATCAGGGGTGTCAAACTCCAGTCCTGGGGGGCTGGAGCCCTGTGTAACTTAGTTCTTTCCCCCTTCCATCACAAATGATTCAGCTCTAGAGCTGTGTGGTAATTAGCCAAGGAGTTGAATCAGGTGTGTTAATTGAGGGGAAACCAAAAACCGTGCTGGGCTCCGGCCCCCCAGGACTGGAGTTTGACACCCCTGGCTTAGCTCGTTGAAAGCCGTCGCTAAGGCAAAGTGAGTAATCAGTTTCCTTATAGTGCTTGGTGGCGTCAGGTACCTGATTTGAAGGTACAACGGCAGGACTGTGCTGGGATTCTATCCCACTGTAAACCTGCTGCAAGCCTGTGAGATTCCTCCATGTGCTGGTCTTTTCTCCTGAACAGGTCTCCCATCATCCACCAGTGTCGGCCTTCTATGTGAGCAACAGGAAGGACGGCTTCTGCCTCAGCGGCAGCATCCTGGCCAAGTCCAAGTTTTACGGTGAACAAAGCGCCCCCTTGTGTTCTCTAGCTGTTATTGCACGTCACCTGTATCACATTTTTCTAAAAATTTAGTCTATGCTAATAAAAGATACTCCAAGACAGCCAAACTCTGTTGGACATTGGAGCTCCACTTGGTCTTCATGATGAGGTCACCTATCCTTGTCTGTCCACAGGGAACTCTTTATCAGCCATATTGGATGGAGAGGCACGGCTCAGCTTTCTGAACCGTGGGGAGGATTACGTCATGAATATGCCTTATGCTCACTGTAAAGGTGGGACAGTTCAGGCTCAGCGTTCGCACAGCACACCTTCACACATCTGATGTTACTGGTTTACAAAGTGAATAAGAACACTATGGGGTCATTATTTGGGTTTGTGGATCAGTTACCCAACCGGTGTGTGGGAAATACTCTCAGTTAAAATGCTATCAACACAAAATGCCAGAGCATTTTGGCTGCTACCTAACCGACTGCCTGTCTTCTATGGTAGATGATAGAAATTAATTTTTTTTTGTGAGTCAGCTGTTTGCAAAGGTGATTCTAGGATTTTTTTAAGGTGAGGGGCCTAAGAGAGAACCTAATTCATAAAGATGGACCAGCCTTATTATTAGTCAATGGGGTGTATTGAATTGGTGAGTGACAGGGGATGGGGCACCCTGGGGGCCAATCAGCATTTAGCTAGGGCCAGCGTGCCCCTGGCCCCGCCCCTGTATATACCCCTAGCCGTTTAGCTTCTCTTTTTGATGCATGTGGAAGGGACCGAGGCTGACTTTACTTCCTGTACGCTGCAGGTATCCTCTACGGCACCATGACCCTGGAGCTGGCAGGGCAGATCTCCATCGCCTGCGAGAAGACAGGCTACAGTGCCCAGCTGGAGTTCAAGCTGAAGGTCCGCTGGTGTTTCATTCAGACCATGTGCATGACATTTAAATCAGAGGTTACAGGAACCGCTGTCGCTTTGAGTCACAAGCCTCACTGCTGAATGACCAGTACGGATTAGGTATAGGAGGTATAGGATTAGGTATAGGATGCTATCGGATGCGATTGGTTGGGTAGATTGACGTAGGCATTAATCATGTAAAAATATGAAAGTTGTCTGACAATACAGAACAAAAATGTATCTATCCGTCCATGTTCCATACCAGCAGGTCGATACTGAGGCTACCACCTGCCTCAGGAAGCGTAGAATGCAAGGCAGGGCGCCCCTGGTGGCCAGTTCATTGCAAAGCACACACACTTCACTCATTAAGAGCATGTCTTTGGACTGTAGGAGGGAACTGTACCCGGCAGATAAAAACGGCCAACAATCAGGGGCGGGAATTGAACCCACAACACAGGAGATGTGATGCAACAGTGTCATCCACTGAAATGCTAATGCTAATGTTCCTCAAACCTGTCACACTCGGCGGTCACGTGTGGCCCAGAGTTTGCCCTGAACTGTTCTAATGAAGCTGGTATTGTCTTCTGCAGCCCTTTCTGGGATCCAATGACAGTGTGAACCAGATCTGTGGGAAGATCAAACTGGGAAAGGAGGTGCTGGCCACCTTGGAGGGACATTGGGTAAGACCTTCGTCTGAAGTCAAACACAGTGATGATGATGATGATGATGACGATGATGTTGTAAAGGTAATGCCATTTTAACTACCACTATAATTAAATCCATCTCTGGAGGTCTCCCTCCAGAAGTGAACCCAAGAATATATGCTAAAATGATATAAATTGAAACATACATTCAAAAATTATGTATTTATAGTGCTGTAGTATGGTGCCTTTAAATGAGGTTCTTCCAGCAAACCAGTTTCTCTATGGCAACTCAACCCCTCCAAGCCAACCACACTCCTAGGTCCTGAAGGTCCTCCTTACTAGGGTCTGCCCCTTTATACACCCCTGCCCGTCTGGCCATTTGTCTGCTCTGAGGAATTCTTGTGCTGTTCCTCTCTTGAGGGTGCAAAGGGCCTGTCATATCTTTGTGTATCCCTCCCCCTTTCCAGGACAGTGAGGTGTTCATCAATGACAAGAAGACCGGTCTGGTGGACAACTTCTGGAACCCGACGCCGGAGCTGAGGCAGAGCCGGCTGACTCGGTGCACGGTGCCCCTCGAGGAGCAGGGGGGCTTTGAGTCTGAGAAGTGGGTCCTGGGTCCAACTGGTCCATTTGTCATCAAAACAGCGGTGGCAGCTAGATCTAAAAGTATTGGTGTCAGTCATATTCAGAACATCATCAGGCTTCTTTTTTGATATGTCTTAATTATCTATCACTCTGAAAAGTATAATAGATCTAACTCTAATAACCTCATGGTTTCTATGTTTATAGTAAAGATGGACAAAATGATACTTCATGAACCATTTGCTGTATTTTTTGACCCCACTAGATGGTGCTCTTTGTCTAACAAAGGCACAGAGCATGCACCAAAGCATACCAAGAGCACCATCTAGTGGGGGTCAAAAAATACAGCAAATGGTTCATGAAACGTCATTTTGTCCATCACTGGTATGTACTTCCAGTAGTCTAATTACCATTTGACCGGATGGCTGGATATTACATTGTGTGAGTCTGGACCTAGTTCCCAGCTTGGCTATGCCAAAGTATTGTCCTGGGAACACTTTCTTGGACCAAAATCAGGTCAGACTTGAAAGACCATGATTCCTCTGTGTCCCCCCCAACACCCTGTCCACACCAATTCGATGTTCCCAGGCTGTGGCAGCACGTGACCCGGGCCATCGTCAACAAGGACCAGACGGAAGCCACCAAGGAAAAGTTCCTGTTGGAAGAGGCGCAGAGGAAGTCGGCTCGTGAGCGCAAGGCCAAATGTGAGGCCTGGAGCCCAGCGCTCTTCGAGCAGGACCCCATCACGGGGGAGTGGCACTATCGCTACGCCGAGTGAGTACGAGGCCAGACGCGACACGGTGCCCCCTTCTGGCCTACATGTTCCCCTGCCCCTGCAGTGCAGCCTTCCTGACAGCCCAGCTCTCCATTAACTCAGATCTTTCATTCTGACTCCCATTTGTCTCCTGACAGTATAAGTTTATTTATAGCCTTTAACATGAATGAAGAAATTGGTTAATGAAATATTAATTTAAACTTAATGATATCATGCTCTAATATTTTTATTCAAATGATGTAACCCTGCATAGGACAAGCAGGTTTAGGAAATGGATGGATAAATGGCTCAGTGGGTGGTGCTGTTGCCTCATGCTTCCTGGGCTGAGGGGTTGAATCCCACCCCAGCTCTCAGTGTGGAGTTTGTCTGATTCCTCTTGGTACTCTGCTTTTTTCCTGCAATCCAAAGACATGAAGTTAGGCTTACCGGTGTCTCATAGATGGACCGGTGCACCAACAAGGGTGTTCCCCAGCATTGCGCCCTCTGCTGGCCGCATGCATGTACGGCTTTTTGGTGTGGTGTAAGTGTTCGTAGACAATGTTGGACCATTGTTTGGAGCTTCCTTCCCACGTCATACTGGTGCCTGGAATTTGAAAAAACAGATGCCCAGTCAGTTTAACTGGTTAATATGTCTTGAGATTCTGTACTCAAATGTAGCAACGTGCACTTTTTGCTACTATTTTATCCATTCACTCACTCATTCAATCATTCATTCATTTGTTTTTTTGTTCATTCCCTGATGGCAGTACTGTTATTTTAAAAAGTCATTTATATGGGGTGCCATGCTAGCTTAGGTAAATGTTATGGTTAAATGACTTTATAAAACAGTGAAAAATGACCCAGTGAAATAATGATATACTGGGGGTGGGACACAACTTATTAATTTAAATACAAAGGTCTGTTTACTGGGGGGATGAATGAAGCCAAATTAAAAATGATGATGTAAGGTGCCTTGGGCCGACACTGTTGTGAGAGGTGCTACATAAAAATAAAATGAATTGTACTGAATTGAAATACTAGGGAGTAAATGTCCCCCTCATCCTATAGCCCTGTTGATAAATGACCCTTTGAAATTTGAATCGAATTGAATTGAATTGAGTTGAATTCACAATGAGATTCAATATGTAACTCCTCCATATGAAATGATAAAAGTCTGATAAAAACAGTAAAAATATGAAGGCATGAATATAATGTACACAAACGTATAGTCCAAATGGTTCATAAATCATTCAATGCTACACTTGTATTGCAGAGTTTTGCACAGTACAGTGAGGTAATTATGAGTACACACAGTTCTGTTGGGGACATTTCATGGACCGACTGAGGGCGTTTACTGTCTCTCAGCCTCGAGGACCGTGTGTGAGTGGCTCCGTAGCGTTTTCCAGATGGGAGAGTGATAAATGATAGTGGTGGTAAATGACCCTATGAAACAGTGAGTAATGATCCTTGTTATAATGTGTGGTCAGGGTGCGCCATACCCCCTAACGAGAGCTCACCCCCCTCCGCCTGCAGCACACGGCCATGGGACCCCCTGAATGATCTAATTCAGTTTGAGAAAGACGGCTGCATCCAGACCAAGGTCTGCCACCGCACTCCTATGGTACGTTCTGCCAGCGTAATTAGTCTCAGTAACCAGGGCTCCAGGAGAGACCATTACAAATGTCAGGTACGTCGGCCCTTCGCCGCCCCGAGTTCATCCTGCTTCGGTCGCTGTGCTGCCTGCGTCCCGCCTCGCTGCTCACTGGCGCCATCTCCTGGCTGCTTCATGTGGCCTCTGTGATTTTCATATTTTGTTTTTCCCTTCTCCATTTGCCCACTCTATGAATCTTATGTTTTATTCCACTAAGAGATGCAGCTTTTCTTGTCTGGTGTTTCACTTCAAACTAAGCATCTCAAACACAGCTGTTAGGAGGGCTGGTGTATGCAGTATTTCTGCAATCCATGCATCTAATTACGCAGTATTATGTTTTAAAGTAATTTAAAGTAACTTAATATCTCTTTTTGGGTAGCTCCACATACCAACTTTACCACCTTTTTTTAAGGACAACCTGTATGTACCTTCAGATAGTAGCAGATATTAAGTGATGGTTATTTAACGTGCTAATTGGACCAGTTAGTTGTCAGATTTTTTGGAATGACAGCTGGCATACACATGGCCCTTCAGGGTTTGTCAGACTACTTAATTTATGTTGGGTTATCTTTTTATAACCTGTGGCTTGAGTTTTTGAGATGCACAACAGCGCCCTCTGGCTGCCACCTGGTGATGCTCACACGCTTCGCAGCCTTGCCTCCATTAGCGTCAGCATCTGTCAGCGTGCTGTCATGTCGCCGACATCCTGCACCCTCCCCCCATTGACCTGGCACCTTTCTTACCCCAACACAGGTCACCGTGCCCAAGCGGAAACACAAACAGAGTGACCAGACAAAGAGCCCCGAGAGCGGAGCCTCCTCGCCGGAGCTCGACCGCCATGACTCTTCCGGGAGCGAGAGTAAGGCCTCAGCCTTGCGAGCCAATCTGCAGTCCCAGTCTGACACAGCGCTGATTTTGATTGGTCACACACAGCCCCAGCATTAATCCCTACCAATGAGGAGCATCATCTCATTAAAACAACGCATAGACTTTTCTCATAGCGACGTGCCAAAATTTGCCATGCATAGGTAGCTGACATGCCACTGGGGGGCGCCCTCCTCCGTTTCAGGGCATAAGAACAAGCAGGGGGGTCGATTGAGGAGAAAAGCCACAGACCTGAGTGAACTTCAGCGTGCCATCGACTCCATAAAGCAGACACAAGAGGACATTAATCGGTAATCAGTGATTGAATGATGTACTTTACTCGATTCATACTTTGTGCTCACATTATTAATTTCATCTTCAGTCTTTAGCCTTTTTTGGGAAATATATTACATATATTGTATGTGTGCAGTCAGTTTTTTAAAAATATTTTTTCCCGTTCACATTTTCCTGTAAATTCATGCCATTTAAGAGCATGTACGGTATGTTTTCTTTGGGAACAGCTGATATTTTTAAAGCATGTTGTTATGGAAACATTGTGCCGCAGAAAAACAGCTGTAGCCTGTTCTTTTGCCGACTGATCATTAAAAGTTGCATTTCAGTGATTCCTCCACTGTTGTAGGCTGAGCCTTGTTTTAGTTGAATAGCCATATATGACAAAGTATGGGGTCTAAGTTCCTTGCGGTTAAAGTGATGGCAATAAACAATAAACTTGTTGAATAGTGATCATATTCCTGTATTATCTCCCAGGAGCATCACAACGCTCCGTAGCCGAGCCGTCAGCAACCAAGTGCCACCAGAGGGCAGCCTCTTGCACCATCGCGACTACGTCATTATCATCTTCCTCGTCCTTGTCCAGGTTATTGTCAACTTTCTTTTCAAGTGATGGCAGCAGCACCTGGAGGAGAGCCATGCTACACGGCAACTTCCTCCGCCGTCATTCAAGACCGGGAGCCCAAACTGCACACTCGCTACTGACGCGTATTCTACCATATTGCCACCAGGGGGCAGCAGAGCTCACCTGACACGCTTGCAGACACTTAAATTGTTCTAGTATCTGAACATTCTGTGTATTTTAAACGTCTAAATGGCAGTGAGTCCATGTGGCATAGAATCTGTTTGAAGCCTCCACATATGATAGTGTGTAAAAAAAAAAAAAAGGACATATGTTGGTCTCGGAACAGATTTCTTCCACCGTTTCAGGATGTTAAAGCCTTTGAATCGCTGAAGAAAGGGTGGTTCATTTTCTCGTCGTTAACTTATTTCCTCTGCCTTTTTAAATATATTTTTTATGTTCCATTTTTGGGCTTTTCATTACGTTTTTACAGTACACGGTGCTCTGTGAGCAGACCGGTACGTACGGAAGGGATTCGGGGGCTGTTTGTGAGGGGTGTTGGTGAGCAGCGTACCTTTTTAAAGAAACATTAGGGCATAACTTAATTGCGAATCAGAATTTAAATAACAGATTAGTCATACCTCATTTCCAGTTCGCATAGAAAGCTTGGACCCTAACATCGTGCATTGGGAGATCTTAAAGTGGAAAAATAAGCTTTCTTTTGTGTTTTGGTCCCTCTGGAGAATACCGATAGCTGACTGAGTAGGAGAATAAAAGAGATTAAATTTTCATGTAGCATCTAATGTAGGTAGCTAGGAGACCTCGCTGTTTCCCTTGGTTAGAATATTTGATGTGAAAACGTAATAAAGTACATAGATTAGAAGCAGCACATTTGAAGAGAAATTGTAAATAGTGAGTAGAGCGTCCTAGTGGTAGCATGTTAGCACATCCATACCCATAAGCAGGCCTATCTGTGTCCCCTGGTCACTAGCCTCTGTGTCACTGCTCGTCTCTCCTTTGTCTGCTTACCACAGGAAGCAGGAACGGAATATGGCAAAGGAATCAACTTCATAGTGCCTTCCAGGGTGGGTTTTTAGGAGGGACGGCCACTCGGATCGCGATGTTGTATTTACGTGCCATCGCTAGTGGGCTGCCGTCTGTGTGTCCCCAGCGTGCGACCCCTAACCTCCCTCCCGACCGGTTTGAGCCTGTTCGTTTTTTCTGTTCACGCTCGGTCTCCGAGCAGGGTACCAGGAGAGCAGAGCCATTTTTATTAAATTGTTCTTTGTTTTTCACGTTTGTCGTGAAAGCGCTCTTTATTTCCGACGGTGCGGCCCAGGGTCTCAAGGCTCAGTGAAACTTGTCTGGACGTGACACAGCAATTCATAACGCCGTCCCTGTCTCTTGGCTCTCTCACCGTAGTTTTAATATTTTTAATATTTATTTGTATGATTTAAGAGGGCCCCCTGTCTCGACGTGTCAAATAAATTGGAGAAATTGCATAATCTCAGCATCGCTGCCCATTTTCTTGTTTATCTGTGGGATAAAGTAGGACAGTGGGCTTTGTAGATGTATTGTGTGCCTGTCCTCTTGTGCTGGTTAAACACTGAGCCTGAGCAGGGCTGTAGAACCACTTTCAATTAAAATTTCCAGAAACTCCCTTCTGCTGTATGATTGTGTTTTTTTGTTTTTGACTATGTTTCAGCACAAATAAAAGCTGGCCAAATACAACCCAGCAAAGTCACTGACCTCCTCCATGCATTGTCTGCACGGACCACGAAATCCGCAGGCGGGGGGGCAGGGGGTTAGCACGCTGTAGGAGCATCGTTAAGAATGCTGTGATGGACGATCACAAAAAAAGTACAAAAAATGCTATGCAAATTGATAAAACTTTATAAGTAAAAGCCTGAATCTTATCCCTTTTTAAAAGAAAGTACTTCATCTCAGTTTTTCAAAAGCATACAGATAATTGTACATGATCTCACATGCCCCCCCCCCTCATTCGGATGTGCTCTGAGGTCCCTGGTTTACTGGATCGCAGTTGCGAAGGTACGCCCCCCCATTTCCCCCCTGGTGCGCCCCTCCTAGCTTTTGGAGGCCCTACACTGTCCTCAGCAACCTCCCCCCCAGCAGTAACTTACTAGGCTGATGAGTAAGTTAACATTTTCATTTAAACTGTCACAAGTCTAATCATGAAGATTTCAGACAAATCTCTAAAAACATGTCAGCGGTGGAGAGATTTTGTTTTGGCCAATGGGGGGGAGGGGCACTGAGGTGACTCTATAATAATATATGCATCCACCCAGCCATGCATCTTCCATAGTCGCTTTTCCAGTGCAAGGTTGCAGTGAGCCTAGAAGCCTTTCCCAGGAGGCAATGGGCATTTGGCAGGAAGTCCCTGGACTGAAGTCCATACATCACAGAGCACACACTCACAATGTGGGCCGTTTAGAGATACCAGGGCACCCAGCCTCAGGTGTTTTTGGTCTGCTGGAAGAAATGTCAGAACGTCAGAATCGGACTCCCGACCCTATAGGTACTCGGCCACATAGCTACCTGCTGAGTGTGTGATAGAGCTGCAGTGTATCGCGATAACTGTGTTAACGTTACGCAAAAACGTTAAGGTAATGCTATTTTCCCACTTTGTTATGATTTACTGCAGTAACCACACCTGCATTCTAACCAAGGCCTGGGCTGGTTTCCTCGCTGGTTTTATCCTTACATAACCTTGCCAGAAGCTCACGGTCCCATAGTTGTTATTTATGGCACCAAGTGTGTGAATAAGCTAGCGGGTCAGTACCAATGTGCAAAGGATCCCCCCCCCCCCCCAATCAAACAACTGGGTACGCTGTCACTTCCTTTAGTTTATTTTTATTTGCTTTTCCTCTCCCTTCTCCTTTTCCTCTTCTCCCTTAAACTCAAGCTTGTCTCCCGCTTATTCAGCTCAGTGGGTGGAAACAGGTTTCGATTAGACAGAACTGGAAAAGATCACCTACTGTAGACCTTCTGAGCTGCAGATTCACGACGGGGTATTCCGAATTATTTGCAGAGAGAAAACCCTCAATTTTGAATCACTTCATCCCTTCAAAGGTTCAGGTGTCTTCCTTCCCTCCTTTCCTACTCTCTTGCCCTCCGTGTGGTCTTTATTCATTGGCAGAACTTTGAAATGGAAACCTTTGTTATGAGATGGGTATGTACAGTCGGTAAAGTTCTCTACTCTGAGCTGTATTGTCATGTGTAAATTGCAGCTTCATTAAGTAGAGCCTGTGAATGACCACAGCAATATCAGACCACTTTAAAATAGCATTAAAATGGCGTCGCTATACTTGAGGTTCAGGATGGCTACTTCAGATACATCTCTAGGCATTATTATTGGTCCATGAACAGAGGTGGACAAGATTTCGATTCAACTAGCCAGATAAGCATAAAGAGTCACAGAGTACTCAACTAGTTGGTTGAAAGAGGAAGTGACAGCTCCTACACAGAGTGTGGGGCGCATCTTGTGAAGGAAATGTCCACCTGCTGCTTTGAGGGACTCAAGCTATTTACCTCCCCCCCCCCCCCCCCCCCCCCCCCCCCCCCCCCCCCCCCCACATTCCCACCTCTAAGCCAAGGACACTCTCTAACTCAGGAAGGAAGTTCTCCTCTGTTCATTTCACCGGACGGTATGCTGGGGCAGATGGAAGGTGACAGGGTGACACCCTCCGCGACAGCTGCGTGCAAGACGGCGAAGAGACATCAGTTCTTTGTTACCTCCCAGAATGCATTGAACGGTGTGTTCGCTGGCTGGTCTTGGGCTGATCTTGCATGCCCAGACTGACCCACTATACTGGGGTAACAAGCAGACAGCAGCTAGTCAGCCAGAGCAGGTTTGACAGGGGAGCCAGTGGGTCTTAAATGCATCACACCTCCGCGCTCAGCCTGCTGGTGACATCGATCACACCTCCGCGCTCAGCGGGGCCTTCAAAGGCGGAGGAGAGGATGTCCGTGGGGTGGGGGGTGGGGTAACGCCTCCGCAGTCCTATGTACACTCTCACTTTTATATTTTGTTCTGTTTTCAAACATCTAACACCCCTTACTTTGTTACATTGTTTTATTTGCACAGTGAGCTCTGTGATCTCAGAGTTTAGAATGAAAGGATTACAAAGATTTTCAGTGAAACGTGAACCTCTCACATCTGTGGGCTGTGATCTTTTTCCCTGCTTGCCATTGGTTTTTTTTTAATCTAATTATTCCATATTCAGGTAAAGTAATGCTGCCAATACCCCAATCGCCACCATTCCCACCGCCAGTGACAGAATCGGTTTAATCCCCCTGAAATGGCGGTGCTCTCTGTAAGGTCCCCCCCTGTATTCACCTCATGGCCAAAACTGGAAATCCGGGTAAATCCCGCACAGAGCCTGATCACATTCCCTCAAACCTTCAGCTGGAATCCCAACTCTCCCAGCAGCTCTTGGAAAAACCAGGACGAAGAGATAAATACTGAGGTCCCACTGAGGCACCTCACCAGATCTTCTGGCATACTGTAATGTCACCTCAGGGAATGATGTCGCTCAGATGTTGCCGGCTGTGGGGAATGTGGCACTGTGATTTGAGATATATTGATGATGTTTGACCATGTCAGGGCTGTTACCTGGCGACAGAGGACCCATAACACCTGGCCAGCTTGCACTGTGAGTACCGTTTGACTGACTAGCCGCACATGTGCAGTTTCGCTATGCTAACACCATCAGTTCCATGTGGATGGATCCTTTGTCGCCAGTGGACAGTCAGTACCAGGGTTGGACTTTTTACCCTAATTCTATTCAATGTCTATCCTGCGTAGCAAACGGCTACACAAATAACGTGAGGTTATGTGTTTGTACAGCGTGGCTGCACTTACTGTGAAACATGCAGTTGCTTTCAGGGGTAGTAGCAAAGAGGTTAAAGGTGTGACATTGGGACCTGCAGGTTGTTGGTTCTAAACCTTTGAGTTCAATGTTAGTAAACGCTGCATCACTTGGATGCGGTTAATGTGAAATATACCCATGCTATCAGAAGCAGTAGAAAAGAGGTTAAAGGTACGGGATTTGAACCTGCAGGTTGTTGGTTCTAAACACTTGACTTCAGTATCAGTAAACACTGTATAACACGGCTGTGGTTAATGCGAGACATATGGCTGCTACTGGATGTAATAGCAAGGAGAAGAGATTAAGGTTGTGGGATTTGAACCTGCCAGTTGTTGGTTCTTGGCCTGTGACATCAGCATCAGTAAACAGGTACCATCTGTGATTGGTAAACGTCCTAAAATTGGAAGATGAGAATGAAAGTTTCTGCTGAGCAACTGGGGCTCTGCTCAGGTAACAGGGCACCTTCTTATTTTCAGATGCACACGACACGCCGGCCTGCCAAGGCTGCACTGACTCAGCAAGGATCGATGGAGGATGCGGCGGGAACAGGAAGTGGAGGTGGAGAGAGTGGCAGAGGGTGTGATCAGCTGGAGCTGGCTTGGGTGTCTCAATCCTCTGCCAGTTGAATAGCCTCTGGGGCCATGGTGCCTCCTACACAGGGGGGCGGGCAAAATCTGAACCCAGTCCTCCCACATATTATCCATAGCATAGAGCAAGCAGAGTGGTGAAGACGGTGTATTCATAACCATAAGGTTGGTGATTCATATCCCAGCAGGGGCTCAGCAGTTATACCCTTGAATGAGACACTTAACCTGAATCACTTTAGTAAATTATCCAACTGTCATTCCGTCTTCTAACCACTGATCCAGTGCAGGGTCACCTGGAAGCTGTCCCAGGCAGCTTAGGACACACGGCGGAGGTACACCCCCGAAAGACACATACTCACAGGAAAGACAGCACTAAACACCA
>JAODLC010000001.1:13224671-13285304 GCA_026781145.1 Hippopotamyrus pictus
ACTTAGAAGATGGACATATCAATTGTTTTTTTACGTATGGTCTTTTTCCCAGCTGTATGAATGATTCCTGGTAGGACGTCTAAGAGATCTTCCCACAGTGCCTCTGGGGAGAATAATCGCCGTCTTCAGAAAGCAGCAAAAGAAACCATAAGTCAGGGCTGCGTCAGCCTTCCGGGCTTCAGGGTCCTAGCTAGGCATGCCTCTGGCCCATAGGGGGCAGTAACAGCAATAACGGTCAATGATTTTGAGGTTTGAGTCGCTGTTCCGCTACGAGGAAGGGAGAGTAATCCAGACCCTCCTGATGAATATCCAGCTGCAAAAGACCAGCTGATGTGCATCTACTTGCCTGAAAATGCGTACAAAGCAAAAAAATACCAAACTGGCTCCCCAAGGCATGAACCCCAGTGCCACATATTTGCATAGCTTCCTTCCGCCACTGTGGGAAGAGTTCCTGCCAGTTGAATTAGCATAAGTAGGGCATGTGCACGGGGAAAGCCCACTCCCCACCGTATCCCAGTGCAGAGCTCCATCCTCAAAGCCGTCACAGATGAAAGGGCTCAATGCCGTCTTCATATACGCCTGAGAAAGAGCAGCAGAAGGCTCCGGAAAGCTGCGCCGAACAGGTTATCGGAGAAGTGATTTCCCTGGATCCTTTCCAGCAGGTAGCTAATCTGGCCTTGATCTCGAATACGTGTTTACCTGGTGTTTACTGACTATGCTGATTACAGTACATGCCTTGACTTTTGATATGCTAGTTAAAACGCCTATTATTAGTAAGTAGTACTACTGATTATGATATAAAAATTGTCTTCAGTTCAGTTGCTGAACTTCAGCGTATGCTCAGGTATTCCTTTGATAATTAAATATTTAGAGTGTGAGTGGAAACCATTTTTACCTCCTGAACGTGCTTTCAAATATGAATATCATTTAATCATAATTAATTATGGGGCCAAAGTGAAATCATATTTCCTGTGCTAGGGATTCAAATCCCTCAAATGTGGAGTTTGTGGATTTCCTCTGGATAAACATGTGGTCAAGTGAACCTCCATCCATAAATATGTAGTCCTCTGATTGGCTGGCATGCCATTCAGGGTGTTCCCCTGCCTTGCACCCTTTGCATTCTGGGATATGCACTAAACTCACCACGACCCTGTACTGAATACATGGTTATGGGGGAAACTGAGTCTGAATAGCTTACGGTTCCCAAACAGAAGTTGGGTTGTATAGATTCAAAAGTAGAAATCATTAGCAAATGCCTTAAAACGAACAAAGGGTGCCATTACGTGTCTGGCATTTCGGGCAACCGTCACCATGAGCCAAACTGCAATCTTCTGGGAAAGGGAAGGATGATGTAACTGGAAAGACTGCGACGGGTACAAGCATACAGATTGTCTCTTCTGTGCCAGCACAACATATTGGCACTGAGCTCAGTCTGTGGAGAGGATTGTGGCTTTGATAAAAGAAAACACATTAAGAGAATGGTGACCTTGTATAATTTTATTATTGATGTATTTTCGTACTATTCAGGAGTGGGGGGTGGGGTGGTAGTGTACTTAAGGATGACAGAGGTGCCACATTCTCGCTGTGATTAGTCTGTGGGCTGGCCTCCTCCTCCGTTCCATCATTCGAGAAGCGAGAAGCGTTGCCATGGGAACAGCACGCTGCTGCCAGCCTGGTCTGCCTGCCTGCTAGCATTCCAGATGTTTCTGCCTTATCTGGCACTTCTATAAGGAGGAGGAAATTCCTGTTTGGATTCAGCTCCATCTGTAATGGGGTCACTGTTTTTTTTTCCTCTCTCTTCATCGCATTTTCAGATGAAGATGGCTTTTGGAGATAATTATGCCTCTCTCTTCATTGTGTGCAGCAATCTGGGATGCATCTTATTACAATCGTTTGATCTCAGTTAGGTACCGAGGAAAAGAAACATGTGGTTGCCATTCATTTTCATTACCCTCCCAAAGTCTTAGATAAACGAGCCACACGATTGGTTCCCTGTAAGGTGCATTTTTAATGCGTTCTTGAAATGATGCTTTATTTGTCATTTTCACAAGTATGGGTTTATTGGATTGTCAGTAGATGTACCACCTGCAGTTCAGACTGGGAAGTCTATCTAAAGGTAAGCAGGTTTGGCCCTGGCCAGTACTGGAACGGGAGACCAACTGGGAAAGCTGGACTGCTGCTGTAGGTGTGACCAATAGGTCAGCCCATCCTCTGGTCTGTGTGGATCCCAGTGCAGTGAATGGGGATGTTATGGCCAACAGCAAAGCCCATCCTTCTGGTCTGTGCGGATTCCAGTGCAGTGACGGGGACTCTGTGCTGTAAAAATGGACTTGTCCTTTGGATGATATTTAAAACCAAGGTCCTGACTCTCTGAAGTCATGAAAGATCCCTGGGCAACTTTTGAAAGAGTAAGGGTGGTACCCTGAGATCCAGGCTAAAACTGCCCACTGTGGCCCTAACAAATCCAGCCTCCTAAGCACCCCCTATATCTAACTGGTGAATTCAGTCCTGCCCCTTCACCATCATAGCTACTGTGTGGTGAGTGCAGTGGATGCATGGGTGATGAGAACGTTCCAGTTGTTTGCTCAAACCCAAGAACCTCTTGGAGAAAGGTCTGATTCCCCTGCATTAAGAACAGCCCCTGAATGCCATTCCAAATCATTGGAGCCTGGTTCTTCAGATGGCGATGTGGGTAATGTTACTAAGTGTCACCAGGTTGAGATGGATCTAAAGTTCACTGTGTGAAGAAGCATGGAAATTGTGGCCATTGTGACAGAAAACAGCATATTGTGTTTCTGGCAGGTGTTACAGGTTGCATACAATGTGTGCTATACATTAAACATGCCTCCTTTTTCCCAGGGGGAGGGGGGCTAATAACGTATTCTCAGCTGAGAATACCCCCCAGGTCATTTGCGAAATCGCTATGCAAAGCCATACCTTCTAGAGAACAGCAGTTGTTTTAAGACTTTTTGTGTAAAAAAATGACAGTTAGGGGACCCACATGTAAATTTACCCTCGTAATGAATAATACATCATAAAAAACACATCCAGCAAGATGATGTCTGGGTCTCTGTGGGTATTCCCTCAGAAGCACAGAATGTATCGTCACATGTCACTGTGACACATTGTCATTCTCTGGGCATGAACTTTGAAGACAGACTTCGTTTCCTCGCCTCGACGGCATGCAGGGACCGTTGAGGAAGTGAGCCTAGGACATCCCATGAAGGGTTAACGGAGCCAGCGTCGAACATGAATATTTAACCGTGTTTGGGAGCTCCATATCATCTCTGCTTACGGCCGGCAGGAAGCAGGCTGGAGGTGGCTGAGGACGCAGCAGTAACGGAGAGTGCAGTGACAGCAGTTTGTAAGGGCGGGGCTGGGGGCACCTCTGACAGGTCAGCATACAGCTTGTCAGGGGGCCCTAGACTACAGCAAAACACCAGTGAATGATGTCACTGAGGCTTGCGGGGGGCCCCTCTCACTTTATCGTTACCAATTGGCCGTTCCCTAACATGCATTTTACAGTTACATTTTATAAATTTAGCAACTGAGCGACGTACAACTGAGGCAAAGGGCTCAGACATGCCTGATTGTTAAGGAGTCAACTAGGCATTAGTGCAGCTCGGCCGAGATTCCAATGAAGGCCCAGGTACAAGTGTAAGCAGGATAGGAGCAGGAGCTACACAACAGCATCAAACAAAGAAAGAACATAGCATTCAAGGGCCGGAAGTGCAACATAAGAACGCCCGTTACTCCAGATCTGTTCTGATTCCCGTGTTCACATCTGGCAAGTGTCAACGGATTCATCCGATGGTTCGGGTCCCTCCCACCGCTCTCCTTTTGCCCTGTCTCTCTGGAATATTCTCCTTTGGTCGCAGCTTCCCTTGATTACCCAGAAGGCACGTCAAAGCAAGGGGTCACCTTCACTGCTGTTGCTGCTCCATCGCACGCTTCTGCTGCGATCTGACACCCAGATGCCGTGAAGTCTGGACTGATCCCATCGTTTGCATGCCACTACAACAGGTGTAATAATTTTGTGCCAGTGTAATATCGTTCACATGTGGAGTCTTCTTAGTAATTTACAGTTCTGCTCGTTCCGAGTCCTCCTGAGCAAGTTCTCCACCATTGGAAGCGTAGGAAGCTCTGAAGAAGTTGGGGTCACCTGATTACATGTCTACTTTGGCTACTTTGGTGCATTTTACACCTGTATACAAAGTAGGGAGTTACCGGTGTCTGTTAAACATTAATGTACAAGCACTGGTTACACTGACTGGAATTGAATTAGGTATGCAGAGGGGCAGTTTTGCATGCTTACTCATGTGAGGGTGTAGTTTGATTAAAATAACAAAAGCCCTCATTGAGGCTCCTTGCTTTCCAAACGAAATGCTGTGACTTCTGCTTTAGTCCCAGTATCAAAGTTCTTACTGGAATCTGGACTGCTTTTGAGGGAGCGTACGTGGTTAGGGTTCAGCGGAAGGTTGAAGGTCTGGGCCGCATTGTCAGTGCTGGCGAGTCATATCGAGATCTCAGACTCCAGTCACTCCAAATGCAGGAAGCTACACGAGTCAGTCCTCAGAGGGCCGTACTGATCTCTCTCACTTACCGTCAAAGCTAATACCTTCAACCCAGATTGATGGAAAAAAGAGTCGTTTTGGATAAATAATTATTCCAGCCTTCGTGTAATTATTTCTTCTTACTGTGGAACACTGTTAAAAATGCAAATCTTGAGAGCAACTTTAATTTTCAGGCTGAATGCTTCTGTGTTAACTCTCTGGCGAACGCCTCTTGTTTAGCATATCGGGGTCAGTGTCACAGTCACGAACTGCAGAACGTTTGCGAGACCCGATGGCCACGGTGAAATAACATATATAAGGAATAATATATTTACAAGGAAACTTCAAACTGAGGTGCAGGAAGGGTCAATATTTATGGAAGGAATTCATTACACTGATTATTATATAGTTCGTAGGTAAGCGTTCCAGCAATTGATTCTGTTAATACTATAAAGCAAATTTTTGGAAGCATTGAATGCCTGATTCTTTGGAAGTAATTTTACCTTGTAACAAATTAATGTTTGAATGTGAATGTTAATGACGAACCCAAAAGAAAGTCATGAGCATATGCAACCAATCCAGCAGGGGGCGCAGCACTTAAAGACATCGATTCATAACCTGCAAGCAGCAAGCCTGCCCTGCTGACTCTCTGAACAGAATGATTCTAAAGTTGGTTTCTCAAGTACCTTCCAGTGAGTTCCGTTAAATTCCTTCAGTTAAACAGTGAGCTGTATAAACTGATAAACATTGCAAGATGTCTTAGATTAAGGCTATTCAAATCACGGTCCTCAAGGTCCGAGCCATGCTGATTTTCCAGCCTTCCTTTACCTGTGAGCTGGGTGTGAAGCCTCTGTGGCCAATCAGAATCAGTAATTATTAAACTAACCAGCTGGGAGAACTGAAAACAAGGCCTGGATTTGGAATCAAGGTCCAGATTTGAAGAACCTTGCCTTAGATGAAAGCATCCAGGTCTCCATTTTAATGACCTCACATTTTATTCTTTCATCTAAAACAACTTACAGTAGAGAGTTACAATTTGTGTCCTGCCTAGGATTTGAATCCACCACCCTTGTATTGTAAGTATAAGGTTCTGCTTGTAGAGCTGCAGGAGACCTTGAGTCCAAAAGAATGGACAGAGGGTTCACAATTAGAGCTTGATTTGTAATGGGACACTTGCTCAGGAAAATGACATCATAGGCAACTCCGTACATATGATTACGACAGTTACATGGCACTGTTAAGTCAGGAAATGAAGTTGAATAGCAGGAAGAGAAAAAAACTGCCTATAAGCTGATAAATGAAGACAAATTAGAAATTCACTTTTCTTTTGCTCCAGTCTAAAGCATTAGAGGGTGCTTGTTCATAATCTGAAATGTCTTACAAATGAAATCTGCCGTGATTGTTTTTGATGCTGCAATCATTACTGATTACTGTCAGAAAGGGTTGAAAATAATTGAACTCATAGCACATTTTGCCAAACATATAACTTTAATGAACAGTATTTGCAATAAAATGTTATTTAAATATTCATTTTGGAGCTCCACTTTATCCCGCTGTTTTATTTGAAATTTCAAAAAATAAATGCCTTATTTACAAACTGGAACTAATTCCTTCTTGTAAATCTTATCACACAACCTTGTGATGCTAAATAGTTGCCAAATAGTTAAAAATAAATCTACCTTTTCAGCAGGTAAAAAGAAAATCTTGGAACAACTTAAGACAAGATGACCAACACTTTCTTTTGTTTTTTTACTTAGGCTGATTTTTAATCTCAGTGCTAAAGATGAAAGTTAATTTTATGTAATTCAATAACCTACATTGAAAACTGAAAAAAAAAACAAAAAAACAATCAGTTATTTCTAATTACATTTATTTCCTAATTTCTTGACACAAGATATTATCAAGTAACATTTATTGATTTTAACAAAGTAAGGAAAGTTTGAGCTTAGAGAGTGGGGTCAGCCACTGTCCAGCAAGTCTGGAGCAGTTATGGGTCTTGCTCCAGAGATTGGTATGATTACGCTGTCAGCCATGGGATCTGAACCCACGACCTTCCAGACACAGATTCCTAACCTACTGAGCGACACACCACCCATTATGCCTGTTATAATTGCTAGTGGAACAATGCTAATTTTGAAGTTAATTTAGAGTTCTGCTCTGCCTCGGGTTGAGTAGACTAATCTAAGCAGATCCGTACATTTGAAAAGGTCTGCCTAATAGATTTGCAAGGAAATTAAGTAGATATTTTGATATAGAAGAAAGGTACACTGTCAACCAAATCAAAGGCTAGCAGATGTGAATATAGAATGTTCGTTTTCATTTGGTCCAGCATTGTTTGGTCCGAGACCCAAGGCCACAATTAAATACCAAGAGGTGTTATCTTCTTTGTCAGGTTAGAGGAGCCTTTACAAGCTGCCAAGTAAGTGAGCAACATCTTTTAGCATGATGCTGTTTTTCGCTCGGTCTCCTGGCTATACGTTTATTCATTCCAGTGGTTCCTTGGTTCATTTTCATAGGTTTATTCTCAGAGGAGTAAAAGCCAGTAGGGCTCTTTGTGACTTAATGGTGCAAAAGAGTATCTCACTACAACCAGACATAGACTGGAAGGTGTAATTACTCCTGATGTGAATGAGTTTTTCCTTTCCTTTTTTTACCAGAATCTTGAGACTGTATGGAATGCAGCCAAATGTAGCAAAACCACCACCCCTCATTTCAACACAGCCATTTTTTTCATTGACCCAGGAACGTGTGCGTTACTTTGGACCATGTGCCGGTGTGATCTAATCTGATGCCAAGCCACTGTGTGGGACACAGAATCCCTCTGTTGCAAGCAATAAAAAACAACATGTCACCTACTAAGACCATGTCTGTTTGAGACCAGAGGTCACTGCCGTGACAACTGGCCATACAATAATTTCTAACGTTGGTTTCTAAAAATGACAACAAAAAGTACAAAACAACTAAGTTATAATGTGTCACATCATGTCACATACAGCCTGGCTCTAACAAGCTACGCCTGTTACTTGCTTGTCTTACCTCTGTTTCCTAACTCTTGTATTGATCACTCCCAGCTGCCTCTCATTAGCTCCCTCATTAGTCTAGTATATAAGTGCTTCCCAGTCTTGTGTCCCCCAGTCCATTTGTTAACATTGTACCCACAAGTTGCCTGTGCCCTGCCCCGCCCCCATTTTGGTTCCCCATGATCTTTTTCATTTTCATTTTTCACCACAACGCATACCCTCGAGTCCTTCACGTTGTGACAGAATGACTGGACTCCACAAATTACTCAGCGGCTACCCCAGGGACCCTCTCTTGCTATGCATCTCAGCTTGCACCCTTTCCCCTGCAACCAGAACCATGACCCAGCCTAGGTGAGGCCACCACACCTCCAAAGCCCGGTCCTGTAGGGGCCGCCACTCCACCCGATCTTCCAAAGTCCAGCCCAGAATGGGCCACACCTACTTCTCCTGAGCCTTCAGAGTCCGACCAAAGAGAACACGCTTCTCTTCCTGGGTCTCCAGAATCCGGCCTATCAGGAGCCGTTCCAGTCTCTGCTGTGCCTCCAAAGCCTGTCTCCTCCTCTGCCACACCTTCAGAGACTGTCTTCACTTCTGCCACTCCCCAGGAGACCCTGGCACAGGGTACCAGCCTGGAGAGGTCCACTCTACCCATGCTCCAGGCACATGACCCAGAGAAAGAGGCTGCGTCCGAGTCCTGGGCTCCTGCTTGCCTCCAGGTGTTCCAGCTTCACCCCACTTGCCTCCAGGTGTCTCAACCTCACCTGGTCTTTTGATGCCCCTGCCTCGTCTCCTGATGTCCTACCCGCCCCTGCCTCATGTCATCACCCTGGCAAACTCCTCATCTCCCATGGTTACCCAGGTGCCCGCCACATCTCCTGGCTTGCCACTGGTGGTCTCCTCATCCCCTGCCAAGCGCCGCCAGCCGAATGCCTGACTCCCTGCATGCCACCAGCCCTGAGGGGATAGATCCAGAGGATACCACTCTGGAAGACCTGTTCTGTCCAGGGGATCTGTCCCTCCAGCCTTGGTGTCTGTCCTGTGAGTCCTGCTGTACCCTGTCTCTTCTGGTATCCTATCCATCCCCAGCCCCGTGGGTCTACCCTGTCGTTCAGTCCCTGTGGTCCCCTCCTCTGTTCATCTTTTGAGAAAGGGGGGAGGGGTATTGTCATGTCCTGCCTGCCACGTCCACCTGACCCTCCCTAATCCTCTCTAGTGTCACCCTAACAAGCCACGGCTATTACTCATTTCTTACCTCTTGTTCCTAACCTTTGCATTAATCACTCCCAGATGCCTCTCGTTATTCTAGTGCTTCCCAATCCAGTGTTCCCCAGTCCAGGCATTGACGTTGTACTCTCATGTTGCCTGTCCCCTGCCCTGTTGCAATCTTGTTTCCCGTTTACGTTCTGTGAGTTTAATAAAAACCCCTTTTGTTTCACCACAACGCCTGCCCTTAAGCCCTTGGTCCTTAAGACATAATGCGTGACACAATGCAGCCTCTTGTTTGTTTTTTTTTAAATAAGGTACATAAGAAGATTACACATTAGCAGATCAAATATTTCACAGAATATGAGATTCATTTGTACAATGTAATGTTGTTGCTGGGCACTTGCAGAAAATTGTGTAAAATCCTAGGGTATCTCTGCTACTTCACTCACAGGATATGAAGGGAGGAGGGCCACCCCATTATTTCTTCTTATTTAAACTGTCACCCCCCCAGCTGTTTAGATTTCATAGCTGAATCTATGCATGCATACAAAGCAAACAATAGGTTGAGGAAGTCACATAAAAGCAGGGGATACTGCTTGTGAGTGCCTACTTCAGGTCATGCTGTTATTTATTTTCAGTCATCTTTAACTGAGTCAAATTACATAGCACGGTGGTCTACAGAAATACTATCACTGCCGGATAAATTTACGGGTGCAATTATTCTTAATAGAAAGAAGAATAATGAATGAATGATCAATGAATGCAATGAATAATCATTGGGTGGTGAATACGGTAGCATCAGACATGTTTGGTTATAGGATCTAAGACTAGTGAAGGAAGTTACTTAAACTTACTTAGATTACTTAAAAACAGAAATCTTTTCTGTTGGACATGAGCCATGTAAACAACCTGATCTGGATTTTTAAAACCTTTTAAAAAGTTTTAAACCCCTTGCAGACGACGAGTGATGCCGGCAACCTTGAAAAAAACTTCGTTAAAGGCACCACTAATTTACCTCTAATGGTTTACTTTGTCATATTATGAATTAAACTCCTATATTAGCTACTGCTATTGTTGGCATGCTAAATGACCGATGTGACTGTTTATTGTGGTTGTTCTGAGAAAGTCCTCTGCTGTCATTACTAAGGGATCCTACCTGACCTGGTGAAAACCTGTGGAGTAAAATATAACCCTTAAAATTCAAATTTAAAACCATACCCTTGAATACTTGGGAAAGACAGTAAGAGCAGTAATGAGGGAGCGGACACAACAGGGCTAACAGATTTGCTGTTATTTTTACTCTGTTATACCTCAGCTGTCTCAGTTGTACTTTGGCTGTTTACAGAACATCTTCAGCTTTTAGGAACAAAAAAATACAATGTTTTAAGTATAGAAAAAAACCCTCTGCTGTACATCATTAACACATCTTATATTTACTGTTGAATAGGAAGCCAGTGGTGTGAAACGAAAGCTTATACTGTATTTAGTTTATAGGTAAAAGAACAGTTAGAAAAAGAACATTCCCAAATTACCATCTAAAGGAGCAGGGATACTATAGTGGACGCTAGATTGGTTGAACAAAAAAAAGTGCTAAAAAGAGACCATTTGTGATTTTGGTGACTCCTTGAACTACACAATAAGCAATTTGAGTAAATCAAATTATGTGAATAGGTCTTGAGTGACCACTCATCATAACAGAGAGAGACCATGCAGTCGCTGCACACAGACTAGAAGTGGGACTGACAGAGAGAGCCCCATTTGAGACAAGTGAGGTGATTTCCACTGAACTACCTCACCATTAGTTTTGAACAAGCTATACATTAATATCGTTTATTGGCCTGAGGGCAGTGTAGAAACAAACACAACCAAAAATATACAAGAAGCTAATATTTTAGGACTTGTATCTTTCTAACTATAACTCTCCCAAGCTGTCTGTTAACAAAGGTATCATGCTTGAGTCAGAGCACACCAAATAACAAAATATTAAATGACTCCTGTTAAAGTACGCAACTTCCAGGCCCAGGTGTCTGGTACGTAAGAGAACGGTAATAGGATTTTGCAAGCAAGGATTCCAGCCTGCTGGATTAGGGGAGACATCGGAATCCCATGGAGTTGTAAGACTTCTTTTTGCACCATATCAGGAACCAAGCTGGAGACAACTGGCATAAGACCAAAACACCTGAAAAGCATGAAATTGTTAGGTATGATCATTAACATTCACTGTGTTGGAAAAAGACCAAGTCCCATTACACTTCTCATATCTTGCCTAAGGCAGATTTAAATGTCAAGGACAAACTGTCTGACGGACAATTGTTTATGCACTTGTTCCTTGTATTGCTTAATAAAATTAGCTCTGTGCCTTTGTGAACGCCTTTGTGAATCTAATGTGTATAGTGTGAAACGCCGTCTGGGGAATCAAAACATGGACCCACCCTGTCCTGCCTTTCTTGTTTTCATGCAATATGTACATACATGTTATGAATAGACCGAAAAAATAGCGTGACAAAATAGTTTACAGTTATGCAAATTGTAACACTGTACCGAAAATGGATCTGAATTTTATAGGTAATAGGAAACAGTTATGGAATGAGAAATGGGGGTCTGCACATCAATAAAATAATTACTCCGAACAGTAATGGACTTCTGAACAATGTGGTTTTTGCAACTAAGACAACCATGTCCATGCTCAGCGACATTAAAATAAAAGTGCGACATCAGACGGGGCATGGCTATGGCTTTGAGTAAGGCATGAGAAAAGCGAGCGGAATTAGGTTACTTTCAGCTCGTGCCACGGGGATAGCGTTGCCCTGGTGACTGCCGGGTTACGTGATGACGCTTAATGTATATGAGCGCGAGCGGCGGCGCCTCGCTCCCTTTTACCGCCTTCAGAGAGGACTGTTTTTCCCGGCTGTGGTCGCTCCGCTGCGCACTTCTACACACGCCGAGCCGAGGCAACAGGAAGGTAGGCGAAAGCAAGTCTCGTCCCGCTTCGGTCCTGTCCGGGGCCCTGAATGTACTCAATTTCGTGCTCTTTTCCCTTTTATTTTTATCATGGTGAATGTGTGACGCGTACAGCGAGACTCCCACAAGACGGGCGCGGAAATACTGAAAGGTTCTGCCCGCTAGCCTCCGTGCTAACCGTGGGGGCGCCGCGTTACTTCTCTGCCCCGGATCCCTGGCTGACTTCGCGGCGGTATTTACTGTCCGGCGTGGGGGGCAACTTCATTAAAAAAAAAAAATAAAACAAATAAATAATAATAAATAATAATAAAATAAAAGGCGTAAATGTCAGACGGCGGTTCGCATATGCTGTGGAGAAAGAAGTGCTGCACCCGTTTGTTGAGAAGGAAAGAGGGGCTGCGTGGTGTGTGAGACTGGAGGGAGAGGTAGCCAGAGTTAAGTTTTGGTGTTTGAATGAGACCGGGAGTTCCGACTCCGAATTACGCCGAGATTTCACGTCGGAGAAGCGGGAGAGTGTGTCTGCCTCCCGTGTTACACCTGGCTGTAGCCTCGCGCTGCTCTCCTTAACCGTGAAACCTGCTCTGTAATCCTGAGTCCAGCCTATAGCCGTTGTGATTTGAGTGACTAGTTAGGCGCACCGTTGATGGGTTAACAGATTAATCATGTTTTGGATCACTGATGTAGACGTAGGGGCTGGCTTTGTAAACCCGCTGTCTCGGTCGCTTCATGTCTGCTAGCCTTGTTAGCTGTTAGCCTTCAACACGTGGCGACCGGCGGGTCCCGGGGCTCCGGAGGCGTGAGCTGCCGGCCGTTGCTTCTAAGCAGGCCGGGATTGGCTGCTATCCAATGGTCGCCGCACGGTTCGGTGGATTGATCACCCTTCACTATTTCTGTCTGTGCTGTTTTCTTGAACGCTGTTGCTAAATCTGCACGTTAGTTACTCAGAAATGAGATCTAGAAGAGCACGTTGTCACGTTGCATGTTCAGCGGCGTGCTACTCGACGTGCGACTCCGGCCTTTGGGCATTAAAAATATGAAGGCGAGACCTGTGAACTTGATCCTCGTTTTTTTTTTTTTCCCTCAGTCAGACCATCCCTAAGTTTTCACTGATATTTTAGTGGCATGCTTTGTTTTAATGACAACTGAGTAGTTTCAGCCTTTCTAAATATACACCATAAATCCTTGCAGACAATGGCTTTGTTTGGTATTTTGAGTTACCGGTCTGTGTACTCATTGTTTTGGTTATTTACATGGATTACTTGTATGACTTATAAACGACCTTGGTGAGAATACTGTATCCATAGTAATTAATAAACCCACACATCTGACATCAGCTGTGACTTATTTGTAGGGTTTATTTTGCCCGCCATGTGGTTTGATCCAGGTTGGATATGTGACCTCGAAGATTGTGACCTGAGTTGCTCTCTGCTGAGACAGTGGCATCTGTATGGTTTACTAGTGATGTCTGTCTGTCACTCTTATTTTATCTAGATCCTGGAAGTGCTGTCATTTCTGGCCCTGGGGGAGGTGAGAGAAGAGCTTTGCTTTTCAGTGAATATTGGGAAATTGTGTAGCTGGTAGCTTAGTACTTGATGCATTTGGCCCAAGACCTTTAAGTGACATGTTTTGGTCTCAGGGATTGCCCCCAGTGTTCCTGGGATTAATTGCAATAATCCATCCCTGGAATACTGGATGATGCACTGGAAAAATAACCTCAAAAAATAACAAGCAAAAACAGATGTTTCAACCTTTTAACGCGTGCACTTATTTCCTTTGGGGAGGAAATATCTACTAAGCAGCTAAGTGATGGAAGAGTGGTGCTTTTCCAGCATCGATTTGGTCTTTCTCTGCCACTGGCGTTTGCTATTGTGCATACAGTTTAAAGGCCAGCACCTTGTTTGGATGGCTGTGCTCAGCTTTCTGTAAACAATCACACGCATAGGAGCTGTGCCTTTTCGCTGTTCTGTTCTCATCTCAGGCAGCTGATCACTTTGTGCCTCATTGACATTTTAGATACTTTTATGGCATCTTGGCAGATCTACTTGGCTATTGGGTTGCTGTACTTTGTATACCCCCTGCTCATTGTACATTTCTGACCTCTTCCCACTCCAGGTGAATGGATTGTTTTCATAGGATGCAGAGTAGCCAACTTTGTGCTGTTGAACTCTTTTCCGATTAATATTGGATTGATTGGTGTGGTCAGTGCTTGTCAAAATCTAGATATGTGTATTCCAGGTGTTTGCTCAATGTTTGCTCGGTTGCCAGCACCAATACATATAAAATGAGGCTCAGTCTAATTCTGCCAGTCTCGCTTTCAATTATAGTAATTATCAGCACGCATAGTGTTTATGAATGAAGTTAATGCTTGCTAGGCAAAATGACCTAGTCTGGTTTCCCTTTGTTTCTTGCATGTTATCTTTGTAAAAGCTTGTTTTAAATAAGTCATTACAGCACTTTGCTGTCCGATTTAACGTGAGTGTTAAAATATTTCATGGTGTTCTGCCTGATGACAGCTTCCCCACTGTTAGTGCAGTGTCGTATCAAAAGGCTGCTGGACTCCAGGTGCTTCCACAATTGATGTTGCTGTCCCCAAACAGAAATGTAAGCGTCTCATCCAGCTTTAGCTTATCAGGCCAGCAAAGAGCATATAGTCATTCTGTGCAAGTACACAGTTTTGTTTCACAGGTTAACTGAGTGCTATTCACAGGACAATCCTGTCAGCTTTGTAACTTATTCCAGCAAGGATCCGTTTTTTAAATCAAAATGTGACTTCTTACCAAGACGTAATTTATAGTTCTGTGCTTTTAAGTATAGGGTGAAGGTTTCATTAATTCATCCATGTACCTCTAAATGTTTTTAAAGGTGCTTTGAAAAAGCGGCATGCATGTAAAACTGACTCCTGCCTGTCATAGATGGGTGATTGGATTGGGAGAGACAGCTTTAGGTTAATGCCCGCTGGGCTATTGTAGCAGAACTCTTCGGAGTTTTAAGCTGACGAATTGCAAGGCCAGTGAGTAGTAAATGTCCACATGCAACATACCATATTTTATAAGTGGAAGATTTCACCCCTCCCTTTCTGTCCACTTTTTAACTATTATCAAGTGCCATTTGAAGCATTGGTCCTGAGGGCTCTTGTGTGAAAATGCCGAAGCGGTTTTGTTGGGTAATGGGGTCATTTAGTTTGGTGTGTCGAACTGCTGTTTGTCCAAATTGGCCTGACAATCTTGTGTGTGTTCACGAACAGCCCTGTGGTCCTGGAACCTCAGAGCTTGGTCTTTGGATGTTAGTGATATATAATCCTGCTTGCACCATGTGGCTGGATTGAGTCTTAGTGCCACAGTGCCTCTCCAGTCTGCTCTGCCAATAAACTAATGGATCACATATCTGAATAGGCCTGATATTGTTACATGCTCTACCAACAGCCTGTTAACTGTGTATATGTATATATTCAGACATGCACAATATATGCTTTTGTAAATTTAACTGTGCTTCCTTGTTTAACGTTTACTTCTGTGAATAAGCTGAAATTTTAAAACTGTAACCAGTGCCCCCTACCCCCCACCCACTGCCTGACCTGTAGCAGGCTGGATTTGCTGTTTATGGCTGTTGTGCTGTAAGCAGGGTTTGTGAGAGCAACTTGAAATGTTTGTTGCGTTAGCCACTGTGCGTATGGCCCCTGAGTCCCGACAGCTTCCTGCCCGTATGGACCAGCTGTCACGAGCTCCTGCTTTGAGGTGGGGTGACAGCTGAACAAAGGCTGCGTGTGGCCCTTCCGTTGTGGAAAGGTTAATGTCTGCTTCAGAGGAGAATTGATTTTGAGCCGGAAAACCAGTGCTGTGGCTGAGGTTTAGCCTATTTAATGTATAATGACTTTCTTTTTTCTTTTTCTCTTCTAGGATTTTGCTGGACTGTACAAAGATGGCTGACATGGATAAGTAAGTTTTGTGGCGAGGGGGCAGTGTTTTTCATCTCTGCATTTGCTGTCTTTGTCCCCTCTTTGTGCTGTCCCTGTTCTGTCCACCCACTCAAAATGCTACTACGGCATTTAATACTGGTTCTTGCCATCTTAACGGGATGGAGCTTGTTCGTGCATGGAGATCTGCTTTCTGTGACAACTGTGTAGTAACCCTGGGCCTGAGGTCTTTTTCCTGCAAACTGGTCCTCCTGTGGTTAATTTTGACCCCTGCTCCTCCAGGTGTGTAGAGACTGTTAAGCTGGTGGTGTGCTGGCCCATGTCATTGACTTATGTTAATGGGCCATCTAATCTTTGAGCCGTAACCCAGTTCTGAACGCGGAGGGCTCACCTCAGGGCCCAAACTGAAATTTCTGGATGATGCCACTTTCTCCTGTTGTGGTGAATAACTGGGGTTGGGGGTGCGGGGGATGGTGGTGGGGCTTTAATCTGCATCGGCACGTCACATCAAACTGCAATTTCAAACCACTTCATACAATTTTACTTTCCATGGTGGAGTTGTGTGATTGACCTAAGCAGAAGATTGAGAGTCTGAATTGTAATTAAGATTTCTGAGGACCATATAAACTTAAGGTTTAGTGTTGTAGCATCTCATAATCAAGCTGATGAATTTAGTCCGGTTTGGGAGTCTTGTGCTCAGTTTTGAATTAACATGCCGTGGATAATGGCACATGAAGGTCTGTGAAAGGTGGCATTGACTGTTTCATGCTTGTGCTTGCCCACAGCTGGTTTGTGTGCTGTGCTTCTGGTTCTGGGCTCCAGCACTTCCCTCTAACACTTGTCCTTGAATGAGTGGGAGTGGCTGTTAAGCCGGTTGAGTTTCCCTGGGTGTGATTGCTAGGCCGCGAAGCCCTGTGTGGTGAAGGGGCGCCCGGTCTGGGGCTTCTGGAACCCTCCTAGCATCATGAGTCATTGGTATTTATGGCTGTTGGTTGTGCTTTTTGTCGACGGTATATGAATTGCCTGTCTGTCAGGTAGATCCTCAATAGGATTAGGAAGCAGGGAATCCTTTTGCGACGTAAACAATGGTAAGTGCACATCTCTTAAGGAAGCGATACTTGGAGCTAGCTGACAGCCATGCAGAGCTTTTTCTGTAGATGAAGACAGAAATGTGTGTGGCCACCTATAGTGCTTGATATGGATGGGTATATTTGTGTGCAACCAGGGTGCGTATGACATTGACCCCCGTCTTTACCATGCAGTAAAGACCAGACCGAGCTGGACCCTGCAGATATGGAGGATGTGGAAGATGTGGAGGAGGAGGAGACTGGGGAGGATGTTAATACCAAAGGTAAGTGGAGCGTCCAAGTTCATTCAGTTCTTGATGAGGCACCTTCTCAGTCTAGTCATGACTCATATTGCTGGTCCCATGTCACTTGAAAACCATTGATTTGTTCAAAATTGTATTTTTTGCCGTTTAATTCTTGCTGATGGTCTATGAATTGCCTATTTGTCAGATCCTCAATAGGGTTAGGAAGCAGGCAAACCTTTTGCGACAAACGTAGTCAATCATTCACTTAACATGGCTCACAGCTGTGGGATGTAATTGTAACATCTTTATAAAGAGGCGCTAATATATCATAGTCTAATCTAGTAAGTTCTGCTTGGCCTTGCTCCTTCTGAAGATGGCACTTGACTCCTCTGGTCACATGGTAATTCTGAAAATTGTGCCTTGTTTCTATCTTATGGTTAAAGTATCACTAAAGTATTGCTCTGTAGTTTGGTGCTGAGGGACTTGTGGCTAAGGAGGCGTCTGCAGGACAGCTGCGTTTTGATGTTTCAGAATTGTAATGCGGACATCAGACATTCCCTTATCTCACAGAAAATGACACCACTGAGCTTAGAGATCTGCATTATTTATGGTCCAGAACTTTAATTTTTGCATTAGGGTTTTGGTAACCTGAAAACTGTCTCCTGATAAATAAAAGGCCTCACTAAAGGTAGATACGGTTTACTTTTTCATTAAGTGATTGGGGGGTAGTCTAGGCTTTTTTTGGGTTGAGCGTGCTGGAGTTCAGCCGGGTCACTCTGCCTGCAGCTCGCCAGCTCACAGTCCAGATGATGCAGAACCCACAGGTGCTGGCGGCGCTACAGGAGCGGCTGGATGGCTTGGTCGGGTCACCGTCGGGCTACATGGAGAGGTGAGCCTCATCGTTTTGTTCCTGGAGGTCTCTTTGGGAGGTATAGGAATATTGCAGATGTGTTAATGCTGGCCATTGAGGTCAGCTTCCTGCAACTCTGTGGTTTTCTGATGGTTGCGGTGATGGTCCTTCCTGCTGGATTTATACGTAGCTTTGACTTGAGACTCTGCCCCCTGCCTTACCAATCATTACCACAGCATAAAAATGGTGCGATCAATATCAAACCCATAAGTATGTATTAACAACCTATGATTTTTATTTTCCGTTAAATGTTGCAGACGCCCATAAAATGTTCTTGCCAACTCTTCTGCAATACATCTATCAAAACAGGTGTATGAAATGCCTTTGGGTTAATTACCAGCTGTACTGTTGATCACAGTATGACTCTGCAAAACTCAGGACGGATCAGTTTCCGTGGGCTGGTCCCGGTGGCTTCTCTTCCTCTGCCCTTATTCCATCACCCAGCCCGGGTCATGCTGGGACATTTAGTGAAGGTCACGCCCCTGATCCGGAGATTCTACCAGTGATTGTGCCCAAGTGGTGTTGGTTTCTGCTGATGTATGCAACCTCGGATGCCAGTTTTCTCCTGTATTTCAGACCTCCAGAACTCAGTAGAGTAGTAAAATATTTTCTGGATCTGGTCTCTGGAATTTTATTTATTTTTTTGTGTGAGATGGGTGTGGTGAAATGAATTCTGTGCTTTCACTGTGGGTTGAAGGGAACCATAGCTGAACCGCAGGCTGGCTTCAGGGACCAGATGCTGGCGCCTAGATAGCGCAGCGTAGAACATCCATGTGGAGATGGCAGAGCCATATGCGGAACACTGCGGATTAGCCAGCAGAAGCCTTAACGGGGATTTCATGGCTGTGGCGGCAGGCTGGAGCGGCTCCAAGTTCACTGGGGTCTGTGTCTCTTCTGTTCCCTGGAGGGTGACCCCAGACTGGGCCGCAGCAGCAGCTGGGGGTGTCACTCGCCCTCTGTCGGATGGACTCCTGTCATCAGCATTCCTATCGTCTTTCCCTCAGCTGACCGCAAGGGTTTGTTTACTTTTTTTTTTTTTTTTTTCTGCTTCTCCTCAGTTTACCCAAGGTTGTCAAGAGGCGTGTCAATGCCCTCAAGAACCTCCAAGTGAAGTGTGCCCACATCGAAGCCAAGTTTTATGAAGAGGTCCACGAGCTGGAAAGGAAGTACGCAGCCCTGTACCAGCCGCTCTTCGATAAGGTGAGCGTGCCAGACTCTTGAGGAGTAGTGAAGGGGTTACCTGCTTTGAGCCCTTGGATTTATCATTTTTCTCCATGCATCATGGTGAAAGGAGCTGATCAGGTTATGCGTGTGCTGTGACCTCACTTCTGAACTGGCAGGTTGCCGTTGCTCCTTTAGTACTCTGATTTTTATGATGGTTCTCTAATAGAGAGCTTTCATCACCAACTTAAAAAGATGGAAATTGTCTGATTTGACTGAGGATGGAAACTTAGTGATGTGGGGTATGTGCTTAGTACGAGCATTAAAACATTACGTAGCGTTGCGCTGATGTTCAGTGAAGTGCTAGCTGCTGACACTGTAGACAGAGTAACCCTTTGGTTGTCTAGACTGGTTGTGCTTAGTCCGAACTGATGTCTCCCTCTCCGCAATCCAGCGGAGCGATATCGTCAAAGCAGCGTATGAGCCTACGGACGAGGAGTGCGAGTGGAAGGCAGATGAGGAGGAAGAGCTTACCGTAAGTAAGCAGGTACTGGTGACGCCTCTGTCCATGTGATGTTGTGCATGTTGTCATGTGATGTAATGCTCAGGCAACACTTGATTCTTTGTTTTAGCACTTTAGCACAAGCTGTTTTCAGATATGGGTAAACGTGCATGGTGTGTTGACACTTTGTGCTTGTACATTTAATCCTTGTTAATCTGACTTTCTGTGACCTGCAGGAACAAGCTCTGTTCTCTACTTCTGGAAGCAGCATTAGTAACCCTGTACTTAATTTAAGCCATTGTTAAATATGTAATTGGAAGGTGGTTTCTGGCTCTCAGTGGAAAGAAATGGCTTGTCGAGGCAGCTGAAATGCCTCATGTGACTGTGGGACATTGGGGTCTTTTGGTGCCCTTTGACATATGGTGTGGCAGTGATGCAGGGTCATAGTTGCTTCTCGCATACTGTTTTATAATTGATGGATTAAGATGCAGGTTCTGATGCCTTAGACCACTGGCAGTCTGACATTTACTGATAAGCATGGGCTGTCTACATGACTTTTAAAATTCTGAATGAAACAAGCAGGTGAATAGTCTGCCTCAAGCACGTTTTTTCTATACCTTTATTTCAGGAGGATATGAAGGAAAAAGCCAAAGTGGAGGAAGAAAAAAAGGATGAGGAGAAGGAGGACCCAAGGGGCGTCCCAGATTTCTGGCTCACAGTGTTCAAGAACGTCGACTTGCTCAGTGATATGCTGCAGGTATTATCAGCAAATCGGGGAGGGGGCATGCTCGCCTTCATGCTGCACAGAGCCTTTCCCGCCTGGCTGCTGCTTCCCCCTACTGGTGGGTCCTGATATTTCAGCTGTAAAGTTTGCCTGTATCTGCTTCGTTTGTGCCTTATGCAGTGTAAGTGATCTGTGCAGTTAAGTTCATCTGCTGGATCAGCAAGCAGATGGACTCAGCTGGCCCTTTGCCAGATACTGCCACAGCATGTGTTAATACTAATTCCTTCCTTCCAGGAACACGATGAACCCATTCTCAAGCACTTACAAGACATTAAAGTCAAGTTTTCGGATCCTGACCAGCCAATGGTTTGTCTTTACTTTGCTTGCTTTAAGCTGACCATCTGTACCCTTTCATCAGCGAATTCAGTATCCTTCACTGTTGCTTGGCCCCTTGCTGTCCTCAGAGCTTCACATTAGAGTTCTACTTTGAGCCCAACGACTTCTTCACAAACCGAATGTTGGCGAAAACCTACAAGATGCGGTCGGAGCCCGATGAGGCGGATCCGTTCTCCTTTGACGGACCGGAGATCATGGGCTGCACTGGGTAGGGTCCGTTCTGTTCTGGTCACATGGTTAAGGATTGTTGCTTGGTGCTGAGGTGGCTTGCTTTTACACTTCCTTGTTAGTTGCCAGATTGATTGGACTAAGGGCAAAAACGTCACCCTGAAGACGATAAAGAAGAAGCAGAAGCACAAGGGGCGTGGCACAGTGAGGACGGTCACCAAAACTGTGCCCAATGATTCCTTTTTCAACTTCTTCTGTCCCCCTGAAGGTAGGAGCAGCACCAACCCTGGACTCTACAGAAGGTCTTATTTTTTCAGTGCCGGCAAGTCATTAATGATTATTTTTCTTTTTCAGTCCCTGAAAATGGAGAGCTGGTAAGTTAGCGCTCATGAGCTTTGAATATACCCGCGTTTGCTAAATTTGCTATATTAAGTGTCATCCTATTGTTGCTTCTGAGCTCAAACAGCTCATTTTACCGCTTGTGCATGCAATGATTGCGACTAAGATTGATCTGGCGCATTGACTTTCAGGACGAGGACTCGGAGGCCGTCCTCGCCGCTGACTTTGAGATCGGCCATTTCATCCGCGAGCGCATTGTGCCAAGGGCGGTGTTGTACTTCACAGGCGAGGCCATCGAGGACGACGACGATGATGTGAGTTTGCCCAGGAAGGCAGATGCTTCTGTAGCCTGCAAAGGCTGTTGGTCCCTCTCCTGTTTTGATTGCTGGTTTCAGATTAATTCCCCTGGTTTAATTAGCTTGGACCAGCAGAACTAGATTAAAATTGGTTTCTCCCCAAAATATAAATTGCTAGTGTTACCTGGCAACACTGCATGTGGGGGATGGCAGCCCCAAAGAAGTGTTGTGGGAGTTAAACTGACAGTGTGATTAGATTAGAGGAGGTGGGTGGGTGGGAACCTCCAGTGTTCTGCAGGGAACTGAGATCAACATCCCAGGTAACCTTTGGGGATCCTGCTATGCATCTTGGTTCTAAAGGACTTTTTTCCTTTCAGTATGATGAAGAGGGCGAGGAGGCTGATGATGAGGTAGGAGCCTTTACTGATTGCGTTAATTGAAGAACCATTTAGTTGTAGCATGGATGGTGTCTGTCTCACCCCCCCCCCCCCCCATCAAATGGTCTGACCTTTTTTCCCGATGATTTAGGAGGGTGAAGAGGAGGCAGATGAGGAGAACGACCCAGATTACGAACCCAAGGTGTGTACCCAGCCTCAGGGCACTAGGGTGGAGACATGCAGATCCCAATGAGAAATTTCAGGCAGAGCCTCTGGCATAAGGACCTGTGCTTTTCTGTTTTTGAGACTTGTATGCAGCAACTAGGTTTGTATGTTTCACATTGCGAATCGTTAATGGAGTAACTGTAGCGATTTCTGTTGTGCCTGTTCTGGCCAATGTATTTATGCGTACATACATGCTCGGTTTTAGTTTCTTGAGAGAATTGAATTCATACTAATGAAATTGCCTTTACTGCTTTCTGGTATCCCGTTGTTTGCTGGAGTGGGTGTGGTTGCGCAGATTGACTGGTTCTGCCTTGGCTTTAGAAAGGGTTCCTCATTGTTTAGTACCGCTTGGTTTTAAGCTTTCTGCTGAATTGCTGCAGCATGTGAATTGGTCCTGCCACCCCCCCCCCCCACCACCCCAAAACCGAATGCTTCTGGAACATTCCTGCAGACTTGGGAGTTTGCTTATTGGCTTGATATTGCCCCATGAGTACACACGTGTTTTCATTGAGGATGAATTTGCTTTTACTGCCTGTCTGTCTGCCAGCCGTCTGCCCCGCCAATGTGATGCACTGTGCACCTTTTAAAAATGGTTTTCAGCTCCTCTCACTTGGCCCCTTGTCAGCTGCTCTCTAAATCTTTCCTCACTAGGTTTAAGTGATGTCTGTAGAAATAGCCCTCTCCTGGTAGGTACAGCCCGCACACTGTCCCCTTAATGCCTTCCACCCACTCCTCCATTTTTCCCCCATTTGCACGCTACTCCTCACCCCTTGCCACGGTATGCTATTCAGTTTCATGCCCTCTAAGTTGAGGCTAAATTTGCAGTTTGATCCAAAATTGACGTTTTTCCGTTTGTCAACACCATTTGGCATGGAGTGAAGGGCACAATTGTGTGGTTTAGTGTGGAAGTTACTTTGATTGTCCATAAGTGTTTCTATATAGGGGGGAGGATGATTGCTTTCTTGCGTATCCTGGAAGGACTGTTTGTGCCTGTCCTGCTAGTCTATACCTCCCTTCCCCACAGCACTATTCCGGATCCTTCCAGAATACTCACGTGACTGCCTGTGCAAGTGCCACCCCATGTGATAGTAAAACCCCTTTTGTGTGTGTTTCTAATGTGATTGGTGTGGGATGACTTATTTAGCTCACATTGTTGCTAATGTGTCAACCTCTTAAGGCTCAGACACCCTAAAAGGGGTTACGCAGACACTGGGCAGTAACAATGTAATATAGTTAACTTTGAAGGGGGTTCTGCTAGCCTTTTCCAGGCCCAGTCCGCCCCCCTGGGACGGCAGAACACCTAAAGTGAATGGCCATCTGAGAATCACAGCCATAACTTTTGTTGTCAGGCAGTAGTAGTTTGTTGTGCTGATTTGCAGCAGATGTGATGAGTGATGGCACAGTATCTGTCTCCACAGAAGGACACGAATCCACCAGCAGAGTGCAACCAACAGTGAAACTGGAGCCCGTGGCCTTGGGGAGTAACTGCACTGTAACAGCTTCTGAAACAAAACATAGTTACTTACAGCCTTATAATGTTTTATATATTTTCTTGGTAGAAATTATGGAATTTCAACATTTTTGTTACCAAACTCGTATAATGGGGGCCAATTCCAAGCCATGGCTCATTCTGCATAGTATTTTTAGGTTTTTTTTTTCTTTTCTTTTTTTCATTTTAGGATAAATAGAATGCAGTAACTCACTCAAAGCATGAACTTATTTCTCCACTGCTTGATAGTTTTGGGTTCTTTGTGAAGTCTTCTTGTGCTGCTCTCAGACAACAGCTGTGGGAAGACAACTGAGTTCCTGGTGTGTGATAGCCCGTGTCCACAAACCAAATCCTTACTCTAAACAACCAGAGTAACTTAGCTGGTTGCCCCTCGCCCCTTTTTTTTATATTAAAAAAAATAAATAAATCTAAGAGTGACCTCTCGTTGCTGGCTCCGCCGTGACCCTTGTTCTTGACGCCACTGCTCAGTCACATCTGCCCACACTTTTTACACACGCTGCCAGCCAGGGTAAACTGGTGAAATCTGGGCAGCTTTGACTGCTGTGGTGTTGATTGGTACCACTTTGGCTGTTAGGAGCGTCTGGAGTATCCGGCACTGGGTGCAGTACATTCCATTGTACAGATGGGACATTTCTAAATTTATTTCATTGGCAGCCATGATTGCTTTTTGGGTTAGATTTGTGAAATGAATTGCATGTCAAAGCTGCTGAATCCCCAGTCTTGTTTGGGTTGCCATGTTTGTGGCTTTACTTTGCTGAGCTGATGTGGGCCAGTGTGATGCCTTCCAAATTTTATGTAGCAAGTTAGAGCACTAGGGGTAGCAGTGAGTATTGGATTTTTATCCACATTTCTACGCTGGTAAAGTGTTGATCTCCCTAGATGGAGTCGGAGCGCTTGTGTGTTCAGTGAGTGGTACCATCACGTGGCTGCAAAGGGTTGTTTGACTGGAATCCACTTTCAGTCTGCTGATACCCACAAAGTGTTTTATTGGAGGGGGGGCGTAAATTTGTCCAGCGCATAATCTTGGGGAAGGCATATATCACATGAGTGTTTCGAGCTGGCTAAGGTTTGAAATCCAGCAGCCCTGACTTTCACTGGCTGGAAGGAAAGGTGGGCAAACAAATTAGAATAACACAGGCTAATTGCCAGCTGGTTTCCCCAGACTATCACTGTGAATGGATGACTTTTTTTTTTTTGTTTTTTTTTTTTTAACCTACCTTTGTAGCTGGAGAATGGGGTGTGGGGTCTGAAGTGGCAGTTTCTGCCGGATGTTCAGCACCGCTTTCCCAGTTCGTCCTTGGACCTTCTCTGATGGTTGCAGTAGGATCATTAACAGCACTTGGTTAACAGGAGCAGTGGTCGCCTGGTTGGTCACGACGCATAGCCCACTTACTGTGGGCAGAGTGCTCCCACAGTTGCTGCTGACGCACGTAAACTACACCATGGGTGATGTGGGATATTGATGCAGTCCCATTATAAAACTGGATTCTGAAGGGGTCCCTTTGGTGCAGCTGTTGTCAAAGCATAATGCTATGCTACACAAAACTAATGTACTCAATTGTATGTGTATTGTATATTCATGAATAAATTGGTTAAATGTGCACTTTTGTAGTCTGGTCCTTTTGTTGAAATGTTAGTATGTGGGCAAATAAACTTTTTTTTTTTTTTTTTTTTTTTACTGTATACTGCTGATAAAAGGGGCAACTACCTGCTCAATCAGCTTAGGAGAAGGGGCTCAGCTGGGGCATCGCCTCTGCGGATTGCCAACGACACCAGTCAGCTCTGCTCTTTGTCTTTGAAGGACATTATTTGACTAATGTCCGACAACCGCTAGGCGGCAGCCAGATTCCCGAGAGCGCCATAAAATGCCTTACGCTATCGATCGGTAGATATAAAAACTTTCTTTGCGTTTTATTGTAATATGTTTTTGTAGTATAATTTACCTGCTTGAAAAGGGGATGTCTTTGAATTTCCAGGTGGTACAGCTGGAATGTTAAGTTCAACAATTCGGTTCAATGGACATTAACAGGAACCGCGTGATCTGGCTAGGTTATACGAGTTCTGGTTTAATGAGTTGGTCTCGTTTAAAAATGTTTATTGTCAGTTCCGCGTCTGTCATGTTAAATTTTATAAGGCATTAGTCACCCCTTCAGGTTTTCAGTCAGACACGCTGCGTATTAAAGACGCTCTTCGATCCGAGCGCGCTCTTCGTTGGATGCCGGCCGGGGGAGGGCGAAGGGGGCGGTCCGCACGAAGGTCCCGAGGAAATCCCATGTCACGTCGGCTTGAAGGAATTAGTCAATTTACCAGCGCTGCCGACTGGGCTCGTACGGAGCTGCGGTGGATCAGCAAACGCAAGCTGTCTGCGTATAACAGACAACCGAAGTCGATGTGCAAGATCTTCCTGGTCAACAGAGAAACTGGCATTGTATTTCAACTAGCGACATAGGGTGATTTTTCATTATGCTGGATAGCAGCGGGAAGGTACTGAAGGAGGGGCTGATGGAGAAAAGAAGCGACGGCTTGCTGCAACTGTGGAAGAAGAAGCACTGCGTCCTCACGGAAGAGGGGCTCCTTTTGCACCCCCCGAAGCAGCACGACAATCCGCATCACCAACAGCAGCAGGTCAAGGAGCCGGGCAAAATTAAGGAGTTGCATTTCTCCAACATGAAGACTGTGGACTGCGTCGAGCGGAAGGGCAAGTATGTTTACTTCACGGTGGTCATGTCCGAAGGGAAGGAGATCGACTTCAGGTGTCCGCAAGACGAGGGCTGGAACGCCGAAATAACTTTGCAGATGGTGCAATACAAGAACCGGCAGGCGATCCTGGCAGTCCGGTCCACGAGGCAGAAACAGCAGCTGCTCGTCGTGCAGCTTCCAGGGCACAAAAGCATCAGGAATTCGCAAAATGTGGTGTAAACTGTGATGGATGCTCGTGATGGGTAAGATCAGATTAAAGAATGTTTTTAATTTAACAGTTATTTACGAAACTACCTCCAGCGAAAACTATTTGCGAACCACGAGGTTCGCATTATCGGACTAGCAAGCGCGCTGTGCGGGCTGCTTGGTTCAACATTGTAACCTTGGCTTTATTACCTCCAGCAAGTTAGTTTGAAATATTGCCGCATACAACAGTACAATTTACGCGATTCATTACAGCAGGCTACATTTAATTTGCTTCATTATTGATGATGAGTGTAACACGACTCGATCATCCAAGTTAGTTACTCCAGATGTCTTTAATGTATAGTTATCACCTGAACTTTTCTGAAAGCCGTTAAAAACGGACCTGACGTAAAACTCTTTAAACGAAAATCTGCGCCAGCATTTGTTTCATTCATATCACTAATTATACATATATAGCTCAATGCAGGAAATATACATAATATGTTAAATTGTAATATGCCAAACAGAATTTCGGCAAAATGTTTAAATGAGTAAACCATACGATATGTGGGATACAAAAACTCTACATCCACGAGCACAGATCTTTTCCCACATGCCTTTAAATACCGTAAGTGGGTGCAGATTAATATTTGGATGATATTAAGATCTGTGCTTTCCCTATGAATTCCGTATGGGAGCATAACCTCTGCACTGCAATTATTCGCCGGTGCCGGGTATCGGGGTGATACAACCTTAACGTAAAACCTTGTAAGTCGTGTTATTTCCGTGTTTGGGCATCTGACTTCGCATTATTTGCTGCATTCACAGGTCAATGGGACCATCGACCGAGGCTCCCCAGCCGCTACCGGCTCCTGCCGTCCTCGCCGAGCTGATAACAGGGGCCATCCGATCGCAGTAAATTGCTTTTTGTTTGATTCAGAAGAACAACATCCATTTCCTCAAACTTTTTTTCTGTTCTTCGTTTACTTTCCCACGAACAAAACAGACCTTCGCTTAAAAAAGAAGGAAGGAAGAAAAGAAGATATTTACATCCACCTTGTGGCTTTTTTATTTATTATTTGTAAATATTCGTCCCATGCGTTTGACATTTATGAATGTGAGACGATGGATGTTATGTATGTCAGAAGAAAGGTGGAATGACGTCAGTGGCGTCACAGTGTACTTTTTAAATAAGATGTACAACATCTGAACCCTTGGCTATACAGCACAAAAAACAGGTACCCATAGGAAAGCCGTCTCACCGGCGAAGCAGCACAGTGAACCGGAAAGGCGCTCATCAAAATACCACGTTGTTCCCATTTGTCTTGTTGAATTAAACCAAAGACCTAATGCACTTCAGATAAATTTGTTACAGCATAATTTATACCATGTAATTTTAGTTTTGATAAGTTATGTTTTATTGAGACACCGTTGGATTAAAAAAAACGTTTTTGTTTCTTTGCTTACTTTTCGTTTTTTTAAAAAAAATATTTTATAGGTCTACTCACAAAGTAGTAATTAAAGAGACCCATAATCATTCGCCTGCGCAGCCGTAATGTCACTATGGGAAAGTTACTGGTTCAAATTCACGCCTTAAATTCGCCGTTTGTTCCGTTTAAGTGGAAGTGTAATGCTGAGCTCTGTATGACGGAGTATAGCTCACGGGCACAGAATTATCAGTTTACTTTGGGTGACTTTGTGACTTTTTTTGTCAAATGGCTGTGCATTCGTTTTGAGTCTCAGTCCTGTTTTGATGTGAGATGTATTTTCATACTTCTTAATACATTCCATTTCACTGGAACTTTGCTTCTTGTGTAGTTTTAAAAAATTTTTTTTAGACATGTAATTTGAAAAAAAAAAAGTTGGCTGTCGAGTGTGAAGTATTGCTCTCTGATGCAGTGGACAGTTTTCTTGCCTTTTTTTTGGTAGCTTTTCGGCCCTTTTGATTATCGCTATATGTAGAAAGGCAATTTTAAGAAGTGATGACAACGGTCATGTGATGTTTGAATCAACTCTTGACTGAGATTGAGCAATTAAATTGAGCCATATGCACCTGTCTGCATGTTCTTGCCAGTCCCACATCCCACAGTCTCATCAGGGTGGTGCAGTGTTATCATATTCCCCAGAACCTGTAGCATGGTGCTAGGCCTGAAGACGGCCATGCTGGTCTGTGAATGTTCACCGGGTGCTCCCTAGGGGGCAGCATTGTGCTCAGCCTAGCTGCCGCCACGCCCACCCACCTGCCCGGGTCAGCACTAGCCATGGATGTAGATTATTTTGGAGCATGCAAGGGGGATTTGCCCCATTCCTGATGTCTGGGAGAGACTTGTTGGGGATGAAGTTGAAACAGTGTCCTACCTTCCTGTCCATATTCTTGCTAATCCTACAAAAGTGGCTCAGATTGCCCACAAATCATTAAAAGAGTGAGAGGCATGTGGTGGAGGGATGCTTCAAAAGGCTCCGACCCTGGTGGCTGCTTGGGCCCGACAGCCGCTGGGACAGCGGGGGAGGACGGGGTAAGGCAGAAGCCATAGGCTGAGTCACACTCACCGTTTGCTCTGCTGAAAATAATCAGACGCAAATTCTCCCCCTTAGTAAGCGATTGACTCAGCACTGATTTAGTAGACAGACTCTTGTTTAGTAATATTTCTGAATGGGGCTGAGGGTATGTCTGAGACTCTGTTAAATATGAAAAAAACACTACTAAGATTTTGATATTTGAGGGGAAACAAAGAAGGAAAAACAAGATAAATAGTGACCATTATACCATCTTCAACACACTTATCTTGGGAAGAGTTACAAAACCCTATTCCAGGCAGCATTATACTTACATTCATTAGTTAGGGGATATTCAGAGATGCCTAACTGCATGTCTTTTGACTGTGGAAGAAAATTCGAGCATTCGAAGGAACTTTGGGAGAGATGAGGCAAACATGCAAACTCTGAAGACACGGAGCAGAGGTGGGACTCAAACCCCCAACCCCATTGGTAACAGTGTCACCCACGGAGCCACCATTTTGGTGGCACCATATGTGATTGTATTATGATTTGCTCCAACTGTGGTCACATAGAACTAGTCAGCAGAGTTAAGTGGCAAATGTTTGTGTTTCCACATGCACTATGTGTGGAGTCTTGTGCTTGTGCAATAACTTCTGTGCCCCCATCAGACTCAGCCATGGGTTTCCTTTATTTGGGAGCAAATAAAATTCAGCACAGTTTGTTTTTGTGGTGATGGAGGCAGACCGATCCATACAGAATTCAAACCCTTGATTGCAATAAATGTTTTTTCATTGAAAGTGAATATGTACTGTTGTGCTGTTATGCGTCTCTTGCAAAGGGTGCAGTTGTAAGCTATGATTATGGACCGAGGATGCGTTTTTTTTTCTGAGAGAGAAAACAGCAGTTAATCAGCCTTTGAATGAAGCCCAGCCACTTGGGATCTGCATTCTTACCTGCTTCAATTGCTGAGTCTGACGAGTTCCAGAATAAAGGCATGAAGCTAATTTTTGGTTGGAATAATTTGCTGTAAAACCAAAATTTTATCAATGACAGAAAAGCCATCTGTCTTCCAGCTGCGTTCAGGGTCACGGTGAAAATGGAGAATAATTTGAGATGATTTTACAGGAAATATTGCTGCTGAAAGACGCAACATTATATCCCATAATGCGTCTTTTTACTTGGTGAGTTGACACTTCAGTGCAACTTACTGTGCATTTTCTAGGGAGGGGATTCAAGAAAAGTGTCCTACTTCTGGGCACAACAAGAGACCCCCCCCCCCCCCACCATGCGCAGGACATAAACCGAAAGTCTTCAGATTACAAGTCGGTGCCTTTAGCCAGTAGGGAACCCGCACTGCTCTGTTTGAAAATATCATTATTTGATGCAGAAAAACCTTTGATCCTCCTTATTGTCACCATTGTTGTGTGATCCCCCTGATAAAGTATGAGGGGCGATTCCAGGGGGACATAAAGGTGGCCATAATTTATACACAGGGCGAGCCTTATCTTTAGCCAATTATGTTTTGAATCTGTGAGTGATAGAGGAGGAGGCACTCCAGGAGCCAATCAGATTTCAGCTAGGGCCTGGTGCCCCGCCCCCGTTTACACCTCTGCACCTTGTGTTGTAACCCCCCTTGCCTACACAAACAGGTGTCCAACAGGAAATAAACAGACAATAAACACAAACAGTGGCCAAATGGACTGTCTATCAAACACCTGAAGCACCTACTGTTTTGGCAGGTGGGTTGGGGGGGGGGGGGTTTCAGCCACAGATGAAATACAATGACTGAACACTGAACATGGAATTTGTTGATTTGGCAAGCAATTAACTGCTTGCCATGTAACCATATTGGGAGAGGGGGGTGGGAGGGACATCGCTAGGGATTTTGGGCTCCATGAAAGCACATCATACTGCACTCCAACCTAAATATGTTCCAAAAACAGAACACAGACCGATGCTTAGTAGGCCCCCTGGCGGGGGTGACTTTAGACACAGATTAAACCTGTGTTGGGTAGCTGAACTCTCTGCAGCCACCGATAGACCGTGTAGACTGTGGGTAAGTCAGTCACTTCAGCTTCTGCTTTCCCAGGAAATCGTGCAAGAACGTCAGTGGCACGTGAAAATGGGGCACCCTGGTGAAAGTGACACCACAGGAAGCTATTTGATGCTGAAATACATTCTAATGACTAATGTTTCACAAAGATGGTTATGATGACGTGTACTCAAAATTACTAAGGAATTCCCATCCAATGTGTCTTTGATCAGCAGAATTAGTTATGAGAATGAACTTTACATTATTTGTCATCAAACTACAATTAAATCATCTTGAAAGTGGGAATTAAAATATATTCTAGTGTATAAGAAGAAATTATATGTCAAAGTGGGAAACAACCGCATATTCACTTCTCTGTTATACAGCATAGTGTCTGAACATGGCAACACAGTGAAGTATAAGCGTACATAATGAACACATGGCTTTTGTCAGGCCACACAGCTACTCTACTATGGCGAAAATGGAGAAATTGCCCGTAAGAAAAGTTTCATTAAGACCTTTTATTAAGGAGGCAGTGTGTGGCTCAGAGGGCTCTGTGCCCGGGAGCAGAACAGGCACATCTGTGGGCCCTTGAGCGATGCCCTTAACACCCAGCTCCGTGGGCACCGCTGCAGGTGGCTGCCCTTCACTGCCCGTCACTGCCCTTCACTGCCCGTCACTGTCCTTCACTGCCAAGCTTGCTCTCACCTGTGTATGTACCTGTTGTCATGGAGAGCAAGATGGGGTAGGCAAAAAGAGAATTTCCCTATGGGGATCTATAAAGTGTAATTATTATTTTTTATCTCTGTAGAGCAGGGGTCTCCAACTCCGGTCCTGGAGAGCTACTATCCAGTAGGTTTTCTGTCCCACTTGGCTTCTGACGAGCCACAGCTGGCCCTGGTATTTACCTGAGAACAGGTGTGGCTCATCAGGAGCTGGGTAGGATAGAAAACCTACTGGATAGTAGCTCTCTAAGATCGGAGTTGGAGACCCCTGAATATCGCTGTGGTGATATTCTTTAAAAAAGGGAGAATCCTTTCATCTATCAGTTTTATGATGCCTCTGGTACTGCAGTCACAACACTTATTGGAATTTCACATACACAAAAATGTTCTGAGGGCAGAACAAAAAATTATTGGTTCAGAGAGATAACCAATCAGATTGTAGAGGAGGTAGGTCCAAGCAACTAGATGAAGCAGGACCAAGACATCTGATCGGTTGGTCCTGCATCCTCTAGTTCAGGGTTATTTACGGTCCTCGAGGTCCGAGCACTGCTGGTTTTCCAGCCTTCCTTTACCTGTCAGTCAGGTGTGAAGCCTCTGACCAATAACAATCAGTAATTATTAAACTAACTACCTGGGAGAACTGAAAACAAGGCCTGGATTTGGAATCGAGATCCAGATTAGAAGAACCCTGCTTTAGTTGCTTGGATCCACCTCCTCTACAATGTGATTGGTTATCTCTCTGAACCAATCAGAAGATATTTGTGTAAATAAAGTTCCCATGAGCTGCCTTTACAGGCAGGTGCTATTTGGGCCAAGTCACCTGCCAAAGCAAGCTAAGTGCCCCCAGTTCCCAGAGTTACTGATATCGAGACTGACTGCTTTGGCAGGACCGCTGATATCCCCATCCCCAGCAGCTCTGCCTTTCTGCTTTTTGCTTGAGATAAGGGGCTTCATGTGTAGGGTCTCCTCTGGGTCGTAGAATGCAAAAGTCATTAAATTTGATTTATGACTGAAAGGTCAATTGCTGGATTCTTAGAACGTACAATATTAAATGTCAAGGGCAGACATGAAATGCTTAGACTGTATGCATCAGGGTTAGTGTCAGGAATAAAATAATCCAAGCTACGCAAGAGGAAATCTTAGTGAACTAGAGAAGAGTGGGTAAGAATATTAATCAGATCTACTGAACTAAAGGATATTTAATGAGGTTCTGTTGTGGTTCTGCCCCTACTGTTGGCAGACACCTTGTGGACCATCTCAGTGTATCTTGGTGAGAATCCAAAGTGGCATGGAAGCTGAGAATGAAAATTCAAGACCGTAAGGTTGGAATTTCTTGGTCACTCTGTGTAGATTTTTTAAGATAAAGGACGCTAAATCACGTTTGTCACGTCATACCTATATTTTAGTTGCATACATTTTAAATACTGAATGTACTTGCTTAGAGAAAATCAGACATTCAATTAGGTCTTTATTTCCTAAAGTAACTGGAACCTCTATGAAAGTATTAAAGGCAATTTGAACTGAAAATTCAAGCTCACAAAAGCATCACAGAGTTCAAAGATACTCATTAAATAGCTAATTACCAGTAAATGGTTAAAAGACTTCATTTCATCGCAGTGCACGATTTGCTGCCCTAATTAAATACATTTGAAGCAACATTACAATCGATGGAGTGTTTTTTTAAACCAAGAAACATCTGTTGATGTATGAAAAGCTTAGATATGTTGTATCTCAAAGTCAAAGTCATTATTTCAGACTTGAATGTCAACACTGGTAGCGTTTTCAGCTTTTATGTAATCTTATCAGACATTGGTAAGCGTTAAAAATCCTGTGTAGCTCTGTACACCCAAGCACGTGTCAATTCATGCAACAAAATAGCTTCTTTTACGTGTTTCAGCCAAAAGTAATGTCTTCGTTTTCTTCTGCTGGGTGAAGATTGAGCTCTTTGCAGCAAATGGTTCCATTTGGGTGGTAAGAGGATAAATGCTATGGCAAATTATCACTGGTTTGTGTTTGGTCAGCTGTCTCACTCCATTTGCTTCTGACTCTCATCCGCCCAGCACTGGTCCCTTTGGGAAACGCTGCAGACAGCTGTGATTGGGAATCTGCGACGAAACACATTCTTTCTCTGTATCTGATGCCCTCTTTAGCATAGCATAATATGTTTCCAAGTGTGGACACAGGTTTGTTTTTGACTTTAGATAGCAAAACGTATTTGAATACTTGTACACTGAGTTTTGTACGCGATGCTGCAATATTGTATATATGGTCTGGATTGGTTTTGTTTCTGGAGCCAATCTTGGCTATTTATATATAGCTGTTTGGTTAACTGAAATAGTTTTTGCAATGGTATGGCAATACTGAAGCAGTGAGTCTCATACGTGCACCAACACTGGTCCCCAGAGCGGCCCAGCTGGTATGTGAGAAGGTGGCGGTAAGTTTTTGTGTGTGTTTAAAAAAAAAAAAAAAAAAAAAAAAAGTTGTAAATTGAAATCAATGTAAAATCCCAAGATTAGAAAAAAAGAAAAACAAAGCATTTTCAGGTTGGATTAAAATATTTTTTTGTTCTCTGTCTTGACACATTTGGGGCGGCCTGCAAACTGCATACAACTGTGCTGGAGCCTTTAACATCTTTATCTTCCAGAGACATCGATTAGCACCACATTTTCCAAAAACAACAAAAACAAATGGCTCACAGGGATTGGGGAATTTTGCCATGGCTGAAAGGAACCACTAAACGGCTCACTGTAATGGTAAGTTCTGTTTTCTTTATGTCTGCATGAATGTGCATTCAGGTTACTGAGATTTATTCACTCATGTGGTACGTGATTGCTTTAGCCTGATCTGAAGTGGTACACAGTCTGAAGATTTTGAGAACCAACAGATTATACTACAGTGTTTTTGAACTTAAGGTCTTTGTACAAAGTATGCTGTGTCTCAGGATTTTGAGAGACCACTGAAGGATTTGTTGGAAACCTCAATTATGTTTGTTCGATTTGTTTATTCAGTCCTTTATTATTATTATGAAGTGCAAAAGTGTCCAGAGTGGGTGTGAGTCAGTGAGAGGCTTTCTAACATACTAATGCCCAGAGAGAGGTTTTGGAAATACAGGGGTATTTTTCCCAAAATCATAGTCGCTAACTACCTTAGCAGCTTACATAGTCGGAACCATGAGACCCAATGGTTCCAATCTAAGTTAATGGGAGCTTTTGGGAAATGTGCTCCAGTTCTGGGCCTGCAGGTAAACCTATTAATTAAACCCAGCTCTTCCTCGTTAACCTCATTAGTGTATATTAGGGTTACACAATACCCAGCTTGGTAGATGCTAGAGATGGGGCATGTGGAAGGTTTTAAGGGGTAGGTTCTTGGGTAGTTTATTTATTATTATTATTATTATTATTATTATTATTATTATTAACAACTTGGTCACTGTGTTTCTATTTGCTCTGATTTCTTTTAAAAGGTTGTCAAGCTTTGTTGCTGTTTGTAAGTCTGCAGTGATACACCAAACTCTGCTTACACATAGTATATAACGGATGGGCCATCCGATTTTAATACAAGAGCTCTATATATGATTTGTTTAAGCTAGATGGAAAAATGTATGTCAAAAAATATTTTACTGGGCTACTATAAACATACATAACGTACTGTTCCACCTTGTTTGTTCAATATGAATATCTTCAAAACAAGTTTACACAACAGGTGAACGCTTAAAATTTTAACACAATGTTTATCCCATTGGCGTCAGCTCAGTTACAAGAGGGGTGGCCATCGCAACAGTGTATCACAAACTGCAGCGAGTTCGCAGGACAGTCCAGGTTAGCGACTCCCAAATCATCCATTGCTTTTTTTGTCTCGCAGTTGCGTGCGCTTTGTTAAGTGGGGTTGTCCATTAAATGCTATTCCCACCTCTCAAAACTTTATTTTACAAAGATTGCAAATCGCTGTGCTACTGGTTTCTGTTAAAAGCATAAAATACTCGCAGATCGTCACGTCTTATACACTCCTAATACTGCTGTGATGCGCATGACATCACAGCAGGCGGAAGTCACTGTACTCACGCCCACTAAGTAGCAAAAAAGACTGATGGGCAGCATTAGCCATCGATTTGAATGCCGCAAAAAACACATGTGAAATGGGAAAGAGCGGTCGTGCGATTGATTATACAAATAAATTTAACACGAAATAGGAGATTTAGAGATTGCTAAAAACTAAACAAGTAAGAATAGGACGTGGATCGGTCACGCATGGCTGATATCCGATCCGTCAAATAGGTCTGGATCGGCGCCGATACCGATCCGAATGTCGGATCGTTCCATCTCTACAGTATATAGTTTGCATAAACAGCTTTGCTTTTATAGGTCCTAAAAGATCGACTTTCCCTGTGTGACTTGGAGTCAGAAATACCACATTTCACTCACAAAACTTTTCCTTCTAATAAACTTAAGTAAGGCACGTTCTCCACCCCAACTCACCCTTGTAGCCTCAGCCAAAGTCTAAATCCACGAGGATTACATGTATTGTTAATTGAGTGTGTGTCCATATTCATCCCTGCACTAGTGACCTGATCGGATGGCACAGCTGTATAAACTGATCAGAGACCCCTACTTCCTCCAATTCCCTGACAGAGGCACATCCGCTTGCTGTTACCGCTTGCCCTGTTCCGGAAAGTGTTCCTACCCCAAGCCCCTCCCTCTACCCCAGGGCTTCTCGGCAGTACTGAATGATCTCATTCATGCGGTACCCGCTGGAAAAATGTTAGCGGCACTTCTGAGCGCGGACGGGCGCTCATGTGACATCTGGAGTGTGTGGGCCGGGAGTGCAGGGTGGGAGAGGGCGACGCAGTTGGGGATGTCTGTCAAGCACCTGCTCTGGGGGCCTCTGAAGTCAGACCTGGGGAGCAGAAGGAATCTGGAACCTCCTGGGCGGTCTGATCTGAAGCGGAGCAAAACCAGGTGGAAGCCAGCTGACCGCCACCCACTCCATATCTCACTGGCTTTCAATAAACACAAGGACCACCCAACCTTGCCAAGCCTTATTGCATTCCACGGATTGTACATGTGCTCCCTTTAACTTCCTTATTCCAACAGCAGCTCAGATAAACAAGAGGTCAGCTCATATGTACTGTGGGATGTAGAACATCCTCTGCTCCCTATTGTAATGTGAAAGGGCAAACTTCCTGCAGCCATACTTCCTGACTGCTCCTCCGATATCGATCTTCCTTTGGGGGGGGGGGGGTTTAAGGGCAAAGGAGTGGTTCCCGATGACGACAACGGAAAAGTTTTTTTGGGACACCAGCATTCTGGGGTACGTTCCGTCATCTTGCTTATTCAGTCTGTCATCATAAACCCACAGTGCAGACCCCCCACCCTTCGTGTTTTTTCTGGGCTTGCCTCATTTGGGCCAGCTGTTCTCATCTTACACTCCCCACCCCCCCCCCTTCAAAAAAGATTGCTCTCCTCATACTTACAGCCCGCGGTCTCCATGGAAACGAGCAAAGAAAGACAATGGTGTGTTTGAAGGGGCTCTGTCCGGCCACATGGGGCTGGAATTCCGTCTGTGAGCATCTTGATGCCCATGGGATGGAGTAGACAGGACGGGAAGCGTAATCCAATCCAGACAATTGTTTGTATAACCTACAAACATCTCATTTAACCCCCAGCAATTTGCGTACAGCTGACGGATAATGCTGCCTTAACACATTGCACACCTGTGGTGACCATAGCGTGTATTAGGGTCGGTCTCACCTGGCTGATCATCGTGTTAAGGCTTCTCTGGCCTGATAACTCGAACACCAGCCCATTCATCCTCACAAAAGGCCTGTAATTCCCACGGTCGTGCGGACAGACTATGGGGTGTTTGAAGTGTGTGGGAAGGGGGGGGGGGGAAGCTGGCCCTCCCTGCATCCTAGGCAGCTGCAAATGAAGCTTTGATGAGCGTCCCACATCGCTCTGGCTGCATTTCCTGCACGTGGCCCGATTTCATTATGATGCAAAGTCATCCGGTGTCACATATGAATGATGTCCTCTCCAGGCTCACACATCCACCTGTCCATAACAGCCCCATTTATACAGCAAGAAGAATATTCCATCCAATCATCTTCCAGCTCTGAGGGACCCACCCACAGACAGTCCCTGTTTTTCCTCTGTCCCAGCTCCTGAGCAGGGAGCAAAAATGTGGACTGTCTGGCAGGGAGCTCCGAGAGAGCAAAAACATGGACCAACTGTGGGTCTCTGTGGACCGAAATAGGAAGCACTAGCTTAGACTATATACATCAGGGTGAGTGTCAAGAATATAATAATCCATGCTATGCGAGAGGAAATCTTAGTGAGCTGGAAATGGGTGGGTATGAATATTAATCAGACCCACTAAACTGAAGGGTATTCAGTGAGGTTCCACCCCTACTGTTGGCAGACACCTTATGGATGATGCCTGTGAAATTCCAAGGTAGAATGGAAGCTGTGGGGAGAACACGCAAACACACAGACTGGGAATCGAACCTGCAATCCTGGAGGCAGGAAGTACATGCAAAAATCCACGGCGAGTGCTGACCTCAGCTCAGCTTTTTGATGTAACTTCATGCATGGATGGTGTCTTCTCTGTGATGATACAGCTTGCTGAGAGGTGCCCACAGTAAAATCTAGGTTTTTGATCCCAATGTTTATTACTTGCAAGGGGGAGATTTGATGTTACCATCGCTGACTAAAAGAAGAATCAAAACCCCACATTACAATCATACAACATCCATTCAGTCTCAAGCTTGTGTTTTCTTTCCCACCAGCAGCTTCATAAAACTTTCAGAATGTAATGAAGATAAAAGGCTTGTCCCAAGAGAAAATTTATTCATGGTGAAGATCAAGAGCAGTGATGGTGTGGATGGACTCAGCGCAGTTTGTCTGATTTATATCTAAGGAACCAGTGTCGGTCTTTGAGAAAAAAGTGAAGAAAAAAAACAAATTCCTGGTGAATAATTCAATGCAAGTTATTTTTATTGCATGCTTAGCTCTGGGGTGAGCTTTGAGATATCACTGTTGGATATCAGTCACATGACAATATTTATTAAATTATAGATGTGCTTCTATGAATAAAGCAGGAACAGGAACCGAAAGTCTTCTCACTTGACATTCTTGTGTACACACATCCTTGCACGTGATGGACGCTCTCGTATTTCAAAGGGAAAGCTGTACGATGAGGAAGACATTATGAATTATTTAGTTTTAAGTATTAATTATTGAATCATTGAATTGTTAAAAGTAATTGAAGCGTACAATAGTCACTTTTTTTTTTTTTTACTTTTGTAAGCTAATTCATTCTGGAAAATTCTACCCTGCTAGGCACACAGACAAGGATTCTAGCCTGTTCTGGGCAAAAAAAATAAAAATAAAATATGATTATATATATATATATATATATATATATACACACACACACACACACACACATCCAAACATCTCCTAGGGGTTTTTTATTCTTGAGTGAAACCTTGCTTGTGACTTTTACCTGCTTCCTTATCTATCCGTTTATATAGGCAGAAACGTGTGTGTTTGTGTGTGTGTGTGCACCTTTCCTGGTGCGGGAGGAACTTATCAGGTGATTAAGGGGAAATGTAAACAGCTGAATGAGGCGCTCTTGTGCTTATCAGCGAGAGGTCTGGCAGCTGCATCCGGCAGCTGATGCTCTGGCCCCATCCTGAGGCTGCGTCGGATGTGATGTCGACTCTTCCCATGGGATGAGCGAATAGTAGGCGGTGACCCCCCCGCTTCCCCCCGGGACCCCCTTCCTGGCAAAGCGGCACAACAGAAAGGCAGGTGAACCTTATTTCTGTCCAGTTAGTGCCAGCATCTTTTGTCTGATTTTTTTCTCGTTTGTCTGATTTTTTTTTTCGTTTGATTTTATTTTGCAAACAATACAACATATGGATGATATTTTAAATTCAGCATTTTCCTTATATTTTAATCTAGAGTCGTTTCGGATGTTTGAGCCTTTCTCATATGGAATGCACTGATAAAATCCTACAAGTGTCAAGGAGCATATATACAGTAAATAAATTACTTGAAACTAAAGTAGGTAAACTTTTACTTTACTTTTTTCTTTCTTGAAACACATATGGTTACCAGCCCCTAGCTGGGCTAGGCTGAAAGGAATGTGGTACAGATTTTATAGCTTTTGTTCAGGTGACGTGTTTCAGAACCAGAGGAGCTGTTTACAAGGCAGCGGTCAAACACACAGCATGTGTTTGTTGTACTGTCTGAGTTCCGTTCCTGAATGACTAACAAAGTAAGCCACGAGCTATCGCACTGACTTCTTAACTGGACGGGCTACATTCATCCCTGAAACAGGCCAATGATTTGTAATACAGCACTCAAATTCATAAATCCATTGTGCCAATAAATCTGTTTCACTGAAGCTGACTCAGAATGAGGTGATGGAGCAGAGACGTTTGGCGCGTTGCTGACTGCCGGATCCGGCGCTTTGATGAATGACCACTTCCTGTGGTAGTCAGGGGTTTTATCTAAGAATGTTTACCGTGAACTGAATTAAGGTGTGGCTCTTCCTTAATGCTTTAAACAGTCTCAGGATCGCATGGTTATCAGATATCAACCGGAATCGCCTTCAGAACTCTGCTTCCTTCACTCTGATCCGTTGTTTGAGTCACGGCTTCAACTCCTCATCGTCACGCTCAGTCACTAGGCGTGCCTTTTTGCCCAGTCTCTTTGCCACGTCCCACAAGACATGTGACACCGTGCAGGGGACCTGAGATTTTCCTCTAAGGCCTCATAAACTCTTGGAACCACCCTCCCCTGGTTTCAGGACCCTGAGGAGAAATGTATATTCTAAATGAGTCTTTGTAGGTCTCTAACCCCAACAGCCAGGGTAAAAGTTTGCTCTATGCAGAGATGCACGCTATAGAAGAGGAGGGGGCCAGGTTTCTTTAATTTCTTGTCCCTGAAAGGGCTGGAATAATACACTACCTGTCTGGTCAGGGGTGCAGGGGATGTGCATTTCAAACAGCTGAAGCACTATGCAGAGATCATTCTGTTCTGTAACCGAACACCTCTGTGGAATAAAGAGGGGCGCTGTTTGCACTCCCTCTGCCGGGACGAGGTCATGGAGAGCTCGCTGTGTTTCAGTTTTATTATGCGGTTGGTGGGGGAGCTCGCTGGACTTGTAATCGATGTGAAAGGAGATACTCCGGCCACTATGCTGCTCCCCACCCAAGCCGCCCCCCCACGCAAACATTCAAAGACCGAATCTGGCCGTAAGGTCCGGCGAGACGGCACCCACTTCCTCTCCAGGGGGGAGGCTGGCATTTGCGTTAAAAGGAGACCATCTATTCAGCGAGCTTCCTGAGCAGTTGGCTGGGCCTCTCTTTCTCCTCTCAATAAAGGAGTGTGGAGGATGACAGCAGAGGGTCTCGAGCCGTGAAATCCGCGGGACATTCTGCTCCGGGGAGCACTGATGAATGACAGGGCAGCGGGCCTAATGGTCAGCCTATTTTCTGCCCAGTATATAAGACTGTGACCTGATTAATTGAAGCTTCAAACAAGTCTTTCTTTTTATGGTTGACAGAAGCCATTGTGAGAATATAACTGTAGCCCCAGATTAAACGTAATCGTTTATCTTGTGAAATTTCAGTTCGTGTACTGGGATCGTGTGAGTATTGTACCTCGTTTTACAGAGAAAAATAGGAAGCTTGATCTCAACATACAAACTGTGATCTTGCTGGCAATTGCTTATTCTTAGAGACGGATACATTCACTAAAGAGTAAAGCCTATATAGAATCTACAGAAGTATATGAATTATACGCATACTCAATATGTAAAATGTGGTGATACTGCAATATATGACTGACAGATTTAGGAAAATGCCTGTGAAATTTTCATTTCAGCGCCTTTTCCCAGCTTTCTGGTGTAACGGATAACCCAACTTCCAGCTATCATTGGCATTCCCGACGTGCCGCACTGCAGTTCCCCCTCGCCTCCGAAAACAAGCCATTAATATTTCAGTTCCATGCATAGATGGATGGTGGGGGGGTGCCAGTGCCGTGGCAGGGGGGTGGATTTACAGGCTGGCACCTCCGACGCGGAGCGGGCGAGCAGGGAAGCCGGGAAGCAGGAGCGTCGCCTCTAGGGCGGTGAACCGAACCGGAGCGTCGAGGCAATTATTGTCTCCTATGCTGCGGCATGCAGAAACCTCCACTGGGAATACCCCCGATTAAATAAGCCGGCACAGGTGCAATTCACGCTCACGGAACAGTGGGGGGCTGGAGCCATTAACAAGGAGGGACAGAGCGGAATGGAGAAGAACGCAGTCAGCTCAGCTTGACCCTTTTCTCCATATTTTGAAGCGTTTTGCTTTTATTGGAAGACAGAAGCAATTTTTTTCTAAGGGAAGGGACTTGCTTTTGTGACACAGGCATGTACGGACACTCTTCAGGCGCTGGCCTCTGAGGTCTGCAAGTCAATGAGAGGAAGATTTGCACGCCCAAAAATTCCAAAGCACACAGCAGAGCTCTAAACCGAATTATAGCGCCCTCAGGTGGCGTGGTGGCTCAGCAGGGAGCGCTGTGACCTTCCAGAGCTGTGGGTGTGATTCCATCGCCTTGCTCTGTGTGTGAGGAGCTCTCCCATGTTTGTGGGAGTTTCCTCCTGCAGTCCAGTGACATGGTTAGGTGACCTGCATCTCTAAATAAAAACCTATCTTTTTGACATTGCGGGGACCATTTTTCAGGTCCCCACAAAGATCTGTGAATGCAATCAGAAAAGTAAAAATGCCAAAAATCTCATATATTGTTTGGTTATTTATGGTTATGGTATGGGGCTGGGTAAGGTCCTCATATTGGGATTCAAGTTTTCCCCATAGAAATGAATGGAGAGTCCCCACAAAGATATAATTACAAACCTGTGTGTTTGTCTGTGTATGCCCTGTTATGGACTTGCATCCTAAATGCCCTGTGCCTTCTGGGATAGGGTCCTAACTCAAGGTGACCCTGTACCGGATGTGTTTTGGCAGATGGACAGACAATCTCACTTGGAGTGTTTCCTCTTGAGTGGAAATGGTGTTTGGATGTGTAGCTGTTTTGTTTGTTAATTTCCATCCATAAGGACTTCTTACTGTCTTACTGGTGAAGAAGTGACTCTTCCCATGTTTGACAATCTTGAGTATTTTATTACTTTCCAGCTGCTCCACACCCTGCTTTCCTCTCACCTCTTTATTGCTTCGGCTTGTTGCTATACTTCAATCTAATCGTGTTCTATTTAAACTTGGAAGTTGGAAATTCCAAGTTCTTCACTGGAAATTCTAACTCGAACACCCCCTGAAGTTGAAATTCCAACTTGGAAAGTGGGATGAAACTCTGTAACCCCAACTTCACAATTCAAGATGGCTGCCCCCTTTATGAACAGAAACACTGTAATTATATATCATTTATTAACACTTATGTCTTATTTGTGTTTCATTAATTCGGTCTTACACACATTACTGTCCAACCACTATCTATGGACCTGTTGCTACGGTGTTTGAAGGTGCAAAACACCATGTACAGCGTTATTATCAACTGATATTGCTAACAATGAACCTGGGGCCTGTGTCAGAAAGTAGGATTTCTTGCTTAGCCGGACAACATGTTGGATTTATGATAGACTGGGATAAATGTAAGTAAACAAAAATAAAGGCCATTTACACGGGGGAACCTTCAATCTGACACATTGTCAGGCTAAGCAAGAAATCCTAATTTTTCACCCGGCAGTCCTCCACCCTGGTCTGGGAGGACCTTCAGCCTTGTTTTCCACCCAGGAACATTGAACTTGTCTCTCACTTCCCACTTGCATCTTCTCACACAAATCCAAGATTAAAGATTCTTTTGATTGTCCTGGGGCCTTTCCATCCCTTTGTGTACATGAACGGGACCCACATATTTTCATTCAGGCAATCTGTGTGTCAAGGTTTCCCCATGTTTCCCCCATTTCTTGCTGGTGCTACCAATCGCATTTGGGTACAGTAATGGGCACAGATTAGAGCTCCTTTAGTCTAGGGATGCTAATTTATTAGCCACAAGCTGATGCTTGTTGAGTTAAAACAGAATCAAGCTTATAAATACAAATAGCACACTGATTGACGCTCGGCCAGCAGTCCTTAATCCTTAATTCGGCCATCTTTGTGGCATATCACATCACATGCCCCCGCCAATGGCAATGCTCAGTATATCCTCACACCATATACATTATATGGACAAACGTATTGGGACACCTGGCCATTACACCCACAGGAACCTTTATGACATCCCATTCTAAATCCATAGGCATCAATAAGGAGTTAGTCCCCTCTTTGCAGCTATAACAGCTGCCCCTCTTCTGGGAAGGCTTCCACAAGTTTATGGAGTGTGTCTCTGAGAATTGTTGCCCATTCATACAGAAAAGCATCTGTGAGGTAGGCACTGATGTCGAATGTAAAAATCTGGCTCACAATCTCCATTTTAGTTCATCCCAAAGATGTGCAGGCCAGTCAAGTTCTTCCACACCAAAGGGGGCGCAGTAGTGTAGGAACAGAAAAGGGTCTTCCCCAAACTGTTCCCATGAAGTTGGAAGCATCCAAAATGCTTGGTATGGTAAGCACCCAAAAGGTCTTGGTATGCTGAAGCATTAAGATTTCACTTCACTGGAACTAAGGGGCCAAGCCCAACCCTCGAAAAACAACCCCGTACCCCCCCAAACTTTACAGTTGGCACAATGCAGTCAGACAGGTAACGTTCTCCTGGCATCCAGCAAACCCAGACTCATCCATCAGCATTCAGTGGTGGTGTGTCTGACTCTTGGCGTTGTACTTGGTGATGTGAGGTTTTCATGCAGCTGCTCGGCCATGGAAGCCCATTCCATGAAGCTCCCAGTACACAGTTGTTGTGCTGGGGTTAATGCCAGAGGACATTTGGAACTTGCAGTTATTGAGTCAGCAGAGTGTTGCTGCCTTTTATGCACTATGCACCTTCACACTCGGTGACCCTGCTCTGTTACTTTACATGGTCCTGCCACTTTGTTGTTCGGACTGCTGTGTCGCTGAGTTTCTATGCTCCTAAACATTTCCGCTCTACAATAATACCACTTACAGTTTACCGTGGAATATCAAGCAGGGAAGAAATTTGATGAACTGACTTGCAGAAGCCGAGATGGAAAGCTCCACTGGGAATACCGATTAAATAAACCGGCACAGGTGCAATTCACGCTCAGATTGCAAAGATAGCATCCTATGACAGTACCACGCTTAAGTCCACTGAGCTCTTCAGAACAATCCATTCTTTCCCAAATGTTTGTAAACCTGACTGCATGACTAGGTGCTTGATTTTATACACCCGTGGCAATGGGTCTGAATGAAACACCTGATTTAAACGATTAAGAGGAGTGCCCAGATAATTTAGCGTATCTGTCTTGCAGAACCACTGATCCCATATAGGAATATGCCCATTGAAACGTTCAGTATGTCCTCTATGGCATGAGGCTTCACGTCGTCAGACTGTCCGATTCAGGTCCACTGACTGAACAAGCTTATCAGAAATGCATTACCACCTCTATTTCTGACCACAAAAGGATTCGTCAAAATTCCGCAAAGACATATTTAAAGACCTGGTTTAAGCTGGTGGATTCTCCCTGGCTGTCCTATGGGACACTTTAGTAACACCGCTAAGCACTCTTCCCCGCACTTATGAACTCAGAGCTTGAGTGTTTGGAGGCACCACGGGCATTTATAGTACTTCACATGAATGAACAAAGTCGAAAGCATCGCCGTGCATATATACAAAGTGTCGATGTATTGCTACTCCAAGTGTTGAGCTGCGTGAAAAATCACACGGGAAGCGGGCTGCCCACACGCGCGAATCTCTCCTTCCACACATTTGGGGGCTGTCGGCCGTCAGTCTCAGAAATAGAGTGCCTGCATTTTCCTCTTCGCGGTTGTTTCTCGATGACTTCGCGCAGCGAGTGCCGAACGTCACGGTACGGGGGGGGGTGGGGGGCGTGAATATCGGTCCCCCGGCTCGCGTGCGGCATCGCTAACGTGGCTCGTCCATCTCGGCGATACGGGAGACAGAGATCCATTCTTCAGGCCGCTGCTCTGGGCATGGAGATACGAACCATGCTGCGAAGGCACAGAAAACCCTCAAAGTCCTCTTTGTATAGGTAGCATTTGCGTAACCGGCACGTCACATTATTATGTGTGCATTTTTGCTTGTCGTTCATTGCATTTCTTCTACCTGTTTCATCTTGTCTTCTTTCAAGGGTGCGGAAACTGAATTTTTGGCTATGGCCGCAGACTTGGGATTCAGAGCAAACTGCTGCTTCGGTTTAAGTTAAATGTTTGCCCAAAGGGCTGATTAAAGTGATTGCTGGCCCATCTGTGGGGGAGGTGGTGGGAAAATGGGGAAGGGAAAAAGGGTCAGGAGGGTAGGGGTGTCTGGGCATGGAGCGCATTCGTATGCAGGTGACGTGAGATCTCCATTCCGTGTGAGAGCGCCAGACATCCTGCAAGTGCTGATTATCCCCTTCACACGGGGAGATCAAGGGCAGCACGTATGAAAGGGCGTGTCCTCTTAATTACATTAAAGGCGAGGATTAACATCCCCCTTTAATTGGGGGACAAAGCATGACCTTTGAAAAATGGTATATCCACGCATTTCTTTTATTTATGTGTCTGTGTGTTCGGTTTCACAACACACCACTGGATAAATATACATATTTCACCCACGATTCCCAGGGCTCATCAATTATTGTGGGTTTTCCAGCAGTGCATCATGGGATGTCACTGAAACAGAAAGACTAGGGGAGTGATGAAGGAAGATGTAGTTTCTGAAGATTTCACTGAAGTCAGTCGGCCGCATCATCACACGCTTCAGTTGCCGTAGAAACTTAACTGACTGGTGGCAATTGAGGGGTAGTGGCTGCCACCATGAGTGTGGCCCTCAGTAAAGCAGCACGTGGTGCAGAGTGTCCCGTGGCGTGGTGGGGAGTGTTGGGGGTGACAGGGGAATGGGTGGCATGGAATGGGACATCCCACAATCCTCCAGGAGGGGCCCCTGTCCACAGATACTGCAGTGGGAAATGCCCAACCATGCGGAGGTGTCGTAAAGGTGCAGAAAGTTAGCACAGGGGCCTGGAAAGATTTGGAACATAACTGGATCGGTCTGGTTTGGGGGCCCAATTTGATAGGGGCCCCAAATCTCTAGCAGCACCTTAGCTGGGCCGTCCTTTTCTCAACGAGAGGTTTGTGGTGTGTCTTCCGTAGAGAGAAATTTTTCATCATCTCCTCCCCTCTGTAGAACAAATTCTGAAAAGACAAATTTGCTGCAGCATTAAATCCACGTTTGATACAGCCATCTAATTCTCTCCTGTTTTATTTCATATTTGTGCCTGTTAGGTCTAGGTTTGCAGTTCCTTTGTTATGAATTAATCTTTTTGCTATTTAATTTTTACGGAACAGCAATTGATTGCGATGTTATTCCCAAGGAATCTTTTACAACACCTAAGCTGCAGACTCGTTCACATTCACTCTGAAAGTCTTTGCCTACAGACAGTTTTTTTGTGTAACTGCTACGCTCAATGCCTGTGTTCAAGGTTATGGTTTTACTGGTAACCAGAACCATACATTATTATGACAGAACAAAGCCTTGTGTGGGATGTAGTGTGTATAGAATCCATTTCCTTCACTGGTGCTCCCCTTGAGAGTTCTGATACACCCTTTAGACCAGTGTTTCCCAATCCGGTCCTTGGGGACCTGCAGACAGTCCACATTTTTGCTCCCTACCAGACAGTGCAGTAGTCTGGTGTCTCTGCTAAAGTCATTAGGTTAACAGCATTCTTACATATTACAGTTTCCCGAGCAAAAGTAGCTAAATCTGATTAAATGCTTTCATTTATAGCCATTAATCCAGTTAATTTCACTTTGGGTCACATGATCCTGAACACAGTGGACTGCACACGGCCGAACGGGGGAAGGCTGCCTGAGAATGTGGCTCTAATGATGAGTGACTTTGCCGGGGGGGCCTCAGGCTTCCCCATGAGCTTCACTGGAGGCAGATACACAGGTGGGGGCTGCTGTTATTTACCCAGGCCTCAAAGCTTCACCAATATCCACCAATCCCTCTTATATTTGCTTTATATATCCCTCCATTTATCCCTCCATTTCTCAACCTAGTCCTTGGAGACCCCCAGACAGTCCACATTTTTGCTTTCTCCCAGCTCCTAGCACAGCTCAACCAAACAATCAGGAATGCCGAATACCTTTTACAGGTGTGTTGGGAGTTGGGAGGGAGCAAAAACGTGGATTGTCTGTGGGTTCCTCAGGACTGAACTGGGAAACTCTGCTTTAGAGTCATCGGTCAATCACGCCTGACCTCCCCCTGCTCTTTTCACATTTCCCGTTCCTCTGTGCTGCTGAAATCCAATCAGCATCAACAGTCCATACCAGCAGGGATCAGTAACTTAAATCTTCGTAATTATCCTATTTGGATTTGGGTCCTATCGAGAGTAAAATACATTTATCTAGAGTGCTATTTGTATTTATAACCTTGCTGCTGTTTCAAATCAAGCAGCATTAGCTTGTGGCTAATAAATTACAATCTGAGCACCAAACAAGCTATAATTTGTAATTGGTGGGAGGTTTTTTAACTCTCAGCTTGAAACCCCTGGTATTATATATAACTGGCAATGTGCAACGTGTTTGTTTGCATAATTCTAAAGTCCGTTCTTCTTTAACGTATCTTGTTCCAGCATTAACAGGATCGAGTTTTAAGGAAGGGTGACTGGGAATAAGAACGCTAAGCTTATGCTGAGGCTGGTGGAATCATGCTTAACAATTACGCCGCCATCAACATCAAGGTTGAAACCATTCGGCCCCCGGAGGGTTCCACGAAGCATTTCACTTCTTCACAAAGAAGCATAAAAGAAATAGAATCCCCCCCTTTTTTTAACGAAAAAAAAAAAATCCCAGTCCCTGCTGAGGTTCAAAGCTTTCCCTGGGTGCAGCGTTAATTACGTGAGGAGGTGGTATCAGTTACCGCCTTCGCTCAGCCTGGTTCAGGGCGGGGCCCAGGATGCCTGTGGTCCCGGCTGAGAGGCTGCAACATGAGGTCGTCTCTGCCGCCGCCGTCATGGGCCCCGCAGGGTGGGGAACACGACTGAGAGGGTGGAGACCATCAAAGTGGCCGTCTTCCATAGCATCACATTTTTTTTGCTATCTGCTCACTTGCCTGGAATAACATTTTACATTTATTTTAGCTAAAGTTATGTACAATTATGAAAGCAGGCTCAGTCTACCCCTGGAGCAATGGGGGGTCTTGAGCAAAGGCACAGTGGTGACATCACTATAGCTGTTACAGGATTTGAGTCAGCGACCTTCCCATCACAGATGCAGAGTCCAAACCCTCACAGTCACACACCACCCATGGAATAGCTGGTATTAAAGGCTATGAAGGAAAACGTTGCAATAACTACTAATATATATATATAGATATAGAATAAATAATCATAGATTAAAGCACCTAAAATAGAGTCAGATTCTCCAGCAGCTGAAAAAGAAATGCCAGTAGCCTAGAATGAAGGGATTCCTCACAACAAGATCTAGCTATCCAGGAAAATCCAGGCTCTCTCCTCCTTCTGAATCCTTGAAATTATCCCATTCCTGGAGAAGAGGGTTAGGCTGTCCTGCTTCTTTCAATGAACCAAGGCGAATGGATGTTGGGAATGCTTTACCTTAAGTTCACATTGAGCCCCAGAGCCCAAAACACAAGATCTAATTGTTCTTTAACTTAAAAAACCTGGAGGCACTTTGGGTACATTGCTTGGTTGCTAGTTATTTAGAGTGAACCTGAAGAAACAGCTTAACAAATGAGAGTCAAGGTAACCGATGGCATTGTATATCTGGTAAACATAAAGTCAATTTGTCCTGCCAAGTTTAGACAATATTGCCTGGGGAAATGGCTAAGATTTCTGTAGCCTTGTCACATGGCTGTAGTGGAATGAATTATAATAATTATTAATGGTGCATTATGGGAGAGGCCAATTAGCCCAAGGCAACTAGTCCTTCCAATTAAATAAAAACTGCAGGGCAGTCACATGAAGGATTGCTTGTTACCGCTGAGAGCAGATCAAATCACCAACGGCAATAAATCATATGGGAGTCATTTAAAAAAGATTTTTCGAAATGGGACACATACGCCCACAGTGTTTCACCTACAGAGCTGTTTCTCCTTGCCAAAGGAAAATTAAAATGTCTTGTCAGAGTTTATCATAGTAAATCTAAACCCAGACAATGTAAAAAAATATATATATATTTAAAAAGATGCTCCTCAACTTACAAACTTTCAACTTACAAACTTTCAAACATACGAACGAAGAGGACTGTAAATCCAAATTGTAATTGGGCTCCTGTTTCCTGTTTTTTTCTGCACACCAATTCCACCTAATACGACTTAATCCCAGCATCCTAGTTCTTTGTACTTGCGTATACCCTTAAAATGATGTTGAATAACGGCTTATGAACATTTCAAGTTACGAACGGCTGTTCGGAACATATTCCGTTTGCAAGTAGAGGAGCGTCCGTATATATATATATATGTGTGTGTGCGTGTGTGTGTGTGTGTGTGTGTGTGTGTGTGTGCGGGCAAGCTCCCAGTATATAAACTGGTCTCAGCCTCAGTACTGGGAGGTATTCAGTACCTGGGAGCCTAACTGCACATTCCCTACTGAAAAGAGCCTCTCAGAGTGCACCATCGTCGCCGTGTACCACCGCCATGGCAGAATGTATTCCGTAGTGTTGCTTATCACACCCCAACACACAACCCCTGGCTAATTAAAAGCCCAGAGTTGTTTCAGCACTGGGCCCTTCAGAAGGGCCCTTTATCCCCATTTGCTCCAGGGACTGGTTGAGCACTGCTTTCTCAATTGCACGTCGCTTTGGATAAATGTGTCTGCTAAGTAAGTAAATAAGTAATCACGGTGCATTCAGACCGCATCATGTACCCCTTCCCTGCCTGAATGGGCTTGGCTCTTTCTTATTCATTCTTGTTTCCTCTCTGACTCCATCTGCTTCTTTCTGCCACGTCCCACGTGTTGACAGGAAGGAGACCTCCGCCGTAGCTCTGTGACTAGGTGGCCTCTTTATAAACTCGCCTCTCCGCTGAAGGGTTTCCCCGGAGTCCCAGAGATACCCGGTTTCAGGGACTCAGACAGTCCCCACACATGTGCTCTTTGTGTGAAATCGCGAATGCCGCTCCTGCACAATGGGCTCGTTGAAAGATGATCCAGCCCGTGAGGTCCAACAAAGGACGAAAATAAGGACCCGCAGTGAGTAGGAAGTACAGTGGACGCATGAGCAATGTGCTCTGTTGTTGCTTTCCTCCATACCCTCTTGGCTTTAAGTGTGTTTGGTGTGCGGTCCTTCACATGTTTCCTTAAGGTATTTCAAAACCACGGCCCCCATCGAACTTATAAGAAGCAAGAGTGCATTATGAGGCAGAATGAGCCAGACTATTTTAGGCCGTGCTTGTGAAAGCTTCTTTGTGTCGATTCCTGCCACAGTGGCAGCTAGTGAGAGCTATCAGTAGGTCATGTCCATCATAATGGAGATTCTGACGCCCGACAAGGGTTTTAAGCAACCGTATGGCAGCGCACTGCTTACCCTGTGAAACGCCTCCTTAGAACAAGCCCCTTATCAAAACATAAACTACTCAATTAACCAATACAGTAAGAGTCCTCTGTACTGAGCCTTCACCAGTATCAGCAACAGCCCTCAGCTAAAGATACTCCGAAACTGCTATCTAACACATCATATCAGCGTTAATACAAGAAAATAAAACTTCACTGTGTAAATTAAATACTCCAAATACTCCAAAGTAATGGTGCTTATTGTGCAATCGATGGTGTGGAAATACAGCAGAATTGTAATAAATGCAAAATGAAACTTCTACTGAATAACAGGAAGTTTCCAGCACACTAAGTCTTTTCTGGATCCATTGTTCAGTATTACTTTGAGGGGGACATGACTGGGGTCATTTTCTGAAGGTCATACCCCAACTTCCTATAACAAATGTATTAGTGTTGATAGTTCAAGACAGTTAGTTAGTTATATCGGTCCGAAATTATTTTATTTTCTGGCTACGTCACTGGTCATAAGCCAGAGCTACGTAACCATGGCAACAAGGAGCACCCGACCTCTGTGCCCCTCTCTGTCCAAAAAACATGTCACTATAAATATTCAGTCAGAAAAATTGGTGTACACTGAATGAAATGTGTACAACCAGATCATAAGAGGGATCATTTTTGTAGGTTATGGTATCTGGTATCTGAAATGGGAGATATATATATATATAGTCATTAATAAGGTGGAGCACAAAATTATGTGGCAGGATAGTAATTTAAAAAAGCAAGTCTCCATGCTATCCCTTTGTCCTGCTGATAATCAACTGTATGATGTCATCAGGATACTCTGTTCTTACTGGCTGGGGCTTGTGTCCTTCATGCTATGAACCTCTTTTGCATTTGGCTGTGTAATATTCCACAGTGAGGTGGACGTGAGGATTTAGGCTGCGTCCTGTAAAAAGCTTTGATTAGATATGCCTGCCCTTATATATCCTAATCATCTTTGTGTTCTTCAAGAGCTGATAACTGATAACGGAAAATGTGGACATTTCAGTGAATCTACATTATCTTTTTCAGTAGAGAATTTCTCTAAAGTCGCTCTGTAGAAGGCAGGATAATGACTTTTTTTCTGAATCTAGGCTGAGTTGTCCTGGAATGAGATCATAGATTAAGCTATGATTAAAGGGACAGGATTGGCTGTCTTGTTCAGTAATTGCTAAATGCATCCTGTGCACCTATAATTATGCATTTTTGGTATTCAGATCATCCTGCATTGAATTTCAAGGCAACACATTGTAACAATTTCAGCTTTGGAAAAAACAAAGATCTGTTCACCAGCTTATGCAAGAACCTTTCTTTTCACTCAGCTGTGACTTAAAATAAATTCCCTTATTCCTAGATTCTAGAAGCAAAGTCCAGTGTGACATCTGAAACCAGAGGAGACTATCTGCTTGTCCCAGGCCTATGATGTGCCCCTACAAGATGGGTCCCTTGAGGTGGAACCCAAATGGTCTCACTGCCGTCATGGTGTATGGAACTGACAGAGACCAGCCACTCACAACACTCGGATCATCTCAAAGAAACTACAGTTAGAGAGGGGAAGAGAATTGGACATTTGCATTGAATTAAGAGGAAGAAAGTATGATTCAGTGTGATTGGAGCCAAAATGCCTCATATTGTCATATGCTGTGAAAGGTCGTTTATTAGTTATTATCAGTTGCTGGTATTATATGCAATAAATAACTGGATGTTCTTACCTCACACATCTGGGGTGGGGGTTTGAAAACCCTCTTTTTGTGTTTAGGTTCCCTGGTCTCTTTGATTCGTGCTGATTTCCTCCTGTCATCCAAAGACACCCCATTAGGTGAACTGGCATCTCTGAATTGCCCATAGTGTGTGAGTGTGGGCCTTGTTTTGTGCCGGATCTGCTACTGGGCGCCTCCCTGTGATGCCTGGGATGGACTCCAGGCCACCTGCAACCCTGAACTGGATATGTGGTCAGAAGATGGATGCAATGCAGTTTTAATATTTTTGTGTAAGGGTCCCTTTGTCCTTTTCTGGAGATTTCTATGCCCAAAAGTGTACTTAAAGAAGGACTACTGAGCTGAGAAAGCCAACACTCACACACATTTTAATTCATGATCCAGGACATGTTGATGACAGACCACTTGTGGGCAGAAGTAGAGCACCACAGAAGACAAGGAGGGCAACGGCTGCTAAGTGACCTTTACACCAATGCGGTTGTTAGGGGCAACGCTTAGGCCAATTGTGATGACGTTGCCTCGTCTCTGCTGCTCTCACACAGTTAAGAAAGAGGGGCGGAAAGATAAACTCAAGGTCTCAAGAAGTTGCTGATTTGCTGGAAAAAGAAACTTGTGCATTCAGTGTTTTTCTGTTTGAACTGGTATTTATCTCCCGTTTAATCCAACCAAATGTTTTGCGTGGCATAAAAATCCTAGACATGGAAACTTTCTGATCCTGCACTGATAAGCATTGGAATAGATGCCTGTATTGTGGAAGCATCACGAAAAGGCCCCACTAATGACTTATCCCTTATCTTGGTTCATTGCGTTAGCTTGTGTGAGAGGAGGGTCATACTGTAGAATAACTGGCTCTCATTTTCAGCCTTGGGGTAAATAATGACTTCAAGAGCAGGTTTGGTGTTTGCTAATGCAGTATTAGAGTCCAGTTTCTGTTAATCATTTACACTTATCTCACCCTACATGCAGGTAACAATAAGATGAGTGTAATATGGGGAAAGGGAGTGGATGTCCTGGGGCAGGTGATCTGAAGCCATTTAACTAATGACATTAAACGGCTTTCTGTTTCCTCTGTTGGCCCATATGGACCTGACCACATGATTAGCTCCTGTATTCTGATTGGTGGATCCAACACCCCTGTTGACCTCCCAGCCTGCTGCCCCCTTTGGCTAAAGCTGAAACAGCTCTCCTTTGTGTTTTCTCCTCACCCCCCACCCCAAGTTGGTTAAACCACAAAATCCCAGTAAATTCTCTGTTTCATGCTGCCATCCCAGTGTTACATGAATCTCCTTGCCTTCTCATTCAAGGCATGTCGTATAAGGGGATATAGCATGTAGTACACTTTAATCTACCATATGTTTTATCTAATGTGACTTAGACTTGAGAAAGGAGGGCCAGCCAGTTCCTGGAGCAGGTGGGGCTAAGGGCCTTAATCTGGGGCCCAATGGTGACATCACTCTACCAGCCACAGGATTTGAATTGGTGACCTTTCTTTCATGGGTATAGAGGAGTCACCCAAAGCCACCCATTAATTTCTTACACACAGATCCAGATTTAATATAATATCTGCTAGAATGATGTTCTCCACCACAAAAGCCACAAACGGTGCATTGTTGCATGATTCTACTTGCAAAAAATATGACATAATTTGTAGTCCACATTCCCCAGAATACTTACCCACTTTCCTTAAATTCATCCAATTTCGTTCAGGATGCAAATCTGGGGTCTTCAAATGACTTTTCCCTTCTCCCATTTATAAAAGATCATTTTCAGAAGACTGGCAACGCACACTTACCACTTGCTGAAGATTCACTTAAATGAGTGCATGAGCCAAGATTTCACTAAATGTGACCCCTGACTTCACTCCAGTCCAGCTCTGCAAGCTCATAGAGGGAGTCAATTAACTTGTACCTGTTTCTCCACTCCATTTAATATCATGACACTTATCTCTAGAGCAGTGTTTCCCAACCCGGTCCTTAGGGACCCACGGATAGTCCACGTTTTTGTTCCCTCCCAGATGAAGCTCTTTGCTCCATAGCAGGCTAAAAAGGTGTTAAGCAAGACTATTCAGGTGGTTATTACATCTACTTCCCCCTAGGGGGCATGTTGAGCATTGGTTGGTTGGCCACAGCTCTCGCACGCGGTATTGTTAGGTGACAAACAGGTGTCCATCAGGTTTGGGTCTGCTCTGTGCCACCAAACTTTCCTAGTTTCCACAAGGAAGCTTTGTGGACAGCTGTGTCTCAGAGACAATTGGAGACAGATGAAATGAGGAATGGGGAGGGAAAAAAAAACATTAAACCGCCTTTCCGAAACAAGAAGCTTTGTTAATTTGAATTGGTGCGTGTGGCTTTTTCCAAGAAATCATTCCCTTTACATCTCCCCTCCCAGGAAGCTGGTTGGGTTTGAATAAGATTAGTGAGAAGGGTGAGATTGGGTAAGGATAGAGAACTGACTGCGTGGTTTCTAGAAAACAAAAACAAATAAATATGAAAAACACACACACACACACACTATACTCAGCTGTCTTTCAGACCTGCCCCAGATGAAGATGTCAGCAGCCTTGGTGAATTATTATTTTTGAGGTCGTCATGGCAACATCGAATCACATGACTTAGAGCTGCTGCTTGGAGGCCTCGACTGCCAGTGCTCCCGTGAGCACCAGATGTTATGGAAACCCTCTTGTGAAAGACACTGAGCATTCTGTGTTCAGGTCAAATGTCAACGGTGGGGGGGGGGGGGGACCTTGGTCCTAAAGTGACGTGTTACAGCCACCCACATCTCCAAAACTCAACTATGATGCAGAATATTATACCTGGCCATAATACCCATGGTGCCTGCCAACTGTGCACGAAGAGTCTGGTAAAGTATGGATAATGTATGGAGAGGGAGAGTCATTTACACAACAGTCTTTACACAACATTAGCTGCTGTGCTCACGGTACAGTAGAGCTGGGCCTCTGCTGAGAGCACATTTAGACACCATTACCCTCCATTATTGCCTCTTATCTCTCAGCAGATGCTGCACAGCTTTACATAGTTACACTTTATAGTTAGTGGTGTGATTTGTTTTAGGCACCTGATTTACTGAAAGTTCAAAGCAAATTATTAATATTATGAAATCTGCTCCCATGAGATCCCGTAAATTTATTTACACATCGACAAATTCACGTTAATTATTTCTTTATTCACAAATAAATCACACGGTCTCCTTATTGATAGATTAACTTTGCATGTTTGCCTTTTGTAACTCAGTTTTCTGTCTCCAAACATCCCCATGAAGTACAGTACGTACAATAAATCTGACTGAAGCTTCTGGAAACGGTGTAAGCTAAAGCTGGCTGATACTGCTTCATTCGGTTGTAGGTTTTTTTTTTTATAAAGGTGTACCAGATGGCCAGGAAGAAAAACCCATTCCTCAGAACCAAGAATCGCACCTGCTGTCGTTTCTGGTGGGGCAGCGAAAGCAACGACGTACTGAAGCCCTGTGCATATTGCGCATTGAATAATGAAATGATCCGGGCGAGGACAGATTTATTCTGAAGAATGAATACTTCTGCCTTTCGCTGATTAAAAGCTGTTAATCAGTCAGTATGGCATCTCTGAAAACTGTTCTGAAATCCTAGAACATTTTTATGTCTGTACAATATACAGGTTTCACTGTATATTCCTTTTGTGTGCTTATTCCTAGAAAGTCTGTTTTTGCTGAAAAGGATGTATATTCTGTACATTACAGTGTCTGGTAACATGATCTATATTCTAAGTCTAATCGGCTTGTTGGTGTTTAATCTGACAATATGTTCTAACCCCAGGCCTAGGATGCTAATTGCGTGATTGGACAGGAAGGGCGTGATTGGACAGCTTGTCCTATCCACTGCCTTGTGTCCTCATGTACTGGGTCAGGCTCCAGGCTCGCCACAAAATCTCTACCAGATCAGCATTTTTGGAATTTGGATGGGTGATAGATGGTGAATTTAGTTTGTTTACTCAGAGCCAGTGTTAGAAGAAGGACATTATGTAGTCAGATAAACGTTCAAAGCATTTGACTTCACCTATGTTTTATTTTTAAAATGAGCATATTTGTTCTGTAAAATGAGTATATTTGTTCTGTAAAATGAGTATATTTGTTATGTAAAATGAGTATCTTTTATCCATTTTCTAAATATTAATTGAAATCTTTAGTTTCAGATCACACCTGGTATTAAATGTTTTAGTGTCAACCATTTTGTGTTAGAATGCCTTAACTTTTATGGTATAATCCCACACCTGTAATACTTTTGATGCAAAAATATTCAGCAGTAAGTGGAGCTGAGTATGAACACCGCTGCATGGTGCTTAGAGCAGATACCTCCTGCTTCTGGAGACCAGGGTTTGCATTTCTGCCCTCAGCTCTACATGTGTGGAGTTTGCATGTTCTCCCTGTGTCATCGTGGGGTTTCCCCTCATCCTGGGGTATTCCCCGCCTTGTGCCCATAGCTTCCAGGATAGGCTCGGGACCCTCGTGACTCCTTGATAAGCAGGTATGGAGAATGGATGGATGAAAGTGAAGAGGGATCTTCAATGCTGAGCAGACACACCTGTTGGAGTGAAGAGATGTGGTCTGAGAATGACACAGATAGTCAGACTTCCTGCCCCATCGGCAGCGAGACACCAGCGAGGCCGAATTGCACTGCCCTGGATTCATACATCCATCTTAAACGGTATGTTGTCTGCTGAGTCCCCCCATCCCGCTGTGATCAAGCCCTGCTTCGTATCCATGGAGATGGCATTCATCTTTTCACTCCAATATGAAAAGGAAAAGCATCACTTAAATTACCCCTCCCAAGTACAACAGAGAAGAATGGAATAATGACCCACAATTTTGAATCAGAATCTGGACCATGAAAGTTGAAAGCGTTTATGATTGCAGATCTGTTGATCGTTGAGTAAGCAATAATAATTCAAAACGTGAAAATATCCACATTCCAGCAAACAAAATGCAGTCTGTTGGTATATTTCTATGCATAGAAATGTAATTTCATTTGTATTATTTAGATGGGTACCCCTGGTTGGATTATTAAAAGCTCTGATTTATATGAAAGGAGACCATGAGTTGCTGTGGGCAGAGAGAGAGAGTGGGGATTGGATTGGCTGCTCTTTTAGTTATTTCCTCAGGTTTTCCCTCCCCAGGAATGTACTTAATGTCGAAGGAAATTACAAGTTTACAGTAGCACAGTACACACATTTAGACACTAAAAAGACATTTAGACATTAGACATTAGTATAAAGCAACAAAAAATAGACAATAAATAGTAACAGTGCAAAGAATGCCAGGGAAAGTATTGCGTACACAGTTCACAGTCACATCCCCGGAAAAGATTCCTCAGTTGTCGTTGTGTGGAAGGTATTAGGTGCATCTCCAGGATATTGTGAAGCAATGTGACTAGCAAAGGGAGGAATGATTGATTCCCAATTAGCTTTAAATGAAACAACATCTTGGGCCAAACATTTGGGTTAATTTGGTGTCCTGCATGGTATAGAGTTATAACCTCTTTGAAATCATCTCCCCGCCAGAGAAGGAAACATGTCGTTCGCGTTAGCTGGTGATTTAATGATGCCATTAGTAATATGTATCACTGCAGGTTTTGCCGATCTGCATTATTTTCAACAAAGTCATAAATTCTGGCTCCACATTCCACGATACTCGGACATACAGCCATCAATGCCAATCGGCATATATATTACTGCTACTGCCACCGCTCTGCCGTAATTCACTCTTACGGCCTTTCCTCAGTGGAGCCAGAGGGTGCCCTTACTTCAATGCACGTTGGCTCGCTCCCCAGTGATGTGTTTAGGCAAAGACACCTCCCACACAGAGACGAGCGCTCCTTTCCCCCTGTGGAAACGATAACTGTCAAAGGTTGAAAAGGCCTTTGTTTCGCCGACTGGCACGTGGGAATATAAAAGCACGTCAACATGAAAGCCCGAGGATGGAGCTGTTTAATTTATGCACAGTGGATGTTGCGAAGCACTTCTTTGTAATGAACAAAAAGGGCTTAACAAATCCTGCACATTTCTCGTCACTTAATTTAGACAGCAACAGCAAGAATAATTCATAGACAGAATGCACTCCATTTGACTGTTCATACATGGAATGGTGCATTCTTCTTGATTTGACCTTATTTTGACGTTTCTCTAACTCTTTACGACCATTTCCTGACTGGTGCCTTGGTACCTCAGTGTTACTCAGAAATTGCTTTGATTTCAAACAGATATTGGATCAGACTTTGGAAGGGGGTCTCTGTAGTCAATGTTTCCACCAAGGCCATATGGTCAGGTGAAGGAGGAATCTTATACTAATCTAATACTCGTGTCACCTGAGGGCAGAATATCCTGAACTGATTCAGAATCAACCATCCAGTTGTGTTCACTGACAAGGACAGAAGCACAGGACAGAAAGGGCCGAAATTTCATACACACTAAGGCAGTTTTTTTCAGGTCAATTTATTTTTCCTATCACTCTTAAAAAATAAACAGAAAAGGTTTTATGGTACAGAATCAATGAGGTTAAATAGCTTGAGGTTGTTCTTGAAATAGTGCACTTCCACAGAATCAATCCATTATGGGCTTTTTAGAAAAGTGATCCAACATTTTGCTTTTTCATGAACTGAAGATAATGAGCTCCATTTGGTTATGACCTGAACTTTCAGTCTCCCTGGTCCTGCCTGGGATCTTCACCTCCTGACTCAGAGGTCTTCCCCGGCTGATTAATCCACCCTGAATTGTTTCACAAAGATCTCCCTCTGTGGAGCAGTTTATTGTAGCCTGCCACTGGACAGATGTGAGAGATTAAAGAAGTTTGTCTCTGCTAGAAAAAGTTATGTGCAAAATATTGTGTTTCATCTCAGAACTGTAATGTTTAGGAGACAATACTTCCCAGAAATACTCTTGATCACCTGAGATGTTAGGATTTACCCTCTCTGGCCTGTTATAATTCTAGGATGTGGAGGTAAATGTCAGCACAATCCAGTGGTGTTTGCCATGTGCGCTTCTCAAATAAAGGGCGATTGTTGTGCTGTGGCATGTTTGTTTTCGAAGGAGCCGCGAGGCGCACGCCTTGATGGGGCGATGAGCGGAGGCACAAATGGTTGTAATTATGCGGCCTTTGTGATTCATTTATTTGCAGCAAACTTCCCTCACACATACAAACCCTGCGGTTAAAGGACAACGAATGGGTCTTGGAGGCCGTGATATTTACAGGCTCACTGTGGTGGACACACTTTATCCAAAGTGGCATGTGTGGGAAACACTGGAAAATAAACTGAATTCTTCCACCCAAGGGTGTAGAAGGGAGCTCGTTCCTGGGAGGGACATAACTTAATATTTAAATGCAATGGTCTCTTTGGGGTGGGGGATGAATGAAGCCAAATTAAATATTGGGGGATATGCGTCCCGGGCGGCATGGTGGTGCAGTGGTTAGCGCTGTTGCCTCACACCTCTGGGACCCGGGTTCGAGTCTCCGCCTGGGTCACATGTGTGTGGAGTTTGCATGTTCTC
>JAODLC010000001.1:13299418-13310659 GCA_026781145.1 Hippopotamyrus pictus
TTGGTTTTCCATTATTTCTTATGGGAAAAATTCAATCAGAACTCGAACTTTTTAGGATTCGATCTGGAGTCCGGAACAGATTAAGTTGGAGAACCAAGGTACCACTATAGTTATTATCATCTATCCATCCATTTTCCATATCGCTTGTCCTGTGCTGGGTCACCGGGACCCGCAGTTGATCCCGAAAGCTTCGAACAGAATGGGGTGCCAGCTCACTGCAGAACACACACACAATACATGAATGGTAACACCTTCGGCCAATTTGGGAATTCAAACTCACCTCGACATGCTTTTTGACTTTGGGGGGGGGGGGGGGGAATCAGAGTACCCCGAAGACAATAATATTTTTGTTGTTATTTAAATGTGCATGTGTTTCTTTTAATTATGAATTATGAACACATTCAGTTGAATGTTGATAATTTTGAGAAAATCACTGAATGTGAAAAATCTCTCTAACAATACTGATACTAAGCAGAGCACACAGTTCCATTAATGTCCAAAATTAATAAAAGATCCAAAACCCTTTCTTCCTCTCATATATGGAGAAGAGTGTTTTAAAAAAAAAAAAACACTGATGTAACATTTGTGTACATACTACCTGTCCATGATGCATAAACCCAAATGATTTATAACTGATGTGTTTTGCTTTTCTTGGTTGTCACGATTCCATTAGGTGATGCTGTTTCTCTCCATACTTATTACACACCTTAAGGGATGAATGCTGAGTAATAAATTAGGTAAAGCAGAAGTAAAAGGTGAGTAAGCCCTCTGAGCTTCCGGGGGGTTGTATCTGAAACAATCGCATTACAGTGCACAGCCTCCCTTGTGAACAGAGGAATATCAGAAAAACACATATATCCGCGTATCGTTTCACAAGGCAATAAACTTGCAGAGGTGTGGTAATATCACACCAATATACCTGCCTGCCCTAAGGACACAGAAGTTTTAACGTCATCTCTTGGAAGGGATGTTATGCTTAAAGTGACAGAAAGCAAAAGCTTAGATGGCAGCAAACACATTTCTGCTTCCCTGCAGCAAGGTAGGAGCCACTGCAGGTCTGCTAATCCCTAATGTGCGTAGATTTTTATAAATATTGAAGTGCCTGACAAGTCAGAGAACAATGAGAGAATCTGGTCCATGTGGGATTGTTAGCTTTTGTTGGATCGTTAGCAATCCTTAAATCGCAAGAGTGTTAGATTTATATTTGGATGTTTGTGATATAATTTGGAGACAAAACCTGAAACAGTTTTATCAGCCAGCACAAGATGTAACTCGGACTATGTCTAATAGCTTGTATCAGGTCCATTTCTACCAGGAGTATCACATCTCCTAGTCCATTTAAGTATACTCCTTTGGGTCACTCCGGTGCTTACATATACCACTTCCGGGTCATGCCACTGCTTAAGCATTTCATTTCCGGTTCAGCTCACATAGGTTTCATGTCCCTTTACAAAACAAGACACTGTGTATGAAGTTCTTGCATTTTGACACTGGAGTTCAGTCAGATCCATCTCAGCTTTATTAACCCAAGTAGATTTCAGGGACAGGAAGGAGGCCATTTCTGATAGTAACACATAAATGCATATCAGTCATTCCACAACTGGCTGTACGCGTGAAGGTCAAAATGTTTACAGACAGGGGCTCTGGTGGGGCAAAGGGCCATGTGACCATGAGCCCACAGCCATAAAAGGAAAATCGAGCGCTGAGGTAGCCAGCTGACTGGCTGCTGCATAGCATGAATCTTGTGGTCATTAGGAAAGTAATGCAAGCACATCACAGGCATGGTCACAGAACATAGGAGTTGGGGGATTCATTAATGCAAATATGGTGGTTGAATCAAACAAAAATTAAAATCAAAGCAGCCGTACTTAACAAGGCAGTTACAGCGTTCAGGAGAAGGCCTTTCACATTGCGTTCAGATAGAGGTGACATCACATTAAAATTAAATTATAATGCATTAAGATGTATGGTGTGATGAATTAGTTAACCAGTTGAGAGGTCAGACACGTGCCCTAGTAAATGTGAAGCTTGTCCCAGAAGTCACAGATGTGGTCCCGGGAGCTTGTCTGGGTGTGACTGCTCAAAGTGAGGTTCATCACTAGCCAATTGTTTGCAGCCGTGTACTGAGGCCAAGGGGGAGGGCTCTGGTGTCGGCAAAAAGCGCTTTGGGCGACCGGGGAGGTGGGATCGCCTCCATGTGCGAAAGTGCCCCAGTAGCACAGGATGTTGCCTGCGAGCAGCTCCTCAGCCGGCGAGAGAGTGAAGTTTGCCACGGGGCCGGAGTCAAACAGGAAGGGCACCTCAGCGCCGTGGCAAACGCGCTTGAAGCAGAAGGCCAGGCCGTCCCAGACGCGGCGGTCGCTGACCACGTGGTCGAAGACGTACATCCACACAGCGCTGCCCATCTGGGCACTGTCGCGGGCCGACTTGCGGGAAGGGCACAGGAACAAATAATCGGTCATGATCTGGGGAGTGCAGACAACAAGAGAAATATGTACAGGTGACCTCTAGTGGCCAGCGTGTGAAGTGGGGCACAAAATAACTGAACGCTATCCTAATTTACCCTCAGAATTTTGAATGCTACTTTGTTTTTAAAAAAGCATTTCTGTATTACTGAGAAGTCAAAGCAGAAAGAAATTAAAATTTCCATCATGCCTTCATCATATCTGCTGGCCGTTTTCGCTACGCCTTCGCTGGAAAAGGCCACCGTCTTCTTCAGGAAGACCCCAGAACTTCCAGTACCACTTCACTATTACAGCGCCACAGAGTGGCATTGGGGACAGATATCAGTAGGTCTTTCTCACACACACACAGACACACACACACACACACATACGGCGTTACACACCCAGACACGCAGTCTTTCATACTCAGATACTCTGGGCTAGAGTACTGTCAATCTCACAATCTGATAATGGTCATCGCCATTGGATCAGAGCGCCGTCAATCGCTGCCTGATTCGTGATGCAGAAATCACAGTACCCCCTTTTTCACGGTGCGAATTACATGAATCAAAAAATGCACATTAGAAGACCTCTCAAGATTTTCAATGGGAACGTAGGTCAAAAAAAATATTTTCTATTATGTTCATTGTTTTGTAAGCCAATTTTCAACGCTGTATATATTTCTGATCAAATTTTCTGATTTCCCATGGGCCTTCCCTGACTGGTGCTTGGTTCCCCCTGTGTCACCCCATCTAAAAAAATCCTACAGTTGCCCCTGGCGATACGACAATATTATCGATAATCAACGATATCAGACAAGTGAACCGATGTCGATATCTGACAGTGACTGATCGCTGATTATCGCCTTTGTCCTGGAACTAGGCTCAGGCTGTACACGAAGCAAGATTTATGATTTGGCTTTCAGTTCAGCCTTCTAACCTACATTTGTGATGCAGTTAGAAAAGAACACATTGGAATTATATTATCAGGAGTATGGTACATGGAGGTACTAGTGTATGTAAATGTTGGTTATTATGTTGGTGTGTGCAAAGGGCTTGCCATAAATTTGTGAACCACTGCTATAGATGGTTGTAGACTGTTTGTGACATGTTCAAAATCGTAATTAAATCCAGCCGATCAATCATTTTCCACAGAGACTTAAAAAAACAATGATCAGCACCACTAATCAGCACCCCTCCCCCTCCCCCCAGCAATTTTAAACGCCAGCTCTTTAGTGGATTATCTGTATATCATTTCATGCTTTCACACGTTGCTTATGTGTGTGTGTGGGGGGGGGGGGTTGGGGGGTTATTATCATTTATCCTGATATTCTAAAATTAAAATAGTGCATATTGTTTTTACACATATTGGCTCACCCTAATGTTTACATCCAATCATTTATACTGATACCGAGATGGAAACACACACACAGACGCATGCACACGTGTGCACGCACACACGCACATACTGACACAAACACACACACACGCACATACTGACACACACACACGCACACACACACATATTGACACACATACTGACAAACACACACACACATACTGACACAAACACACACACACAGACACATGCACACGCGTGCACGCACACACATACTGACACACACACACACACACACACACACACACACACACACATATATTTATTGCTACACACCCATGCATAGAATCATCTAAACTCAGACACACACACACAACACGCCATTCTTGGGGCCGCTTCTAACCCCTAAGAGCTTCCCTGTCAGGTTTCCGTGGACGCCACTGACCAGGTCGTTTCTTCCTCCATTCCTCCTCCCTCCACACCCACAGTGTGTGGGACATGCTGCCCTCCCCCGGGCATGGCCTTCGGCGGGGGGGGGCCCTGTTTCAAAGCCTGTCAGGCAACTTGGTCCAAGCGCCAGATGGAGATAAGCTTCCCGCTTTCGGTCCTGACCTTTGGCGCCCCCCTCTGTCTGTCCTTCACTTCCCTCTCACACACCCTCTGAAGGATAACCATTTCAGAGACACACCCAGAATCACCCCGCTCCCCCACACTCTGCCTGCTGCCTTTGCTCAGGTTTAATCTCCAATGAAACATGTCCTCCTAGCTGTAGCAGTGTAGAAGCTGCAGAACTTTGCCTGGGGTTCATGCTGTCTTCTGAGCTCAGTGCATAGGAAGGTCAGCGTGTGAGATCGTGTGAGTGTTTGTGTGCCAGCCTCAAGCTTGTATTCTGACGTGTGCCTTGAGCTTTCTGTGATTCCGCGTGCATGTATGCATTCTGGTGTGTACCTCAAGCTTTCTGTGAGTCCATGTCCACATGTGCATTCTGGTGTGTACCTCAAGCTTTCTGAGAGTCCATAGGCATGTGTGTATTCTCGCATGTGCCTCGAGCCTTCTGTGAGTCTGCATGCACGTGTGTATTCTGGAGTGTGCCTCGAGTTTTCTGTGAGTAAGCGTACATTTGTGTATTCTGCTGTGTGCCTTCTGACTGATTGCCATGAGCCAGGTGTCTGTTTCTGATTCCTGGACAATGAAGACCCAGACCATTGAGGCCACCTGCAGGTTCCTGGGCCAGACTGCACCCTGAAGCCAGCCAGGCTGGTACAGCCAAAGAGACCGTTTCTACTGGCGATGGAACAATGGCGCCACCCGGTGGCCATTTCGCTACTGCGACACGCAGCCCCAGTGATTTGTGACCCCATATGCCTTAACAGAAATACCCTATTTTTCATTTTACAGCTTTCTTATTATCTGTATATATATATGTATGTAACATAATAATTAAGAATTATAATTATCCACCAAACATAACTGAGTATTTGTTGTATATCACATAAATAAGGGAGTCCCTAAGGTATCATTGTCTTGCCATGGAATACAAAACAAAGGGCAGTTGGGTCAATTATAAAAGCCTTAAGGACGGCAACATATTATTTGTTTAATTAACCCATGAGAAAGTGCCTGTTTTGGTAGTACTTTCTATACATCATTTACTCATGTTTGTTTTGGTACTTACCTTAAACACTAAAATATGCTTTACTATAATTTTATCCTAGATAAAAACAAAAAGTGATGGATATGTTTGGGATATGTGGATGGGCTTTGAGTTTCTAACAACATGAGGTGTCATTTTAAAATGTCTTCCAGGTCAACTCCGCTGCTATCGCGGCCGTTCTGCGCCCGTGACCTCGCTGCTGCAGAGCTGCGAGGGTGGTGTCGTCAATCAATTAAGTAAGGATTATCCCCACCTGGGGGGGTGGCGGGGTTTAAAGTCCCGGGCCCCCATTCGCCATTGCTGAGTCTTGAGCTGATCTCTGCCGGGATAAGCTGGGTTGGCTTAGGCTCTGGTTTGGTTTTGGTGTGTTATGCAATGCATCCTTGGGGATGACTCAACCCCTCATCCTTCCTACTTTGTCCTCCATGAATCGGAGTCTGGACCGAGTGCCTGCATGACCATTGCATGGCTTCTTGCTGAAATGCATTTAACATCATTCCCATGCGCTAAGCTGCAGCGCCGAAGGGTTCTTCGGGTAGCATTACTGCAGCACTCTTCCTCGGTCTCTCACCTGCGACATCATGACCCTCAGGTCCGTGTCCTTGTACAGTGGCAGGTACTCCTGCAGGATCTTGAGGGTGTGCTGCTTGAAGATGGCGGTGGTGTAGAAGACAGACTCCACCAGCGACACGGGGTGCTTGAAGAACCCGTATATGAATAACACCGCCTCCTCCGACGTGGTCCCTGCAGGGGAGCAACGCGTCATTCACAGGGACACTGTGGTGATGTCCAGAAACTTCCAGGCTTTATCTTACATCCGGAAGGCACAAATTCTAAGGGCTGCCTTGCACTTGCTTTACATGGAATGTCATTAGAACATTATTTATCACACAAACCTTATAATACATTATAAGATTGGCTATAATCAGGGATGCAAATATCTGGTACGCAAGTACGTCTTCACCTTTAGAAGCAACTTTAGAAGCAACAGTGCAGCAATCGACTGATGTAACAGCTCAAATGCATACGTATTGTATGTACATTTTCGCTGCGGAGACAAGAAATTACCATGCATTTTAACCTTTATATACAAATTTGTTCTATATTTGTGGTATAAAGGTTAAAATTCTTGTAACAGTAGTGCAAATGCACATAAAATACATATATTTGCGCTCTTACAACAAATTAAAAAAACTAACAGATAAGAGGTAAGACATTTTGTGTGTATACTATGTTTGTCATCTTTTGGAGAATTTTGCTCACTGCGGCACCGTGGAACAGCCTGGCGATGACTAATTAGTCCACACTTCCACCTGAGTCAGATTCTGCTGGCATGCGAGGGCCTTTTAAATTCACCAGATTATAGAGAACCAATGAGACCTTTCCAGAGAACCAGCTGCGGCTGTCCTTGGACCCATGTGGGGTCTGCGGCAGGATGCAAGCTGACTGCTGACTGGTGGACGCCGCCAGCGCAGCGCAGGGTATTGACCTATAGGAGGACACCAGCCACATGACCCCACCTCAGCAGCATGTGCCTTGTAGGTGGGTGATGGGTTCACAGAAAGTTCCCTCATCATTTTCCTGGCAGGAGCACCACTAATAAATTCTAGAAAAGTCTGTGCCTATTAATAATTTTGTATGGGAGCAATGCTTCATGCAAAAACATGAATCTGTCATGCATAAATTTGTAAATATAATGTTGAATGCAAAAATAATCTCTAACACAATAACTGTATAATAACTGTAAAATGAGACATTAAAAAGACTATTGCTCTATTTCAGTCATGGCTTGCTGCTAAAGGCAGGTTAGTTGGTCTGCCGGACATGTAGCCATGAGCCCTCCATGTGATAGTGTACACCTTCCTTCGTAGGACGCTATAGGTCTGAGGGTCATGTGACTGACCGAGGAGCAGGGGCTTTTCTTTCTGCCAGTCGCCCCTCTGGAAGGCGGTGATGGGCTGCTCCTTGATCAGCACGCCGTCAATGAAGGGCCCCCATGTCTGAAACATCTCCAGTAAGTGGAAAGGGTTGACCACATTAGAGCCTGTGGGAGAAAAAGATGGCAGCCCTCAACTGCCATGTCACTAAATTTATATCATGCATTTATTACTGTAGAACTTGCCTTCTCTTAAATCTCAGTGAAACACTGACTTTAACAAGGAATTCTTGTGCAAATCTGAACAGAGAATTCGGAAACACTTTCTATGAAGCTGGCAATTATAAAGCATTATAGATACTTTCATAACACGTTACAGAGCTTGTATAACACATTATAATAGTCAGTATAAAGAATTAATAAAGCATTACAGCATATTTTATTGATAGTCATATGGCATTATAGTGCTAATTATTATACTTTATAAGCTCCATCATCACAACAGCTCCTAATCATTCTCCAGTTACACATAAATGCTGTAAAATGTTATAAATACCTTGTTTCTTTTTGCTATCAAAAAGCATGAAGACTGTGGTCATAATGTGCCGTAAATTATGCATTTATAACAGGTCATTGTCTGCTTCAACTAAAGTAAGGATACATTTATATCTATAATTTGTTTATAGCTAGCTATAATATGGTTGAAAAAGGTTTCAGTGAATTATGAGTGGATGACAAATGTAAAACACAAATGTATAGAGGTCACCCCATCACATTCGCAATGGTTACATTCCGAAGATCCCTGTGAATGTGAAAATTCGCAAATAATACTTGGGTATCCCTGATCCCAAACCAAACCAGTCTGCTAGATTGCACTGTATGCTACACTTGGCATGTCAAATTGCCTTGTAACCAGTGAAGTTATACCCCTATATGTACAGTTACTGCATCCATTATTAAAATGCAGTTACCGACACTGGATTATTTACAAGTTACTGCGAGAAATTCAAGATTCCACAGTCACTTAGGCAGCTAATGAGTGAGTGAAGCAGGTTACCGAGACAAAGATGCACGGTGTACTCAAGCCAAGACTTCTGATACCAATGATATAGCGTGCAATCACACTAACAAATATAATGTATCACTAATATTTATATATTTTATGATTTTATGTGATCGGAATCACTTTCAGTACTGTTTTTGCTATACACATCGTGTTCGAGATTCTTAATCTTTCAGAATCCAAAAATATTAAAAACAATATCCAAATAATTGTTGTTTAATGGCCAAATCGCGAATAACCGAAACCACAAATGTAAAGTCCATGAATGTGAGGGGGTTACTGTATTTGCTTCAAGTAAAAAAAAAAAGAAAAACCACTATTGTCGATTCTCTTTTGCTGTACTATGATCATATTATACTCGAATAAAGACATCAAAGATTAATTGTGTCACAGACCCTGTTAACACCTGGTTTTAAAATGCATCTTGAGCGACTAGATCACAACTTCCAGATTTGTACCTGGCATCTCTGTGCCCAGATTCTCATTTTCTGGCACTGCCCAATCCATTCATTCTCAGCATAATAATGCATTATAGATGCTTTATAATGCATTATGAAGGTATCTATAAGGTTTTATAAATGACAGCTTCATAGAAAGTGTTACCGAAAATGCCCCACCTGCTATCATCTGGGCTGTTAACACCGCCTGGGGACTGAGACACAGCAGGCAGGCAATGTCATTGATGGAGCAGTTTGCCACCTTGGCAAACTCCTTCCCCAGCCGCAAAGCCTCATGTCTAGAAATCCAGAGAGACTGCGTGAGTTACAGCCACCCAGAAGACAGCCAATCACCTCTGCCACTTACTTGGAACAAAGCCTTTGGTCTTTATTGGGTCATATGGGTCTGTGTTCAGTTACTAGGCATGAAAAAGACACTGATCACGGCCGCTGTGGAGACGCTGAAAGGAACGGCCATTCTCAGTTGCTGCCATGCTGTCTGAACTTCTATGTTGATTCATGTCTAAAGATGTCACACACCTTATATAAATTACATTAATTTCGTTAATCAAAAACGTGAGGGAAGCTTAAAGCATGACAAATAATGGCATCAACTGTGGCAACAAATTTCAAAATTTCAACATTTTTTAAGTAATGAAAAATTCACTCTGTCCATCACACAGTCAAATGGAAACCCCAACCCTAACCCCATTCCCAGCAGGAAAGATACGAGTAATTGTGGGGACATCAGCATGTAATTACAGTAAGCGCCATTTTAGGTGTAAATGGCTTCCTGTGTGGGGTGACTGTGTGCAGCTGTGTGCTAGGGAAGCGCACGGGAAAGGTTTTTGGTTCCCGTCTCGTCCCATTCCCGTTGGAGGGTTTTCCGTTCCCGTCTGATTTACCGCCAAATTTTCAAAACCCATTCCCGTCCCGTGGGATGTCATTCCCGTACCGTCCCGTTCCCATCAAATTTAAAAAAATCCTCTACCGTTCCCGTGTTTTTCATATATTTCCGTTACCGCTTGTTTTCCGCGACCAGAGTGGCAGATATTCAGTCGGAGTGATCAAATTATAATTTCCTTCACGGACTTATTTTCACTGACTGACTTCTTATCGAGTCCAGCCATTCTGTTGGATAGGTTTTTCAGGGATAGAGATAGAAAACTACAACGAAATCACTGCAGCTGCTTAGCTGTCGAATGTGTTGTGCTGCTTTCACTTTTGCGCAATCGTCATCGTAGCCGAAAGTTACGCAAGTATTGAGTCATCAGGAACGGACATACAGGCATTGCAAGCGCTGTGCTGTGTGTCACAGGCAGGAATTTTTGTTGGCTGATGCCAGTTTGTACTTTTAAAAATGAACAGATAAGACGACGAAAGTAAATGCAATGCTTTTTGATTAGACTTCAGTTTTATTCTAGTACCATCATTCCCGCCCCGTTCCCGTACCGTCTGGGCCTCCCACCGTCCCATCCCGTCTCCGAAAATCTACATTTCCACTCCCGTTCCCGTCTGTCCCCGCGGTATTCCCGCCCATCACTACTGTGTGCCTGGCCATGGGTGGCTTCTTACCTGCTCTTCAAGGGTATGTTGAAGGGGAGGCTCTGTATCACGGCCTGCTGGAACAGGGGCTGGCTGCTCTGCATCATCAGGTGCAGGCCAATTGATTGAGCTCCAGCACTCTCCCCGAAGATGGTCACCTGGGTCACATGGGAACCCACACACACACACACACACACACACACACACACACACACACACACACACACACACACAGAGACACAAGCACACAGATGTGTACACACAGACACATCGGTTTGTAATTATATGTTTGTGGGGGCTCTCTATTCATTTCCTTAACCCCTACCCAGCTATAACCTTAACCATAAGTAGCCAATGAAAATAACACATCTGTCATTTAAATTTTTTGGACTGCAGTCACAGATTTTTATAAAATTGCGTTTTCCTTGCAGCAACCAAAAAAAAAAATCTTCACCACGATATCAAAACAACAGGTTTTTTTTTATAAAGTTATGGGGACCAAATGTCCCCACAATGTTTTATATGCATAACCCTCCCACCCCCCACACAGTCAAACACAAACAGGCAGACAGACACACGCACACACTCTTAAGAGGGAGTATTTTAATACCCATCTCAGTGCCTGTAGAAGCCCAGGTGGGACCTTGAGCCAGCATCACCACCTACACCCCCCATCTGAGACAAAGCGAAGGTGGCAGACAAGTCGACACCCCCTCAGAAGGTGGCTCCTTGGTGGCTGCCTAATGGGCTGACCAGCACTTAACAGGCAAAACTGTCTGAATAACCCTTAAAACAACATAGTGCTAGTTAGGGCTGGGTATCGATTCAGATGTTCCGATTCGATTCGATTTCGATTTTCAAGTTCTTAATTCGATTCGATTTCG
>JAODLC010000001.1:13325139-13344290 GCA_026781145.1 Hippopotamyrus pictus
CCCCCACCCCTCGGTGTTTACAAGACACTGATGATCAAGCGGGAGCTGTCCAAGGACCCCGAGCTCCGAATGCAGAGTTGGGAGAGGTTTCTGCCCAAGTTCAGGCACAAGAACCTGACCAAACGCAAGGAGCCCAAGAAGAAGACTGAGAAGAAGGCCTACACGCCTTTCCCCCCTCCGCAGCCTGAGAGCCAGGTCAGTACGAAATCCCATATTGCAATGGTTCCCCGCAAGTAACATGACAACTTCTGACAGTGGATGAGAGTACAGGCATGCAATGCAATGCAATTTTATTTATATAGCGCATTATCGCAACATTACATTTTTTTTTTTTTACAACTATGAATTTAATTACGGCAATGCATCTTCCAGCTTTTGATTGTCCTTTTGGCTGGGGTGGGGTGGGGTGTTAAGAGATCTGTCCTTGGATTTGATCCAGAAAGACTTTGTGACACGTAGCACATTTCCCAGCCTCCGGCGCCTCTCTCACGCAGGCAAATTAATGATTTGTAAAACATAAGACAGTATGGGCATGACTGCGTGTCCCTGAATGTTTGCCAGCCTAGAACCAGTTACTGGAAAGCGGCATGCTGGGGAAAATGATACTTATTCAAATTGTATTGTCAGGTTGACAAAGAGCTGGCGACTGGCGAGTTCTTCCTGAGAGAACGAGAGAAGAAGCGGAAGAAGATGGCGGAGATCAAGGTTAGCCTGTTGTTGGGCCCGCGGTAGGATACCCATTTAATTAAAATAGTTTCCCAATCTAGTCCTCGGGGACCCACAGACAGTCCATGTTACTGGGAGCTGGGATGGAGCAAAAATGTGGACTGCCTGGCAGGGAGCAAAAACATGGACCGGCTGTGGGTCTCCGAGGACCGTGTTGGGAAACTGCCTTAAAGGGTCGTCTGAGTCCTCACCTGGGTCTTGGTGGGGGGGTGGTGGTGTCTCTTTCTGCTACAGGTGAGACAGGCAGAAGCTTTGACCAAAAAGCAGGAAGAGAGAAACAAGGCCTTCATCCCTCCTAAAGAGAAGCGCATGATGAAGAAGGTCCAGAAAGGTGCTGTGTCTTTAAAACATTTGTTTGCACACACGCGCAAATTTTCAGACATCAGTTTATTGTCATCTCGTGGTGCAGTGTTACCCCAGTCGACCTGCAGTCAGCTCTACAGGACCACGATGGCTTACATTATCACAATTTAATTTTCATAAATAATGTCATGTAAATTTGAGGTCAACGTTTTTGCTTATTTGTCTAATCATTTGGTTGCATCACTGTTTTTTTCCCATTTAGCTCCAACAGAGGCTAAAATAGACATTGAAGCTCTTAAAGAAAAAGTAAAGAAAGCAAAAAACAAGAAGCTGGGTGCTCCCCCGCCAGCCCCCATGGGCCAAACGGCCACCGATGGCAGGAAGAAGAAGAAGCTGAGAGGCTGATGTATCTGCTGTTTCGAGGGGGCTGGCCATCGTGGGCGCTATCCTCACGCACTGCAGTGTGTCTGGGCTTGGCCAGGTGTTACTCGCCCGTACAGAGCAGGGACAAAAGTCATCAGGCAAAAGTCAACAAGAAAAACTGAAGTGGCAAAAGTCAGTTTACTGTCATTCTATTTTATTGTGTACTTTCATAGTGAGTTTTTGTGATAAACTAAAAATATGGAGTGAAGATTTTTTTTTTTTTTTTAATAAAGTTCTGTTTGCAAAACATTTAAGATGATAGAATTAGGTAACTTCTGTCAAATACCTGGTGTATAGTGTGGTTGATTTAACCCTGATGTATATAAAATACATTACACACAGACAGAAGCAGTAATGTGCATCAATAATCACCTGTTGGCATCTGCATGGATTATAAAAATTATTCTTTTTCAGAATATTGCTTTCAAGCGCTGCAACACTTTTGAGCTGTATCCAGCTTTGATAAACCCATTTATTGACCACAATGTCAAGATGTTCAAGTATAGTCATCAGTGCTTTACCGTAACACCGTAACTATCACTACTATAAAAGTCAGTGAATGTTAACTGAAGAGATGAATCTTATCCTCACTGATATTTTTAATGACTTGATAACCACAGCATATTTTTCTGTTGATATGCTGTGAGAGTCCTGTAGGAGGTCAAAGACACACGTTGCTTCAAAGATGTTGTAAAATGGGCATCATAACAGCAGTACTGCACTGTGACCTAAAGCCTCCAACGTTGTGCTTCTGTGTATGTGCAGTTTGCACATTTTCGCCGTATCCACTATCCTAAAACATGCACGAATGGGAAGTGGTGCTTCTGAATTTTCCGTGTGTGTGTGTGTGTGATAGATTAGCATCCCATCCAGTGTCCACGTGACCAGGTTTTACAAATTCCAGTTTTGCTTTACTAATTCATACCCATGACGCCTTACACAATAAGCAGATTATGTGGTAAAATGTGGCGGCGATTTAACTAAAATTAGAGGTTGAATTATGAATTAGTGAAACGCGCTCATGTTGTTACCGGCGGGGCTCCATGCGACTCCTTCATTAAATGCACCTTTTATTTCGAAATTCTTTTTGGACCAGCATATACTCTTGTTTCTTCTTATTTTTATATATTTTTTTGGAATACAATATGTTTGCCTTTGTCATAAAATACACCGATGAGCAAAACCATTACGACCGCCCCCATTTGAAGTGAATAACATTGACTGTCTAGTAACAATAGTGCGTGTCCAGGTCTGGAACATATTCAGAATGGCCAGGCTGCCCCCTGTCCACCATTGAAAGTGTCTACAATGGATAAGCGAACACTGGAACTGATCAAATCAAACCTAAATTTGTTCTGTTCCAAACTGGTTCCAAGGTTCAGAACTGAACCTTGGGTCAATGGAAGAGTGTCACGTGATCTAGTGAATTCTGTTACGTCGTGTAGACTGCCAGGTACGTGTGCAGTTGTTTACCTGGGGAAGTGATTGGCGCCATCATGCACTGTGGGATGAAGGCAAACCATAGAGGGAGTGTGATGCTCTGGTAAATATTCGACTGGGAGGCCCTGGTGTAGACTTTCATATAGACGTCGATTTGCCATGTGCCACCTACTTAAACATTGCTACAGACGAAATACACCCCTTCATGGTGACGGTATCACCCCATTAGCAGTGACCTCCTGGAGGATAATGCGCCCTGACTTGTTGCACGAGTTGTTTGGAAGTCGTTTGAGTAACGCAATGAAGAGTTCAAGGTGTTGCCCTAGCCTTAGAATTCACCAGATCTCAATGCAATGAAGCATCTGTGGTTCTGTCATCATCTGTATCTGCTGTGCACAGACTTTTTGGCGGCTGGGATGATGATGAAGACGAGCTTGGTAAATACGTAATCGTTCGTTATCAAAAAAGGCCATTTTCGATTGTTTGGTCTAAAGGGGCAGTTGCTCAGATCTCCCCAGTGCTCCCTGTATGTGCCTGGTAATAGGACTGGTTAAAGGATCTGCTGCTGACTTGCCAGGTACCACAGAAACACCTTCAGACACCTTGTAGAGTCCATGCCTCAGAAGAACATGGAGGATTAACAGCATTTCAGGCAAGTATCCACAACGTTTTGTTTTTTCTATGTCTTTATGCGAGCAGTTGTGCTGATGATTAGGTGTACCCAGTTTAATTTTGAATTTTGGGTGCATTTAAAAGTTACACTTACCTCTGGCACTGCCTGGCTTCCCCGCTGGTGTTTGTCTTTGGGATGTAACAATGAGGACTCAGATTCAGATCTTGGAGTTCATGTTTTTCACAGTTTTAGATTATTTGGTACAAGTGGGCTGATATAATTTTGCAGCTTGTTGTTCAGACTGATGCATCATGACTGACGTATAGTGCTGCACAGCGGACTGTGTCTAAATTAACCATGGTGTGATTGGACATTATTAGTAAATGAGTAGTTGTGGCTCTGGCTGGAGTGTGATGGGATGCTGTCTTGAAAGATGCCATAGAATGAAAATCTGACTTTAACTCGGCATAGTTGAATAAGGAGATTTATACATGGAACTGACAAATTGTGAATCTGACATTGTTACATTTTTCAAATATAAATCCCATATATGCAAAAGAATGTGATAAAATGAACTGATTCAAAAATGTGAGACTTAACTACAACCCCAAACTTAATGTACGCACTTCTACGTGCACAACCTGCAACATGTATTTTCTCTCTCGAAGGGCATTAGAGCCCAGTTTCCACAAGGCCACTTGGTGAGTAATGCATTGCACTACGTAGACCACTGTCATAAGTGTAGGTCATTGCTGACCGAAACGCTGTTATGCGGCATATGATTGTAGAGGTGTTGAGTCCCTGTGAGCCATTGTAGTGCCTCACTCTGAACCAGCCAATCAGACCAGAGCTCATGTTAATGTGCTCACCAAAATAGGGAAACCAGCCTGTTTTATTCTAAAAACAGGGTTGAAAACGGGCTTGTAAAACCAATTGTGGGCATTTTTCAACCAAATCAAGTTCATAGATCTAGGTATTTGCCAAAGAACAATTTAAAATACTGAAGAAACAAATGCATTCTATGGCCCCTTTTTAGAACGAGAGCATGGATGACTCTAGCAGGCAGGTGGGTGTGGCTAAAGTAGAATATGATTGGCCATTATTTTAATACAGGCTCATATCTGTGCCTAAAGCAGACACAGCAAGAATAATGTTGATAGTGCCCCAAGCCAAAATGCAGTCCGAGGGCTGGAGGGGCTTGAGCTGACATCGATCTCCCAGTCTGGAGTCCAGCTGTAGCCTGTGAGTGAAAGTTGAGCGTGTTTGGTACACCATGTGAACCGTCTTTCTAATGGGTTTCTGGCTGCCTGATGAGATGAAGATGAATTGTACCTACTTTTCATTTCCTCTCTCGGAGTCTCCTGTAGAAAATCATTGACGTTAGAACGTATTCAATAATAATAATAATAATAATAATCATAATAATCATAATAATAATAATTGATACTTTATTGATCCCCGTGGGGAAATAGTTTTTACGCCTCCCTCAACTTGCTCTTTGTAGAGTAAGCTGTCCGCGAAGGGCGGCCACCTGTTGGGGCACCCAGGGAGCTGGGGGTTAAGGGCCTTGCTCAAGGACCCACAGATGTGCTGAGGCTGGATTTCAACCCCAAATTGGAGAAAAATGCATTGTTATTTCTGTGTCCCCCGTTCCAAACTTAAAACAATCATTGTTGCATGATGCCGTCATGGCATCCAGAATGGCCGTCACCTCTGATGTTTCTTGGTATTGGATTGCATGAAACCTATCTGGAAAATTATTTGTATTTTGAAGCCCATGCACAGTGGTGGAAAGTTCATGTTCAAATTGTACAAACCCAGACCAAGATTTTGTTTCAGCCAACAAATTGAGTACTCTGTGAATGTGACTCTATATATCCAACTGGTTGGCTGAAATAAAATCTTGATCTGGATTTGTACTTCCTGAACCTGAACTTTCCACCTCTGCCCACAGCACAATTGACATAATTGACAAATATACATGTATACAAGTCTGTTTCAATGAAGATTACAAAATGCTAAGCTAAAGTTTGTAAAACTTAAAGCAAACAGCATGGTTCACTTCTCACACGAAAACAAAAATGCTTTTCGGAAGTTGACGTCACTCTTGAGCATCGTGACGCGTCGAGATTTGCATATCATCTAATTTTTAAAGTAAAGTGCGCACGAGCCATGCAAATACCATGTGATTATATAGGTGCCTGCTGTATATTGAAATTTCGTGCTTGTAATTTGCAACACTGGGTCATACGAGTTGCAGTACTGGGGCCCAGAAAGACGATGTGTCCTGGGAAATGCAGACGCACACGTAGCTGTAGACCTCAATGACTTCCCTGCTATGTGAATGGTAGATATACACCAGGTGTTTGACAGAAGTTACCAAATAGCATTTCAGGTGAGCTGAGTGAAGCGATAAAGAGTCACTGCACAGGTTGTTCTGGCACTCGTCTCCCTGGCAGGCACTGCAGGCTGCACCTTCTTTGTAGGGGGGGGGGCTCCCTTCCTGTTGCCCCTAGGCAGTGAAAGGACACATCTGCTATGGAAACACAATCCAGTGATAGGGTGGCTTCAAGAACTTTGGAAGACTTGATGGTTCTAAAATAAGTTAAATAAGGATATTATGAGCAATGGAAGTTCATTTGTTTTCCCCCGATAGACCAAAATCACACGGTTAGGCGCACTGGAGTCTCTAAATTGCCCATTGTTTGTGAATATGTGTGTACTGGGCTAGCGTGCTGCTTGAGGTGCACTGCGCCTTGTGCCTTGTGGGCTCACCGTAAAAATATGGTATGGAAGTTGGAGGGGCAGATATAAGGGTATCAGCAATTAGTGGTCATTGTTGACACAGCACAACGATGACGAAACATGTCCTCTACATTTAATCCATATGTAACATAGCTGGGGGTGGCTAATTCAGCAGTGCTTGGGGGTGGTACCTCAGTGGGGGCTTGCTGGTCAGGGATTCAAACCTGTAATGTTTCAATTACAAGTGCACTTTCCTAACCATTAAGCCACCACTGCCCCACAGCTGGCTTGCTAGCAGCAGGACTGTGTTTATGAACCTTCCGGATGCGGCGATTAGGACTCTTACGCTTTTCCATAATTGCACACGAAGACGATGACACTGCCAGTGGTGGGCGAGTCCTTCACTGCAGAGCACGTCTGGGCAGCACACCCCACCTTATAGCTCTCTGCCCACACCACCTGACACGTGTGAGCATTCATGTTACAAACTCACAGAAAGGCTGGTTAGGGTAAGCAGGTGTAGTGGGAAAGCAGCACCCACACCGTACCTGGGTGTAATGGCCACACATTCTAAGGCAGCTCATGGTCGAGTAGGTGTAGTTGACGGCTTCGCTGTACCAGTGTTGGATAGTCTTTTTTGGGGAGAAGGTGACTGGGCTACCCACCCAGATATTTTCTCCCACAGGGAAGAATTCAGGATGGAGCTTCCCTTGACTGAGCCGCAGGGGATTATGGGAAAACTGGCAGGTCCGAGTCCAGGCTCTGGCACTCTTGGCTAAAGCCTCGTCCCATGTCTGTGCAGGGGTGGGATGGAAAACCACAATGTATTCACAGAGGGTTTGAACGGATGGTGGTAGCTTTGTGAAATGATGACCAGTGGGACAAATTACCAACTTTATGACTTAATGTCACCTCAACGGAAGCTTCAGTTAGTGCCCATGTTCATTTATAATGTACTGTAATGTAATTATGCTTGGCTCCAGTCTGGAGCTCTACATCTAGCCACGATTAGTCTGATGTAACTACCCTTATCATAGTTATTTTATCAAGCTGGCTTGCAGGATCTTTAAGGCTGATTTATACTTCGGGGCAGAATCTACGCCATCACCCAATGCCTGTAGTTACATATCTGGGGAGTTGTGCTACAGTGTAGGGTGGGGCTACCTTCAAAGTATAAACCAGCCTTCAGATAAATCAGGGTAGACTCTTGTCAGGCTTTAAATAGCCAATTACAAAGCAATCTGCCAGTTTCCACTGGCCGGAACTTGCTCTTTGCGAATCTTGATATTGCACCTTTGAAGCTTTCAGATAAAACTTTTTTTCATTTAGATTAAACACCAAATTTCTTACTAACTGGACATTCTGCCCAGCATAACAGCAGCCTCTACAAAAAGACACAATGGTAGACGTTAAAATTCAATCACAGCATCAAAGGCATGTATATACATATATAGAAATATACTATACACTTTGCACCGAAGAACTGAATTTATTATGATGTAACTGGTGTGTGTGTATTTTGCATTATTTAATGATATCAAATGTATGTAAAATTGACAATAAAACCTCAATATAAGCATCAGTGAAGTGCTGTTCTACACCATTGTGGATACAAGGCAGAAAGGACATCCAGTACATTTCCAGCAGGTTTTTTAAATTGTAGTTTTTCCATGAACTTGCCCTCACCACGTGGTACAAGTTGCTGGCGGGTGGATCCACACTGGAGCGGAGGCTGTTGTGGGCCTGGACACACTCGTCGATGAATGTCGGACCCGCTATGTTCCACGGCTGGCCTCCGCTGGAGACTGGCTGAGCAGGACGGGCTAAATGCAGCAGAAGCTGGGCCCAAAGCACCAGGTGCAGTGCCAGACCCATGATGGACTCTCAGCGGCTCCACGAGAAGCTTTCCTTCTAAGAGCTCAAAGACTCTGAGTGTGCCTGGACCTTCTATGGTCTCGTTAGGAAATGGGGCGACCCCACCAGCTCAGAGTACCACCCATAAAGGATATCTATTTTTAAAGCATTTATCTTTGAGGAAAAAATTAGATCAGCGCTCATAGATATAAAGTGGATTACAGTAGCTTATGGATGTATGTCTGTGTCAGGAAACTTGTGGGTTCATAATGCCCTTGACCAGCAGAAGAATCATTTCATTATTGGGCCCTGGAGAATGGACTTTAACCCCAACTGATCCAGGGTTGACCCTGCTCTCTGTCCCCAGGTTTTCCTCATTTGGACAAATGAGTCAAAATTAGTAAATGGTAGTAGTAAGCGCTGTAACCTCACACCTCCGGGCAGGGGACTCAAACCCCCTTCCTCGCTGCGAGTCTAGAACTTCTTGTTGTTATTAAGTATCTCCCTGGTGTCCAAAAAAACAGGGAGTTGGGTGAAATGGCAGCTCAGAATCTCCTTTAGTATGGCTATGTGTGTTCACCGTCTGCCGTGTCCTCTCCAAGGCTCGAGGAGGATGATGGCTCTACACCAGTAAATAGTTATGGATGCATTTTTTTTCTCAGAAAGACTGAAAATGAAATGTCAATCAGGTAAAATCCATAAACAGCGTATTGCCTATATTAGAGAGCTACATTCTTTTTATTTATTTGCTAACTGGGGTGGTGTGGTGGCGCAGTGGTTAGCACTGCTGTCTCACACCATGAAAGTTCTGGGTTTGGTCCTTTCTGTGTGGAGTTTGCATGCTGTCCTTGTGTTTGCATGGGTTTTCTCCAGGGGCTCTGGTTTTTTCCCACAGTCTAAAAGTGTGCAGGACAGGTTGATTGGTGAGTCTAAGTTGGTCCTGTGAGTATGTGTTGGCAACTGCCCTGGGTTGGTTCCTGCCTGCACCCATTGTTCCTGGGATAGGCTCCAGTGTCCTGCAACAATAGTTGTGTTTAAACAGTTTCAGAAAATGGATGGATTTGCTAATCATTCATAGGTTTATCCTCAATGTTGTTTACTCAGTTCAATCCATATCCTTTATGAGTGTTGTAAAGTCACTAGGATCTCTCCTTTGTTGACAGCCATTCTGCTCCTATTTATGGTTTGTTTAGTAAAATATTTGCCACAAGGAGCATCTGGGAAATGTGTGTTCATCTGAGAATTCATTTTTAATTGTGCAGCAAGACAAAGCTGGAAAAACTGTACAGAAGAAACGTATTCTTTGTATATATCTGCCTTTTGTCATTAGCAGTTAATTGCAGTTAATTAGGACACCTATAATTTCAAAAATATCTTTATGACCGTCCAACATGATTTCCCTGAATTTTACTTGGATAGATAATTCCATTCATCTTTCTAATGTTTTTTGTGGTAAGGTCTGGGGGGCCTGGTCCATGTCCCAGGCAGAGCAAGGCATAAGGCATGGGGGGGACTGGATAGCTATAACGGAATAGCTACATTCATCCTGATACAAAATAACAAGCAAGAACAAGAATTAAAATAGACATTTTTGTCAGTGTTACATTTTAATTAAGCTCTCTGAATGGACCACACCACTTAATGTAGTCTTAAGGCCAAGAAAATTCCATTTTGAGGAATAATTAAGTTTACAATCAATTATAAATCACGACAAATCATTCATTCAGAGAAGCATTTATAAATCACAAATAAATCACAGTGGGGTAAAGTAAAACCCCAAGATTGATCCCTCGTAATCCCAAAACCAGTCAGCAGGTTATGGAAATGTGCCTGTGTTCAGCAGAGTAATCTGGTCAGTCTTCAGCACGGCCCTCAACACCAGCTGTTCATGCATGCATGTTTCTCCCAGTGTAGAGCATGATGGGATACGTGGAAGCTGCTCTTGGGCATTGGTAAACTGCTTATATCTAAAATGATACTGTCAGTGACACTTGTCAGCTATACATAAATCAAATGAATACAGTGGAATCCGCTTACAGTGATCACATCTGTCCGGGTGACATTCATCAGTACAAGCGGCTAATCATTATAACCAATTTTTTCTGTTTCCATCCGATAGATATTTGTATATTTATTACAATAATTTAGAGTAATGGAGCTGACACTGTCACTAGTTACTGAATTTTATTGACTCTTTTAAAGTATAGTACAGCTGCTTTAAATGCTTTTCAAATTACTGTACTCTTCAAATTAAACTACTGAACTGTGCATAATTCAAATACATTAATACAGTACAGTAATTTCTACAAAATATAACTTACTCAAATTCAAATCATTAGTTTATAGCCTAAAACGCTAAAGAAATATTGTGGGGTTTGTGAAACACTGTGCATCAGCAGTGTAGATACAGGCCATGGCTTTCAGCACACTTTTCAATTTTTAACAGAACAAAAAATAAACCATAGGCTATAAATGCCGAAGAGGTAGCAGACTTTGAAATCGAACACTGTTAGCAGACTTCTTGATTACTATAAGCAAATTATTTGAATAGCATTGATGCTGTCTCGGGTTTTTGATCCATATAAGCAGCTGATCACTATAACCATGATCACTATAAGTGGTTTCCACTGTACATAAAATGATTTTGTCAAAAGTAAATCACTAAGCACTAAAAAAATAATTCATTCTAAAGTGTTGGTCTTCTAGTGAATTCTTCATTAATTCTTAAATTAGGGACCCCCAAATGAAAGCGGAGCTGAGTTAGGGACCCTCCTTCACTACCGCATGATTATAGAAGCAAAATGGTTCTTCATTTTTAACATGTAGCCTCACACACAGATATAGCTGCACATTAATCTTCTCTTAACAGTATCTTTGTCTTGCTCGCTATGAAGACTTGATGATGGTTCTCTAAAACACCTTGCAGCCATTTCCTCCTGCCTCTTCTGACTCTTCCATTTTCACTTGCTGCAGAAAAGAGGTCCAGTTCGGTCCAACTGTAGGTAGCTGGGTCTGAAAATGATTCCAGAAACTGGGAGGAGGGAGGGGCTGATGAAGACTCAACAAAGTTTCTTTTTTTTTTTTTAAGAAACCGAAATTTGTAAAGAAATATTGTGATTTATTTATCATCATGAAACTCAATTACATGAATCAATGAATGTATGAATCACTTCTTGCTAATCTTGTGCTGAGGTAACATTTTTACATGAAATGTAGAGTGAGCATGGAAAATTGTGGGGGGGGGGGGGGTTCTCACCGGTGGTGATATATGTCTGGCTCTCTGTTGATCCTGTTCTGGAAGCCGATGTAAAGATCATCCCAGAGGAGACCATTCTTCACTACATGGCGAATAACTCCAACCCGGTTTCTCACCTGATGGCCATAAGATACTCTTTTTGAAATTTGCTCTTATATGGTCAGGTAGAAATCACCCTATTTTATCCGCTAACTTTGGTGATATACACCTTTCAAAGTCAAAGTGATTTAGTATTTAATATTTCTGGATAGTTGGATGTCAAGCTACATTATGGCAAAATGATCAGTTGTGCCATGTTGAAGGTGTTATGGTTAGTCCACTTCTGGAATGTAAACTGACATGATCCGTGATCATATATAGAGCAAAAGTGGAATCACCAGAATGAATAATGAAGCAAACACCTGAACACGGAAATTAATTCAACCTGACTGTGACTCAAACTGGTAACATTAATAAAGACAAAATGATTTCCAACCTGCTTTTTTGACGCATGTGCTTAAGTTTTATTTTAACTGACCTACTTGCATATGATCCGAATATTATTTATGCCTGGAGCCCAGGAGGGGCCATGGTTGAAAAATAAAACATTTGAGGAAAAATGATTTCGATATTGAAACAAAATATTTGCGATCATGCTAACAGATGAACACTAACAGAAATGAGATAAAGTAAGTTTATGTAGTAATAGTTCAATTCTGATGGTACCTTAAGCAGAAGAAAAAGCTTTGTACATAAGCAAATTTTTATTAATTTAATTGCCCAATAGGTTTTAAGCGCACTTGTCACGTCACAATGCAAATGTAGCTGAGAATTAGGCCGCCCTACAATTGACACCCGTTTGTGTACATATTTTCAACAATATTTGCAAACTCTCATGTAATAAAAAGACAAGATCGTGGGAAAAAAAGAATCAGAAAATATACTTTATCATTAACCAACAGGTTAAGAGAAATGTGCTTTGTGTTATTGGTAAGACCTGGTTAGTAGTACAGGCAGTCCTTGGGTTAAGAACATCTGACTTACAGACAGCTCATACTTACTAACGGACTGCCATAAAGTCTATTATATTAAAAATCCAGGTTAAATACAATGGCTCATAATAATGAACGCACGCACAACCCTGTGATGCTTGAGGAAAAAGGGTGGGAAGCACTGCAATAAACAATCAGATTTTTTTTTTGCAATGAACATCATCATAACCTACCTCCAGATAAGCATGTTCTCTCTCTGGTCTCTGCTTAGGGAAAGAAAGGTCTAAGAAGTCCACCAGGTAGTCATAGCCACCGGGAAATGGCTGAAATTCCTCGTCTGTTTCTATAACCTGAAACAGACGACATACGTTTTTAAACACTTCATTGCTATATAGCAGTATAATTGCATATTAGGAAAGTAGAATGGTTTTGTTTTGCTGGATTTCTATTTACAACAAATAAATTGCAAACTACATTACAAAATGCTACATTGACTTCCAACAATATGCACATATGTAAAACAGATTCGCATATATTTAGGTAACAGAGAGAATCTAGCTATTCTATCCATCTTCCTGTAACAGCGACGGTGCAGGCAGGAAAAAGCAGGCTGACAATCCACTTGCGGCTCAGAGACTAAAGAGGTTTATTGAACGGAACACAAAGGGAATCCACAAAATAAAAGGGACCACGAGGGTTCAGAACTAAACTCATAAATTAAAAGAAAATCAATAAGCTAGCATAAAGGGAACCGGGCCAAGGCCCGACAACAGCACGACACACAGTAACACCGCACACAAGTCAATGACTCAGTGGAGTGGGGGTGGCACTTAAGTACAGACACAAGGCTAATAAGACATGATGTAGAACAGGTGAGAATAAAAAAATCAATAAAAGCACAGGACAATGACCAATTAACTCAGAAACTAGGAAACACAAGGGTCACTAAAACCATGAAATAAACCAGACACTCGGGATACAACGCAGGGACAAAGCCGTACCGGAATAGAAGCAGGGTAAATCTAGAATAAGAAAACTAAGATGGAAGAAATAAATGGAAACGAAACACTGGGGAAACAAAAACTCAAGAAATACAGTATAAATAACTGAGAAGGCTGGCCTTGTACTCCTGACCGATAGATTTACAGCTACACACTCAGCCCACAGAACTATGAAGCAGTCTGAAACACACTAAGGACTTGAAGGACAAGAGACAGGGTGGGAAGGAGACACGAAGGGTAGGGTTGGACGGTACAGACCCTGATACTATCATGCTGTTTATCTGATAACAGGTTACAGTGAACCTGAAAGCTAACCTGGCGAAGCACAGGGTACGATGCCAGTCCCTCACAGGGCACAATGCTCAAACGGTCACTAAGGACAATCTAGCGAAGCACAGGGTACGATGCCAGTCCCTCACAGGGCACAGTGCTCAAACGCTCACTAAGGACAATCTAGTGAAGCACAGGGTACGATGCCAGTCCCTCACAGGGCACAGTGCTCAAACGCTCACTAAGGACAATCTAGTGAAGCACAGGGTACGATGCCAGTCCCTCACAGGGCACAGTGCTCAAACGCTCACTAAGCACAATCTAGTGAAGCACAGAGTAACAGGTGCAAACTCCACACACAGATCTGGGGGCAGGAATCGAAGCTGTGTGCTGGGAATTGTGAGACTAAAATGCTAACTGGCAAGTGACTGCTCCATTCTTGAATAAGTCTATTAGTATTTAGAGCACATAACCTGAAATCCTAAACAATCCACATGACCATGTAATCCTTAAATCAAAGAAGGAGAAACAAACATTTGTTCATTCATTCATTTATGTTCTATACCGCTTTATACTATATAGAGTCCAGAGCCTATCCTGGAAACAATGAGTGCAAAGTAGGGATTCAAACATATGAAATGGAAAACAAACAAAGCAAATCAATTGATCAGACAATGGAAATGCAGTCACCCGCGCAACCAGATTGTAGTCCATGAACCCAGCCCAGCTGTAGTAAAACTGGATCCAGCTCTCATGCTTAAATATGTCTTCAGTGATGGCTGCATTGAGGTTAGTCACATACAGGTCAAAGTCCCATGTGTCCATATAGATCTGCGTACCAGGTGGTGGATCTGTAATTGCCATGCTACTGTCATAATGACAAAAAACAACAGCAAACAGTGTTTGTTGATATGGCACAAATGCAAAATGAGATGACGTTGTGATCTCAAGGCTTGTCACATGGTAAATCATGATGTCAACCTCAGAACATAAAGAGAACACGCACCTGTCATTGGGATTTTTCTGTGCTAAGCCCAGGTCCAGAACTGCTCCTGGCTTTGGTGTCCAGGTAAGAGTGGATGGACTCAGCTTGTTGATCAATGAATTGAGCTCTTCAGGGTTATTTTTCATGTTTGTCTCCCTGAGGTACCTGTGCTTGGTCAGAACCAGACTGCTAACACATCTTCTGAATACCCTTTACATACAGCATTATACATGCTTTCATAGATCACAAAAATGCAAATTTGATGCATTGTATCATGTTCTACAGTCATTTTTTTAATAATTTCAGTGAGTATGCTGCAGCCTTTTGTTCGACATGCATTCAAATATCCATATGAGAAATTGTAAAATACACACTATATTACATATGCATGAGAAATTCTAAGATATATACTACATTAAAATGGACTTTCTTAACTTTAGACGACATATTTTCAATGCATCCATCCGTCCACTCATCCTTCAACCTCTTAACTTGGTCAGGTTCACAAGCAAAGTGCCTTTACTATTGTAATTATATACATGAGGACTTTTTAAACATTAAAAACAGCATTTGGAAGATGGATAAATGGATGTATAGCTAAATAGGTAACATATAATGCGAATTACAAAAGCATAAAGAGTATCATGTCATTTATATAATATATAAAATATATATTTTAATATTGATAACTTTTTTGTCTTTATCAAAACACATTCAACAGTGTGAGATGGAATACTAGAATAAAGTTTATCCTGACTCGATATAATGCTAAATTGTCAAGGAACAAGACTGTCGTCATTGATGTGGTTGGGGCTGATGTGCTATGGGGTAGATTTAGATGAAACCAGAAGAGGTGTTTGCAGGGCGAACTGCCTTTCTACAGGATACTGGAGTAGCATTCATGTTCTATTTTCTGCGTACGGTCAGCACTAGGCATGTAGCAATTCACCCAATTTACAATTTGGTTCAATTAATGATAATAATTAATGATAATTTGAGCTATTTTGCTATTGATTTTTTATTTCCATAAATAAAATCATCATACATTCTATTCAAAAAAATTTATTGTTACATGCTTAGTTAGCACCCTGGCCTGCTTTAACTGGACATGCCGTTCCCCAGGATCTTCAGGGAGATGGGCAGCAGACGGGGGGATTCATTCATATGCACACATGGGTAGCAAATGGGGGGATTCATTCATATGCACACATGGGCAGCAGACGGGGGGATTCATTCATATGCACACATGGGCATCCAGCTCAGTTTTTTGACTTTTGGATTTTTTCTTATGTGACGTTTCCAGCCTCTGATGCCGCAACAAGGTGGCGGCCTGCTGTTAGCCCCGAGTGGTAACATCCAGCAGTGTGTTGTTACATGTACCTGTCTGAGGGATGTGCTTCAACAAAATAGCCTGCAAAAGGACAGTAGATCTTGGGTTGCAAGGATTTCACCAGCTGGGCCTTGTAGTTCAGGAGCTTCTTCCTTTCGTTCCTGATGAACTCAGCCTTCCATGATTCTGAAATTGCGGGCACAAAGAAACCGTCTCACATTGATTCATCTTCCGAAGGTATAGCTAGGTCAGGGTCACAGGGGACTGGGATTCAAGAGCACATGGCAAGATGCACAGGTCACACCCAAAATGGGATACCTGCCCAATAGACAGGTATCCACACACCGCCAGTTTAGAAACCAATTCACCTAACGGTGCCTAGAGAACACCCACATAACACAGGAGAACATGCAAACTCCACATTCACTAGTAAAGAATAAATACTTTTCAGAATATGGGGAGGTATATAACTCTGTGACTATAAAGTTCACTGAACTATTAAATGCACCTTTTTTCCACTCCCAGCTCTGCATGTGGAGTTCTTCCCATGTTTTCACTGGTTTCCTTTGAGAACTCTGATTTATGCCCAAAAACATGCAGTTAGGTGAATTGGTGTCTTTAAGCTGCCCTTAGTGTGTGACTGTGTGTGTACCCAAGTAGTCCAAGGCTTCTTACTTGGTGCCCTTTGTTTCCTGGGATAGACTTCAGGCTCACTGTGACCCTGCATTGCCTAAGACAGTGTTTCCCAATCCAGTCCTCGGGGACCCACAGACAATCCATGTTTTCACTCCCTCCCAGCTCCCAGCATACCTGCCCATGGGGCGATGGTGGTGCAGGAGGTAGTGCTACCGTTCGGCAACCAGAGGGTTGCAGGTTTGAGCCCCGCGTCTTCCTGCCCCCATCAAAGTGTCCTTGAGCAAGACACTGAACCCCAAATTGTTCCCAGTGAGCTGGTTGGTGCCTTGCATGGCAGCCTCTGCCACTGGGGTGTGAATGTGAGGCATGTATTGTAAAGCTTTTTGGAAAAAAGCACTATATAAATGCAGTCCATTTACCTTTACCTGTAAAAGGTATTCAGCATTCCTGATTGTTTGGTTCAGCTGTGCTAGAAGCTGGGAGAGAGCAAAAATGTGGACTGTCTGGGGGTCTCCAAGGACTGGGTTGAGAAATGGAGGGATAAGCAGCTATAAGAGGGATTGGTGGATACTGGTGAAGTTTTGAGGCCTGGGTAAATAACAGCAGCCCCCACCTGTATATCTGCCTCCAGTGAAGCTCATGGGGAAGCCTGAGGCCCCCCCGGCAAAGTCACTCATCATTAGAGCCACATTCTCAGGCAGCCTTCCCCCGTTCGGCCGTGTGCAGTCCACTGTGTTCAGGATCATGTGACCCAAAGTGAAATTAACTGGATTAATGGCTATAAATGAAAGCATTTAATCAGATTTAGCTACTTTTGCTCGGGAAACTGTAATATGTAAGAATGCTGTTAACCTAATGACTTTAGCAGAGACACCAGACTACTGTACAGTCCTTGTTCATTCATTTTGCAGCTTTTTTGAGAAGTATACAGAGCAAGAGAAAAGTCTGCATAAATTTGAAATATATTTTGGCCCAAGATCCCACATTATAAAAACGAAATGAAATGTTCTTCCACATTTATCTCTTAAAAATGATAAATACAATGCACAGTAATATAGAACAAGATGATTCATGTAAAGTAAAAGAACAAGTAATATGGCTTTCATAATTGTACATGTTCCTCAGTTGTTTTCCAGAAGCACCATTTGCCTGAATTTCAACCATAATCATGGGGATGAACCATAAGTATGTTGAACCCCCCCCCCCCAAAAAAAACTTAGTTGTCCCACGTCAGGTGCCAAATATACTCTAAGAAGAATATAATCTTTCAGCACTGCCTTACATGATCCTTTTTAACAGGATTGGTTATTGGACAACATTTCTAGCGTGTGACCTTCTCATTCCTTTTCATAAGCCATCACATTTGTTTACTCTATATCTATATAACCACTTAATCTACTATTTAATGACCTAATCCATTGTTACACATTGATTGTAGTAAGATTACTCAAGCTATCACAACCAAGATTCTCCCCTCCCAGTTTCTCATACCTCTGTCAAAACAACCTGCCAGTCCAATACAGGATACAAGGACATTCACATGGGTAATCTAAAGATATCTTGTCCAAATCTACCTTATACTGAACTCACATTGCTGTAAACTACCCCAATATAACTGACAAAATGGACTTGATGAGAAATGTTGATGTCATGATGAGAAAATATATACTCATATATATGTTAAATGTAAAATTGCTTATTTTACACATTACCTTAACCATAAAATTTAAATTAAACTTTCAATCTCTAATCCTATAATAACTAGTTAATCAGGTAATAATGGACCATGTCTGTTTTCAGGAAAATAGAGTAATTGTCTTGACGCGCAGGACAAAGGACTAAAAGGTTGGCGTTTGGGCAAACAAAGGGAAGGTTTATTTAAAGCAAAACTCAACAGGGGCAAGGGGTCAAAATGGGAGGACATGGGCAGACAGCAGGAGTGACGTTAAAAACAGGACTGGTGATACCTAAACAAACAGTTACTTAAGATTAACGTGGGACAACAAGCAACAGGCGTGGCTCATCAGGGTCATGCTAGGAGGTAGACAGGAGTGTCAGGCAAACACTGTGGGCAGGATGTAACAATGATGTGTTTTTAAATGAATATGATGATGATTATTATGTAAGTACCTTTGTATTGCACAATAATGCAGGTGTCCATTTCAGGGTGCACACCGTCCATCATAATCATGAATCGCAAGTGCTCATCAATCTAAACAAAATATAATAATACAAATATAAAGCAAAACAGGATGTAGTCCACTTGTCACTTCAAGAACCAGCTCAGTCCCTGGGACATGGTTTTGAGAAAAACTTTTCTGTGAATTTTGGGAATTTAAGGAAACTGCTCCGCTGGATTTTGAGGATGGAGTGAGTTTTGGTTCCCTATACTGTAACATGATGAGTATGGAGTGAGTTTTGGTTCCCTGTACTGTAACATGATGAGGATGGAGTGAGTTTTGGTTCCCTATACTGTAGCGTGATGAGGAAGGAGTGAGTTTTGGTTCCCTATACTGTAACATGATGAGGATGGAGTGAGTTTTGGTTCCCTATACTGTAACGTGATGAGGATGGAGTGAGTTTTGGTTCCCTATACTG
>JAODLC010000001.1:13390030-13403293 GCA_026781145.1 Hippopotamyrus pictus
AAAAGCTGGACCTTACAACTGAGCTGATCTGTTCATTCAACTTAAAGGCAGAATCAAAAATTACCCCAAGATTTCTGACAGACTGATGAGAAAAAGATTCCAGAGATCCAATAACACTGTCATAACCATGGAGGATATTAGACTTAACTAATAACACATCTTGAATTTTGAATTTCTTTTAGTAACAACTAAATTTCAGATATTTGCAATGACATTTCTGCTATGGCAAACAAAGTTGTCTTTTAACAGGATAAGGCTTAGTTTGTTGATTTGTACTAGTGAAAACATTCTAATTCGTAAAACTAACACTGGGAGGTTAGTCCTAGATTCGGCAACCATGAAATCCATTAATACATTTTCAGTTGTTTATTTGAGAGTGTTTCAGTTGATTATGTGAAAGTCTTTCAGTAGTAGGTAAATGCCTTCACTTGTAAGTGTGTGGAAAGTAAATTGGACATTGGTAGGCCCGTGAGTGGAGGCATAGTGGGTCTGTTATGTCTTAGGCCTTAGGCGAGAAGAGATTGTTTTGAATACTGTGTCCTCGTCTCATAATAGCTGCCTGTGGTTAGTTCTGCAGACCCTGAAGACAGATCAGACCTTGGAGAGACGAACAGCGGAGCAAAGGGGGGGAGAAACCACCTGCAGGGAGAGACTCGAAGTTGCCCCAACTGGTGCACAAAGAGTTGTAGTTATAAAGTAGTTTCAGTAAGCCATAAGCAATATATGTTATGTGGTAGTACTAATGTATAAGTAATTGTTACGTTAATCATGTTAATCATATGTTAACCATGTATTTGCAGTGATTCAATGACAATATGTCAATCATTAATCAAAGGACAACCAAACATTTACAGTGATTCAATGTCATATAATAAATATCTATATTCATATCTCAAGTAGGAGCCTAGCAGTTGAGACTCAGCAAAATGGGTGGATTTTACCTTGCTGTCAAGGTGAACCAGTAGAGTGAGAGAATTGTGTTTGTTATACGTTTGAGCCTGGTTTGTTACTGTTGTGACCAATCAGGACTTTGAAGTCCTTATCTGGAATTGAGAATTATGGTTTATGAACTGGGTGATCCGTGTGCTCAGGGTACCTGGTGCCAGAGTGTGACAGGAGCGCTTTGCTGGATTGCTCAAATAAAAGAGATAACTGAGACGTCCGGAGTTTTATTCTAAGTGGCTTCACTGGTTGTTATAAGATGGGATTTATCATATTTCTACCACAAGTGTGTGCAATTTTCTATGTGTACTGTGTGAAGGATTTTGATTTCATATGTCTATGCTTGGTTTCATATATGTATATGCATGGTAATTCTGAATAAAGTCCCTAACGACCCCTCATACGATCGGGGCATGACACTTCCTCCTGTCCTTTCACAAGACACAAAAGATTCTTTTTGCAAAAAAATGAAAGAAATAAACATATGTTCACAATGGCTTTCGTAGTGGGAATTCCTGTACCTGTTCAAGATCTAGAATTAGGTGATCATTGTTGACACACCACAGCAAAATGTGTCCTCTGCATTTAACCTATATGTGACATCATGACATAGCAAGGGGCAGCTAATTCAGCACCTGGGGAACACTGCTTGGAAGTAGTATTTTGCTCAGGTTACTTCAGTGGTATCTCACTGGTTGGGGACTTGAACCCACAATCTTTCAATTAAAGTCCACTTCCCTAACCATTAGGCCACCACTACCCATCAAGAGGTTCACCCAAGTCCTGTTTGGATTGGATAAACCCTGTCCTGGATTCGGTAACCATAAAATCCACCGAACTACAACTGCAATAAAACTTCCAGCCAGATTTCATTATGATTGTATTGCTTATTCTTAAGATCACATGATATGGAGCCTGTGCCTGTTTCTTCCATTTGTGAATAATTGCACCAACAGTTGTCACTTTCTCACCAAGCTGCTTGCTGATGGTCATGTAGCCCATTCCATCTTTGTGAAGGTCAACAATCTTGTCTCTAATGTCCTGAGATGTCTCTTTGGTATTTTACATGGTGGTAAGGTTGAAGATGTAGACAGGTTAGTGACCCAAGAATAATGTGTACTTGCTTGTTTTGTTAATCTATCTTTTACTGTTGAAATAAGCCTACCTGTAAAATTACTAATTAATTAATTAATTGATGGGTCATTTTAAGAATTCATAAGGGGGTTAAATAATTATCTCCCTCATTGTACATATCAAAGTGCCTCAATGCACATTGCACTTATATTGCACAGCACAATACATTTTATCAATCACATGTACAGATTATGTACAGCTAAACATTTCATATTTTTTTATCTTATATTATTATTTTTCTTTATTTTTTCTATATTGTGTTACTTATCAGCAGCTGCTCAGAGTGACCAGGGTTACATTTCACTACATGTGTACGTGACAAATAAACCTCTTGAAACGATCGTGGCAAGTTGATGGCACTGGTGGGCTAGGAGGGGTTCTACAGAAAGTTCTAGTGCTGTTGAAAAGCAGAACTTTCCGCTGTATGCCTGTGAGAAAGAGTTCTATTAAAGGCAAAGTACTAAATCACGTGTGTCAGCTCGAGCCTGCCACTTCTAACAATCATAACGGTAAAATAGCGATAAATACGCGGGTTTCAGTGTGTTTTTGAATGGGGTACAAGAGAACGAGGAGAGAGAGAGATGTGTCACCCCTCCGCAACCAAATGCCTGCCCTGTGTACCTCGTCTGTTTTTCTTTTCCTTGGACAATATACCTAAGTAAGCTATTTTTATTAGAACTTAAGAGCATTTTCAAAATGGCAGTATAATACAAGGCGTGCATTAGGAGCGGGGTCATCAGGGCGTTGGATTAAAGGACTGATTTGTAGGATTTACGTGTTTTTTCGGCGTGGCGGACCTCCACGGGGAAATGTTACCAGCGGAAACAATGATACTGTTGATGGAAGCTAGTCTATTGTACAGTGTTTGTGAAACCATAGCAACAGGCTTCAGAGGCGGAGCCAAGAACAACTCCGATCGAGAAACAAGTTCATTTCACGACACATGGAAATCTAACAGATATGGATTTAAATAAAATATCAGTGACTTCAAGACGAGAGTCGAAATCTCCAAGGAAAACGGTAAACCAGCGCACGCTGGTCGGCGACCTAAAACACCATTAAAGCGCTAATGAATTATCAAATATTTTCTGTGTGATTAATTTGTTATAATACTGTGTTATTACAGGTATGCGTCGCTTAGTTCGGTTACGTTCTGTCCCATAAGTCGTTACGCGACTTGGATGTTATACAAACATATAGAGTTATAGACTGTATACAAACCTAAACGGTATTCTTCACCTATGCTGTACCTGTGCTGCGCCTAAATAGGGAAGATACTTTATATAAGAGAAGGAGAGTATACATTAAAATAATGATAAGAATAACAGTAAAGTAAATACGTAAATGAGTAACTTAGATGTTTATAATCGCTGTCCATTATTATGTGTATTATAAGGTAGATATGTATAGCGCCGTGAGAGCAGTCGCTGTGTTTACACGGGATACACGTGCTGCACTATATCCCGTTATCTGATCAGGATTTATTAACTCTATTTTAACCTTCTGGGAGACCTTAACGTTTATGCGGTCGAACGTTAGGACGTTAAGGGACGCATAACAATCGTATTTCAGAGAAAGCACGCCAGTCGTTCTGATATTGATCTTCTTCTTGTTTACACAGGGTGGTAATGGGAAACCGACCGTCATTTGTTCTCGTCCGGACGAGTAAGCTTCCCTGAAGTTGCATTTTAATCTGCAGAAACGTTGAAAGCCGATGCGATTCTGGTTAATTGCGACATCAGTGTGTACTTTAATGGTCAAGTTATAATGCAAAACTTACATTGCATGTTATGTACAGTATGTCACACGTGTCACATTGTGAAACAATGTCCGCTTTCCTCTTATCTGAGGTGTTGAAGAAGTGCCTCAAGAACCATTTATTCCAGCAACACCTTTATTAGCCTGCATCACACCGTGTTCACCGAATGCTATTAGTGTTGCACTTTGCTGATTTGAATAGTAGTCTCATTTTGTTCGTGCTTTGTTTGAAAGATAATGTGTAGCTCCTGCTACCTTATATAAGTAGATGCTTACATCTTCACCTTTGCATTCAGTGGATGTTCAGTCTAGGTGCATTTATAGGCCTAGTCTAGCTGCCCTGATCCACTTGTTTTTTGCTTCACTCGTTCATCACTTTGGACAAAAGTAAATCAAGTCAAACATTATCGTCATTTTAGTATTGAAATATATACAGACATATAAACCAAATAGCAAAACCTTAAAATGACTTTACAGATAGCAAAAGTGAAAAATGGTTATAATACTGTATAAAGTACAGTGTAGGGCAGTTCTGTTTGTTATGTGCAAGTGATGCATAAAATGACTAGTGCAGATGGTTTATTAAACAGTTATGAATTTAAGTTGTTCAATAGAATTCCAAGCTGAGTGCTGAGGGGGAAGTTTGTTGAGGAATCTGATGACATTAGGAAAGAAGCTATTCCAAATAATCTGGAGTGTCCTTCCAGATGGGAGCAGGTTGAAGAGCACACAGGAGGGGTGAGAGGGGATATGGAGAATGCTTGTGGCCTTGCAGATGCAGCTTTTTGAAGATTTCTTGGATGGATGGATGGATGGATGGATGGATGCTAGAGAGGTTGTGATGATGTCCTCACTACTCTCTGCAGGGAACTGAGTTCTGAGGTTTTGCAGCTCCCATACCGGAGGGTGATGTATCTGGTCAGGATGTACCCCATTATGCCCCCATAGAATGTCATTAGGACTGGGGGAGGAAGGCTTGCTCTTCTCAGGTGATGGTGCTGTTGTGATTTCCTTGCCAAAGAGGTGGTGTTGAGGTACATGGTTTAAAGCTAGTAGCCAATATTAATAATCATGGTTAGTTTGGTTATATATGTGAAAAGTACTTTGTTCATACCATTTTGTTGGTTTCTTCATTACTGTTTAAATTTGCATCTTAATAACAATGACAGTTTAAAGTAGCTCATCTTGCTACCAAGATGCTGAGAATTGCACTTTTATAATAAATGAATTCAGCCCAGATTAGGACTCAATATTCCTAGCTAGCTAGCTGTATGTCCCAAACAATTTCCAACTTTGAATAGATTGAGCAAGCAAAGGCCCAGTACATTTTTTACTGAAAACCTGGATATATATTAAATCAAGCCAAACTGTGATTATGTAGTTGCCCTGAACTATCATAAAAACAGATTTTGATGTCTGAAAAATCCATAACCTTTTTAATCCTAACCCTAGCCTCAGTTAGGTAACCCTAAAAGGTGACAGAACAGGCTGTTGGAAAGTAGAAATGTGCTCTTGTTTCTTACTTTTTGCAGGGTTCCTGCATTGAATCTGCGTGAACTGTTTGAGGATGAGGTAAATTATGATTTAATCATTCATTATTACGTTAATTACTTTTCATCCTCTAAGCAAGCATTTGCAGCAGTCTGTTTGTGTGATGGACTCATATAGGACATGGACTCTGGCATCTTTAGAAATTTGTCATTGTTGGAATTTTGGTGATTTTGGTAATTTGCTGATTGTCGGTGATCTATAACAGTGTCACCTTTTTGTAGCTGTGTTTATAATTGTCTCACCACTTATAGCTACATTTTGTCTAATTGAATGCACACATCTCCAAAAATCCATTATTTCCAGAGCGTGAAAAAATCTCAATTCTCAGAAATTACTTAAATAATGTAATGAGACACCCATAGCAATACAAACATTAACCTAACTTTACATAACTATCAGCGAGCAATTTAATATTCTGTTTGTGTGCACGTACATGTGCACTTGCAAGGATTGTTGTCATCAAGGCAAATATGTCAGATATAAACTAATCTCACTTTATATTCATAATTAACAATAATGATTGTTAGCTATATAGCTATCTAGCTATCAATGTTAAATTGTTTAAATTAGTTATATAAAGTAATCCATCCAAACGGTCATCATGAATACAAATATTAGCTAGCACAAACATAAATATTAGTTAAATTGATGACATCATAAAACATCTTTTCCTTGGTCAATTGGATGTTAAACACTAGCAGACAGAGGAATTTGGATGTATTTCATCTCCAAATCCCTGTTTATGTTGTATATCTGTCTTCTTCACTCCTCACCCCATGTCTGCATGTATATACATTTGACAGCCATTGTTGTGCTTTGTCATTGTTCATGTTGCTGTTGCACAGGATGTCACATATAATCCCGCATGTCACATCAGTCCTCCCGACTCCGCGTCTACCCTGAGCTGGAGTCCTCCCGCCTCCATTCCACGTTACCAAGTCAGTTGGTGATGTAATTTCCTCCTCCCTGGAATGCCCCTTCAGCTAAATGCACCATCAGCATAGCATGTTTAGCATTTTTCTTTTACAGTTGTATAATTCTCCAGTTGTGCTTTCATCCTAAACATCCAGAGGTCTATCTGGTGCTTTTATGAAGGCACAACATTGGTGATATGCTGTCAATATCTGTCAGTCCAGCCAATGGGGTGAAGAGATGATGGTGCCCAGTGATCTCCCCCCACCCTCTGAGAGATACAGGATGTGCTATGAGCGGCATGAAGCTGAACTGATGGAGAACTGGAAGCCTGACTCACAGAGGGAGATCAGCAGACGGGGCACGGCAACCACCGAACCACCATGGGGGGTACGGTGCCTGTGGATCCCGTATAATAACTCAAAAATCATTTAATGGATCTTTTTCAAACTTTGCTGAAAATTATAAAGATGAAGATAGTAACTGATATATTCTGAGACAAAACTGAAGCAGTGCCACATAGTGCTAGAAAAGAAAAGGGCAGTTTTGACACTTGATCCCGCTACCACAATAACTCAAAAAGTATTTGAAGAATAATTTTTAAACTTTGCAGCCTCATTGACTGGATGAAGAACTGGATCTAGTCAGATTTTGAGATCAAATGCCCCCAAATTGAAGCAACACCACTTAGTGGCAGCAAAGGAAGGGTGCCTGCAGATGACATTTGACCTTGTGAATGTAATAAGTCAAAGTGTATTTGATGGATCTTGGTCTACACCTGATTTTATTTTGAGACAAATCACCCTGAAACTGAAGCAGGAGTGCTAAGTGGCAGCAAAGGAAGGAAAGGGCAGCTGTAGAACATACATGATCTTGTGAACACAGTAACACTAAAAGTATTTGATGGATATTTTCCAAACAATGCAGAGGCATTGTATGGGTGATGATTTGGAAGTGGTCAAATTTTCAGAAATGGCACTAAAATGAAAGCAATGCCACACTGTTGCACGGGGGAACATAAGATGATTTTCTAAATGTGTTAAAAAAGTGTAATTTTTTTAATGCAGTCTAGTGAAATTTATAAGTAGCAACTAACAGATCAGTGAAATTTATCATGAAAAACCCTCCCTCCATTTGGAAAATTTTATCATGGGGGAATTTAACATGTCCCTTTAGCCCTAGTCCAGGTCAGTGTTGACACATGAAACTATAGTATTGACTGACTATAGTATTGGGCAAGTTTTGGGCTTTTCATAAAGATTTTTTGGGAGAAGTAAAGAGAGTTGTAGGGTAGGTGTAGCAGTATCTTGATAGTTTCAGTATACCGCGGTATTATCTTTCAGTATATTTTATAATGGGGATCCCTCTAGCAAGATTTCACATTATGGACTAGAGTTACTTTTCAACATACTGTGAAAAAACAATGTATGGACAGTATAATGGTATGAAAAATGAAATACCACTTAAGCCTAGTGTAGAGGTGTGGAAGGAGTATGAGTTAGATTGGGGGGGGGGGGGGGGGGGGTGTGGGGTTGGTGATGAAGAGTAGTCCAGCCTGTTCCAACAGCTTCTAGTATTTGAAGGATGACAAATGTATGATTGTGTTACCGGTACTCCTGTGTGCCACAGCTGGCTGTCTGCGCAGACGATGGCGGCATGGAGGAAGAGGAAGCTCTTGGGCAGCAGTGCTACTACACCATGCAGCCGAGCATGAGGAAGATGGAGGCGGTGAGAGTGGAGACTGACTCCTCAAAACTCTCGCCTGTCAGGGGTGTGTTTCCCGAAAGTTTTGTAAAGCTAAGTAGATCAATCGTTAGTTAACGAGTGTTTCTCGAATCCCTTCGTAGTTAAAGTAGTTTGTAATCTTGCTTGTAAATTTACGAGTGCTCCGTCTCACTTGTTATTTTCTACATCATTCTTTGTTTGAACTTTTGCTTGCTGTTGTCACACACCAACGCTCCTTTTTGGACAACAAAATAATGCTGATGAAATAATTTGAGGTCAATATTGCAACAAAAAACTACAATATTGACTATATATTAGCGCAAATGAGGCTTGTTGTTGTAACACCTGTATGCAATTTGAATACATAACAGGGTTGTGCACCATTCAGAATTAACTTGAGAATGACCTTGAAGATCAAATTCAATTTATAAAATTGGTTGAAACACGGTGCAGAATCACAATTAAACTTTGAATATAAGGAAGTACAATTAAAATGGAACGGATTTCACATAAAGTCATATAAATAGTGTAGGTGCAGCTGTAACGATACAGCTTAATGTTTCAATATGAATTACACTGCATGTTAATATAAACAGCATATGCTGAAATCCGCCCCCCCCCCCCATGCGATCACAAATATTTATGGCAGCAGAAAGTCTTGCCCTCCTGTTCGAGCACCCAAGAGCCTCCTCTACCTCTGCGGTACAGTCGTCTGAAAAGTCTGTGCATGTCACTCTTATTCAGAATGAAAGAATGCCACATTTGAAGTGACCCCTTAGTCAAATAATTTAACTGTCATTTTGTGTACCATGGTGGAAGAGCACTTCATACAGTCACACATGCAGCCATATCACAAGCCCATTCATCTGACAACCTACGGACACTCATAGGAAAAGCTACTGCAGACTCCTCACACTGGCACTGCAGACTCCTGCCAATACACATCCATCCATTTCCTGTAACCGCTTATACTATTCAGGGCCACGGGGGGTCCAGAGCCTGTCCCAGAGGCTGCAGCGGCAATGCACCATGGGGAGCTAACCAATCACAGGGCACACTCATACACCATGGGGAGCTAACCAATCACAGGGCACACTCACACACCAGTCACTCACATATGCATACCTATGAGCAATTTGGTAACTCCAGTTAACCTCAGCATGTTTTTGGACTGTGGGGGGAGTACCCAGAGGAAACCCCACAAGGATGCGGGGAGAACATTCAAACTGCACATACGTGGAACCCTGGCAGAGACTGGATCCCTGGTCCCAGAGGTGTGAGGCCACTGTGCCACCCACTTATGCACATGAATAGGTTAATATGCAAATATCAATAAATAAATGCTCATGGAGGAGAACTTTGAGGGCCGACATAAACCAAATACATATTGTTAGAATAGGCTAAAACAGTTACATGACTTTTATCTTACAATTATTCAAATATAAAGTTCCCTACTTTCATTAGTACATGTATAAGTTCAATATTTACATCTACTATCATCGCAGCAGCATCACATTTTGAGCCCATTTTAAAATTTTCAACAAATAGGCTAATATATTTTGGTCTTAATTTTGGTTGCCTTGGTTTGTTTTTATTGATTTTCTAGATAGTTTTTATTTTTATTTACATTTGCATGTGGCTGGTGTGACAGTCATATAACATATTTCACCATTGAAATACGTGGCATCGATGTTCCTGTTATTGACCGTCGGGGCTGTTTTTACGAGTCTGGGGAGGAGCCACTGAAGTACTACTTAAAATTTGTTCATTAATTCTGGATTAACAAAGGGTTTTGGGAAACACTCGTGGATCTCACTCGTTCTTTTCCTACGTCGTTCGTTATCTTGTCCGTTATTCGGTAACATTGATCACTTTCGGGATGCGCATCCCAGAGAGGAATGACTGCTGTATAAACATTAGCACTAGTGAAGATAGGAATTCTTACGAAATGCGTGCCCCCCCCTCCGTCCCCCCAGTCGTGGGTTAAAGAAATTAAATTAGTCTCACTCCTGTTCAGTCAGGAGAACGACTAGTTTTAATTAATAATTTGATAATTACATTCTGTCTCAGTATTCTCCGCTTTGTTCCCTGTGCTTCCTGCATAGGCAGCAGACTCATTGTAACTCTGTGCTGGACTGAGTGGTTATGGATGGATGGATGGATATAATTTTATTATTTAATACATAATTAATTCATGTTTAATAAGCCAGGCTCCATTTTTTAAAATTATGATGGGATGTCTTGCCGCAATGAGAGCTGCGTGAACGACAGCGGCAGGGACATTGGACGTTGCCTTTGTTTAAACTTGTCCAGATGTCTTGCAGGAGGATGTTGCCACGGAAAAGAGGAAGCAAGCTGTGGTGGAGCAGGTCATGGTGGACCAGCTCTCCCGGTAAGCAGGTCTTACTGACACCTGTACTCTTGGAGTAGCTTTGTGAGCCTGTGTTTAGGTGACGTGCTTCGACATCTTAGGGCCGTCATAAGTGACCCTGATCAGAACTCATCCGCTCTGGAGCGAATCCCGTCTGCTGCATTTGGATATGTGCCTTTGCGACTCAAGAAAAGAACGCTGCATGAGACAAAGTGAGTGTTTGCTACGGGAGGGAGAGTTTGATGTCTAGTTAAAAATGAGTTAAAGAAGTAAAGTTGCACCACGGGTATGTGACTAATTAGCTGTTCCTTGATATCCTCAGAGTGAAAACCAGCTCGACGATGACGGAGCATTTACTGTCCAACAAGCTGCGTTTCCTTGCTCGACTGCTTTCAAGGTAGCTTTGTATGTGGTCAATAGGAATAATGCAACGGGGGGGGGCACTGCAGCATCATACCATCAGGGTTGCTTGTTTGGTTGTCACCCCCGTCTCTGTGTGTGTGTGGAGTTTGCGTGTTTACCCAGCATTCACACGGGTTCCCTTCAGGTACTCCAGTTTCCTCAAACTCAATTAAAATTTGCAAAACAGACGAGGGTCCATATAAAGACTGAAAGCCACAGTTGTCTGGAAGCACTTCGCATCATACAGTACACATGCTGTGCAAATGTTTTAGGCAGTCGAAGAAAATATTTATAGTTATTTTTCTGGGTGTACATTTGCTCAGAAAAAACCCCCCACAAATGACCATTAAAATGAACATTTTTAAACTAACAAATTAACATATACAAATTAGGAGCATTACAATAAAAACAGAATGTCTTCTGTTCACATTTTGTAACATGGCTATTTTATGGTAAATGTGTTTTTACTCTGAGGACACTAAAAAGATCATCATAAGTCTTGAGGCAGGTAGGCAGCTAACTGTTGTAATGAAATGACCCAGATCTGCTCCGAATAAAAAGTCTGCAACCATCCCCAAGCAGGACTGTGATAAACTTTTGCATTTCGTTCTGAGAAACGGCCGTGACGCTAGCAGGGAGCTGGTTGGATTTTTCTTCACTTATGATGATACGTTGACCATATATGAGTATCGCCACTTCGGAAAAAACAGGTAAAAAAAAATCGCTTTGTCATTTTTGGCTTGTGTGATTTCGAGCCGACATCCTCACAATGCTTTTTCTCCCAGGACCAATGCGCTTCCGTTCATTCCCAAGGGGAGCTACCGGCATCAGTGTGGCAGGAGGAAGGGCAGTCCGTACAGCATCCATGACATCTGCATGGTAAGCACGATGTCATGGTGGTATATCAGCTATCTGCAGATTCTGTACACAATGTCTGTCATGACAAACCCCAACTGTGTTCTCCTGGACTTCCTAGCATTTCAGATTAGCCTCCTAGCATTTCAGATTAGCCTCCTAGCATTTCAGATTAGCCTCAGCAGTAGACAGTATGACTAGTGCTCGCATTCCCTGTGTGGAGCGTTTTGGACCCCTGTGCTCGGCCAGGGCAGGAAATTAAGCTCACCCACTCAGTTTAGAAGAAGGCCAAGTACAAAAAAAATGCATATCAAGGTACACTTTTCTTAAGATAAACTAACTGCGTGGCTAGTAGTAAGAAAGGGTTCGACCCTTGGGATTTGCAGCTGTCTGATCTTCACAGCACTTGCAGCAGAGAGATTTGGATTCTCTCAGCATAACCACGTGCACGGTGTAGCACCAAACTGGACGATGAGACAGTAGGTACTGTATGCCAGTACGCTCACCACACAGTAGCAAAGGTGGCGACACGACAAGAGAGAATTCACCAATTAGATATAGGGGATGACTGGGAGGCCAAATTTGATAGGGCAGTTTTAGCCAGCATATCAGGGTACCACCCATACTCTTTCAAAGGATGCCCAGGACCTTGGTTTTAAATATCATCCAAAGGATGGTGCTATTTTTATAACACAGTGTCCCCATCACTGCACTGGGGCATTGGGATCCACACTGACCACAGGATGGGCTTCTCTGTTGGCCACACCCACACCTCTTTCCGCAGCAACCTAGCTTTCATAGTTGGTCTCCCATCCAAGTACTAACCATGCTAACACCTGCTTAGCTTTAGACAGAGTACTTAGCCTGAACTGCAGGTGATATGGCTGCTAATTTCAAGGCTGAATTCTATCAACATGGCTGCCATTCCTGTGCCAACACTTTCTCTTATTTTTGGGATTTGTCGCTACCGGTCTCTGAATCATAAAAGGGGGCCAGCTTGCTGTTCTCCACAAGCGGACAGAACCTGCCAGAGAGTGTGAGGCAGAGACCTTGGCTGTGGGTCCGAATCACCGACGTGGACGAGCTGACTAAGAACAAGCTGCTGTGAGTGCACACACTGTTTATCTGTTTAGTTAAACTGTTAACAATGTTAGCATTGTAGCAACTAACCCGATATCAGTTTCTGATAGGCTTCAGTTCATTTCAGTGGTAATTTTGTTATCGAAAACTAAATCGAAAATTATTCGACAATGAAGATTTTCTCATTGACAAAAATGAGATGGTAATAAAATTAAAATTAATCTATGATGACAAGAACGCTGACGAAATATATTGATGCTCACGAATAATAATGAGATGCAAATGTCAGGAAGAGACAAATTAAAAATTTGGGCGCGACTGGATAATGTTGATTCAATGGATTTCAAATGCTAAACCATGCATCCATTTATATGGTGAGGGAAATAATTATTTGATCCCCTGCTGAATTCTTAAATTGACCCATTAATAAAGAAATGAAAAGTCTATAACTTCACGGGTAGGTTTATTTTAACAGCAAAAGATAGGTAGAACAACAAAACAAGCCAGAAAAGTCATTATGTAACCGTTACAAA
>JAODLC010000001.1:13407879-13425094 GCA_026781145.1 Hippopotamyrus pictus
GGAACAATCAGGTAAAAACACGAGGTAACGAGGTGGGCGTGGCACACAGGAGGATCGTACGAGCAGGTCATGACAGTCTTCTCCTTCCGTGTGCCACGCCCCCTCGTTAACGCTGTGTGATCAGCTGTTTCTGGTTGTTGTCATTAGCCCTCTGTATTTAGTCCACGTTTCAGTTTGTTTCCCCAATCCGGTCATTGTATTGTCCGTCTGCGTTTTGCCTGCCTTACCTGTAATTAAACCCCTTATTCCCCGATGCCCTGACGTCTGCGCCTTTGTCTCTGTTCTGTCCCCGCTTGGCACAACAGTATTATTATTACTAAATGCATTAATTGTTTATTATTAATATTGAAATAATTAATAAAAAATCTTTATTTTAAAATGTATTTTATTAAATAATAATAATTACTGTTACTATCATTGTCTAAATGTATTCTTACTGTCTAAATATATGTATTCAGCTAGTGTAAACATGCACGATGCTATCACAGCTAATGCAAGGCTGAGACTGAAGTGTTACCCTTTGTTTCCGCTGAGAGACGTGCCGCGTGACTCATTTCCCCACGCGTACAAGGTATCTTAGTTCGGCATTCACGGTTTGACTTCTGAGATTCAGATCGAGTTCTAGGTATTTTTTTTTCGAACTGGTTGGTTCGATTTTTAAGAAATTCGAGTTCTAATGAGTTCGAGAACTGAGGTACAACTGTACTAATATTACAACTTTCAGTCTATCCCTAGAAATAAAATAACTAAAACTTGAACTGAAACTAAAATACACAAAAACCAAATAGAAACATTTAAAATTAAAACTAATAAAACCTCTCTGAAAACTACAACTAAGCTGAATTTCAATTAAAAAGTAAAAATAATATGAAAATAAACACTAAATTTAAAAAAGAAAACTGTAATAACACTGGTTTGTGTGCATCGCTGATGTTTTGTAACGTTGTCTTGGCAATATGTGTCTCCCCCCCCACCCCACCTTTGAAGGAGCTCGATGATATCTGGCGTATCCTGGATGAAGATGGTGATGGTCATGTGGATTGCAGTGAGTTCATTCGAGGTGTCACTGGAGAAATGAACGAGTTCCGGAAATCTTTTGTCCGAAAGGTAAAATCGTTTGAGATGGTGTACGTGAACCTATAACACTACCCAACCCCGTATTAATGACTCTTAGTCCGCTACCCTAACTTGTGTTCGAAACTATTAATCTACGTCCACAACTTGCATACCCGACTCTAATTCATTATACTAACTTGTATACCCTAAATGCCTATTAGACTTATACCCTAATCTGTTCACCCAGATCCTAACCACCTAATCTAACTTGTTTACCTAACACTAAAACATCACCCTAATCTGTATACCTGACCCTAAACCAATACTCCAGCCTATTTACTTAAAGCTGAACCTTACGCTAACATGTTACCCACACCTGTTTACTTATCTTGTGTAGGAGAATCACCTCCGACAGGAAGGTAGTTGAATGTGTTATTACCGTTATTAGTGTGGTAGTGGTGCTGTTTATTAACTGGTGAGTTTGACTGGAGACAGATGTTCTAAAATTTCAGGAGAAAATTGCACTTCAGCATATTCTGCACAATGGATTCAGTTGGTTATGATTTCATAATCACTTTTACCACAATGAATCTAACTAATGAGCCAGATTGGGAATAATCCGATATGCTTGGAGACAGATAAGTCTACAGAGATGCACCATTTCTCTAAATGAGCTGTTCCCTTCAATAAGCAGTACACTAACTTTATGGAGTGAAATGGCATCTCTATCATCAGAACACTAGCTGCAAAGGAGATTGGGATATGTTGGCAAACCCAACAGTTGGTGATATTGAGTGTGGCTGAATATTAGTGCGAAAGTGCGACAATGCTCAATAAAAGATCGCTGTGCTGATGCAGAATTTTTGCTGGTAGACTCGCAAAACAAGCACCTCAACCGGAAATGAGGTCAAAGAAGATGATCAGGCTAAACAGGAGTAGCTTAACTGTCCAGGTCATGGATGTTAATCATTCGGAGAGATCCTGACTGCTGGTGATGACAGATATAAAGAAGAATGCAACATGTAGATTAACAATTCAATTCAATTTATGTTTATATAGCGCCTTTTACAACAGAGTGTGTTGTGATACATTGCAACATCATTAAGACAGAATATTACGAAAACTGGGAAAAGGAAAGACAAAAAAATGAAAGAATGGCAGATGATAATAGAGAATTGGAACCAAAATCTTCCAAGTAGGGAGTAAAAAAACCCTCTGGGGGTCCAAGGTCAACTGGCTGCACCTGAACATTACTGAACATTACTGAAAACAGAAAAGAGTGGGCTTGCTTGCTAAAAGCAAGGTGCAGACTGTGGTCAAGGTCAGATCTAGGAAAGAAGGTTTTACTAGGCCTGTTGGGGGGAGGGGGGGGCTTAACCTAACTTTGCATGTCTGAAGCGCTACACCCTCTCAGCAGGGATCAGCAGTCTCTTGGAATGAACAATTCTGAGAATTTTACACTCCCTGTCCTTTGAGTGTGTTCATTGCATATGGCTGAATATATCCATCCATCCATCCATCCATTAACTTCCGCTTATCCGAGGTCGGGTCGCGGGGTTTGTATATAAATACAAAATAAAAACACAAAAACACTTCTTAAAAGTGTCAGGACATTTAGCCTCTGGTGTTTTGGCATGTGACAGGGTTATTGTTGTTAATGAAACTAACACTATAAAAAGCATTATCATTATCATAAAGTGAAATAAGACACGAAAATAAAATGCAAAGCTAAAACTACATGAAAACTATAAATATTTCTTCTAAAACTAACTGAAATAAAAACAAATGTCAAACGCTTTCTGCTACTATTTTTAATATTATTTTAAAGAAAGATTTCTTTGTCTTTAATGACATTTAAGAACACCTGGTACACATTTTGCCCGCTCTGACGACATTAGCACATAAGTGTCCTACAACCTGTGTATTCAGGTAGGATTCTCTGAAGATCAAACACGTATAAAATAGCTTTGCAACCTTCAGTCTATCCCTAAGAATAACTAAAACTGGAACTGAAACTAAAATACATAAAAACTAAACAGTGTCACTGAATCTAACTAATGATCCAGGTTGGGTTGATATATTTGAGTTTTATTTTTTTAAAACTTATTTGTTTTGGTACATTGGGCAAGTACCAGGAAGTAATTTTGTTTGCATTTATTTCTCTGCAAATAGGACTGGCAGGACAAAGGAGATATGGCACTTTACTTTGCATGTCTGAAGCCCTACATCCTTTCAGCAAGGATTAGCATTCTCTTAGAATGAACGCTTCTGAGAATTTGCCACTCCCCGTGCTTTGAGTATGTATTACATGTACTGTTCATTCAATAGGAAAGATGAAGGTGTTACTGGGAGTGTCAGGGCGCTGCAGTAGAATTAGGGGAACACCAACAGGAGGGCTAGCAGCTAAGTGCTCAGGCCGGGGGGGCACTGCCTAGCCTTAATTAGAGCGGGTTGCAAACCTGCAGTTTCACTATCGGCATGGAAACATGAGTGATCTCTCAATGTAGTTTATTGTGAACGTTCAATACACTGATACTATAACCTTGTTTACAATCAAACCTTTGGGTTTAAAACAGAAATCTAGCTGGTTCCCTAGGTGATACAGAAGGTTCAAGTTTTGCAACCATCTTGGATTTATCAGTACCTTGGAATGTTTTACCTGAAAGGGTAACACAGCTTGGAACAGAGTAAGTAGGAGTAGGGGGAATGTCAGAATAGGGAAAGCTAAAGTAACAGAGCTCAGCTAAAAGTAAAATAACAGGGCTCTAACGTGCTGACAAAATAAAATGAAAGATGAGTTTTGTTGATGCTCGGGGGAAATTCTTTTGCATACAGCAGCAATGTGTGTTAAGTGCTGGCAAAGGAACATATAGTACAAAACAAGACAAAATGCAAGACCCTACATGTAGTGTAGACAAATAAACATAGTGCAAATAACATGAAACAGTACACAGTCAAAATACCCTGAAAAAGAACGTAAACAAGGTAAACAAATAGATATGCAGTACCAGTCAAAGGTTTGGACACACCTATAGAAAGGTTTGCATTATTCTATACATTTTAGAATAATCATAGAGACACCAAAACCATAAAACACATGCCATTATGCACTAGCCAAAAAAGTATTAAACAAAAAAATGATCAATTGTTTGGTGGTGGGGGTGGGCAGCTCCATGAGTGGGAACTTAAAAGGTTGTCGGATCAAATCCCATGATCGGCAGAATGATCCCTCCATTGGGTCTCTGAGCAAGGTCCTTAACCCCAGTTACTCCAGGGATTGGCTGACCTACATTCTCCTCTACACCAGTTTCGTGAGGTGGCCTCCTGGGATGCTTTTCCAGCTGTCCTGACGGAGGTACCACATATATCTTGAGCTCTAATCAGCTGATTTTCCATCAGTCTCTGGCCAAACTCCCCTCAAAGTATTTCTACTGTGTTTAGATCAGATGGCCAGGTCATGTGATGTGACACTATTACACTCCTTTGTAGGCAGTTGGCACGGCCAAACTTTTGACTGGTACTATTAATAAAACATACTAAGATAAAATATATTGAGGTATATGTGCAGAAGAAAATACAGATAGCACCAGCCAAGATGGGATGATTCTTGATGTATTATGGCCAGGAGTGGGAGGTCGCGTATTGGGAGCAGGTGTTGGGGTGCCTGATGGCAGAAGGTAGGAAGGAAGACAGATAAGGAAGGAAATTTAATGAAAAAGGTATGTATGTTGTGCCTGTGGTTCTTATAAAAATAAAATAATATTTCTACTGGTCTTTAGGCTTACATGAAGCTTGATCCCACCAAGTCTGGCCACGTACTCATGACTGATATTGAGAAGTTCTACTGTACTAAAGGTCACCCAAAGGTCATCTCAGGTAAGACGTTTATATGCTGCATTGGGAAGCAATGGAATACATTTAACAGCATTACATGTTTAAATGTAGAAATTGTATTCCATTACATTTACTAATTAGTATAGTCAAAATATAATTACTATAAAAATGATTATTGGGTTAAAGAAATAATTACTTGAATTGTATTGTGATAATTATCAGTATCATTTGATATGAAAAAAAAAAATCATAAAATATTTTGCCAGCCTTATTTGGAAGTATGACCCCTGTACTGTCTGTGGCACCTTGTCTTAGTGTGAGAGGGAGATATAGGGCTCTCGAAGGAACAGTCACGCTTTGGTCCATTCAGAAATATTTTATTAAAAGCAATACAATGTTATCATACAGTAAAACCTTGGTCTGGGAGTGTTTTGCAAGATGAGCAAAAATTTTTAATAAATTTTAACTTGATAAACGAGCGAGGTCTTGCAATATGAGTATTACGTATACGCTTTGTCTGCCAAGCGTCACGTAATCACAACTGAGCCAATGGCTCCTCTCTCTCTCGCTGCGGGATTGTGGGTAATCATTTCCCATGCTCGGTGTCAGTCGGCGTGCCTCACTCATATAGTCAAAATTTAGTAGAAAAGCACCACCCGAATAAGGGTGTAGCAGTGCGAGCGATGAATCTGTTTAATGACGATGCAATGACCACATTTCCACGAAATCAAAAAGGAGGCAAAAGCGGCTGTAATTGGATAGATTCCTTGTTAAAGTCACACAAAAAGAAAAAGATTTCAGTGAGCCAACAGATAGCAGTGAAATTCCTCATCACCCAACTTCACTTTTAGACCGGGGAGCTCTTTTTAGTCCTGGCAAGAGACCAACACTTGTTTTCTGAGAATTGCCTATGGAAATCCGTTTGAGCGTTTATTCTGATATCCGTGATATCAAGCCCAATTTCCTGCACTAGTTTGGACTTTGGCCGCACTAGTAAGACTTTCTGGCGCACTAGTTGGTGACTATGCCGTACTAGTACTGCAAAAATGCTTACTAATCAAGCTTTTTCATCAACTTGTTAATGTGTGGGCCTGAAATTTGCTGCACTTGTGAACTAGTAAGGCTTAAAATGCTCACTAGTAGCACTAGTGTAGGCCAAAATATCCACTAGTGACACCAGTAAAGGCCAAAATGTCCACTAGTTGCACTAGTGGAGGTGTTTTGACCTCACTAGTGTCACTAGTGTAACTAGTAAGGGGAAATTGTTCACTTTAGTATAGACCAGTGGTTCTCAATCCTGTTCCTGGCGCCCCACCTGCCAGAATGTTTTAATTCCAACCCTACCTTAATCAGGCTTATGTGGTCCTTAATAGGCTAAAGCTGCTTACAGACCGAACGCGGCATGCGTTGTGCTCGCCGCGAGGCTTCTGCGCAGAGTAGGCGTGGTTTTCAAAACTCTCTCCTGTCATTTTGGCTCGCGGTCAGTAGCGATGATGTATATTTCTCATTCAAAAAGATTCTACGCTTGTGTGGTATAGCTCAGACACGGACAATATAAGTTTTTCCTGCATTTCGTTTTCTGTGCCCGGTTCGGTGCCTTGTTTCTATCGATCGCGAGACAATGCGTCACAGCGCGCAGCGGTCAGAGTTCAACAAAGTTCATCTTTGACCACAGTGCTCGCACGCGGCACGCAGCTCAGCGTAGTGTATGCCGCGTTCGCTCTGAAACTGGCTTTATCCTATTAAGGACCATATAAGCCTGATTAAGGTAGGGTTGGAACGAAAACATTCTGGCAGGTGGGGCGCCAGGAACAGGATTGAGAACCACTGGGATAGACACATGCCATCGCTCTGTTTTTGTCAAGTTCGGTGTCTTATATTTGCAACGATATCACGGATATCAGAATAAATGCTCAAACGGCTTTCCATAAATGGCGGGCGATGCACGCTCTATCACACGGCTGAGCTCCGGTCAGTGTTGAGTTCTCCCCCTTCCTCTATACGAAACTGGGCGCTGTCGATGATGACTGTGTGTGTCTGGGCAGTGAGTGAGCTGGCCAGGCTCACCCCTCCTCTCAGGCAGTGCGCTCTTAGTTCTTAAATCTTATGAGAAACAAGACAAGTGTCCTTGGGCGACGCTTTCCCTTCTTTCCCGAAAACGAGATAAGCGTCCCGCAAGCAAGTTGTAATAATAATAATTGTTGTAATATTCCAGAGCTTAGTGGAGTGAGGCTGCTTGCAGCTGCAAAATGTATTAGGTAACACTTTCTCTTTTTCTCAGAAAAACAAGGTAAGCGTCCTTGAACAAGGTAAGCATCCCAGAACAAGATTTTCTTAGGAGAGGATAAGCGTCCCACAAACAAGTTATACAATTAATTCTAGAAAAAGATGTTGTACAACTCGTCCTTGGCACAATAATAATGGTGAATCATGGACACATTAGAGGACTCATTAAAATCTGGGGGTGGTCAGTCCATGCATGAACAGAATACAAGCTATTTACCTCATTCACCTCATATGTATATCCGCTAGGTGGAGTTGGAGGGGCTCCAAACTCTGAGCACTGCTGTTGAACAATTGTAACTATAAAGCATATTATGGCAATAGGAGAACAGTGTACAACTCTTATTAATTCCATGCTATGTGGGCGAGTAATAGCTGGCAAATTCTTTCTCCTACACCTGAGAAGTGCTGGGCAATGCACGCTCTATCCCACGGCTGAGCTCCGGTCAGTGTTGAGTTCAACCCCTTCCTTTATACTAAATTGGGGCCCTGTCTAAGGCGACTGTGTGCCTGTGGGCAGGGAGTGAGCTGGCCAGGCTCACCCCTCCCCTCAAGCAGTGCGCTCTTGGTCTTCCAGTTCTCATCTGAGTGGAGTGAGACTTCTTGCAGCTGCAAAATATATTTAACAAGGTTTTCTTTAATCCCATGAGAAATGAGACAAGTGTCCTTGGGCAACACCTTCCCTTCCCTGAAGACAAGACAAACGTCCTAGAACAAGATAAGCGTCCCGCAAACAAGTTATGCAAGTAACTAGAAAAACATGTTACACAACTCGGACCTTGGCACCGTGATATGGGTGAATCATGGACGCATTAGAATCACGGCATGGTCAGTCCATACACAAATAGAATTGTTCAATACCTCGATCACCTCATATGTATATTTGCTAGGTGAACTTGCTCCTAGTGGCGGATGCTGGTGTTGTACAATTGCAACTTCCCAGAATACAATGGTGATGGGATGACAGTGAATGACTTTTATTAATTATATACTAGACGGGCGACGTAATTGCCTGTGAATTCTTCCTCATAGACACTAGAGCCCCACATTGGGACTGGGGTCCTGCGGGACCCAACGCAAATCTCGCGGGAGCGGGCGGTTTTAAGGTTGCGCAGGCGGGAACGGGCGGCTAAAAATAGACCGTGGGTCCCAAGATTGTTCGCAGCATGGATGTTAGCGACAAATGATGACACCATAGTGCAGACTACACAGAATTTGCTAATGCTATCAGAGAAAGACCACAACAATAAACTTTAGTGCAAATTATGGAAAAGCGAGAGAAAATGCAACCAAAGCATTATTTATATCTAACATTAAATAAGTTTAGTTATTAGATACATAGCAACTTACATAGTTTTTAGATACATCACAACTTAATACTTGCGAAGTATAGATACATTTCAGGGGAGGTGCATGACAGACCACAACAGGGTACACGGCTACATCGTATTTACGGTGTCATTTCGACATAGAAGTTTAAGTCAAGATTTTGTTCCTCTGTAAAGACCTTTCAAGCTGAGAATTAAGAATCCTGATATAAATGATTGAGTTGAAAACTCAGGTTTCCAGTAAATAAATACATTACACTACTGCTTGTAGTGATCATGGTTATATAGTGATCAACTGCTTATATGGATCAAAAACCTTGGGACAGAATCATTCCTATACAAATACTGTTTAATTTGGTTATAGTAATTAAGTAGCCTGCTTACAGTGTTGATTTTGGGTCGTTTTATATGTGACAATGTTTGGAAAAAATTAAAACTATGGTAGTTTTTTTTTTCCTTTACCTTGATAAGCCTACCTTGCCTTGCGGTAACTACCCCGTCTGCCTCTGGGTAGCTACTGGAGGTTAATGCTGGGTATTCAGAAAACCTGATGGGAAAAATAAAGTCTTTTTCTCTTAATGACGAATTTAGACTCATCAAGCCAACAAGATGCATCGGCGAAACTACAGTAAGCCATATTTTATGTACAGTAGGATACCGTATTATAGCATATTTGAATTATACATTTCTGTAATTTTATTTATACAGTACTGTAATTTTAAACAGCTGTACTGTATTTTGAAAGTCAGTAAAATTCAGTAGTGTCGTTGTCCGTTTTATTACCTTATAGATATATAATAAATATACAACTGTCAATTAGATGGTAATCTGTCGAGACATAAAAAGAAAAAAAATGGTTATGATGATCATACAATTTTAGTGACCAATTTCACGAGATCACTATAAGCAGTTTCCACTGTATATATAGGCTAAATGTACTGAATTGTTTACTTTAAGCCTGATGTTCACTTACAAGATGATGATCACAGTTTCTTATACACAGTGAGGCAAAGCCTACAACTGATTAATTAATCACTGGTATCGGATTGGTATTCGGTATAGGCCGATATCCAAAGCTGAGGTATCGTATCGGAATCGGGACAGTAAAAGTGGGACCGGTGCATCTCTAATTTTTGTTGAATTTGTTTTCATTTATTCTGTTCTTGATCGACTGACTGGAGCTGGATTTAAAAAATAGTCCCGCACAGGGCTCTAGTACAAACCACAATGTTCGTTATCACAGCGCAAATTCCTTTTGGCTGCTCCTGTCTGCTTTATCCGTTAGATGGCACCACTAAGCAGCCCGTACCCTGATTACTGTCCTCAGGGGAGGCCACAGAGGAGGTGCTGCGTGCTGGCTTCATGGAGACCCTGCAATGTGCTTGCACTGACCTGAAGATGCTCCCGTACGGCACGTTTGAGGACTACTACGAGGGCCTGAGCATCAAGATCGCTGACGACCTGGACTTCGCCAGTGTTTTGAAGACCTCATGGGGCATTTGAGCTCTGTGTGCTGTCACTGGACAACACACTGAATAACTGACAGACTGCATCCCAGGGACAGTGACAGTGAACACATGGGGCAAGCTATGAATTCAAGTTATTACTGAGCTATACAGAATGCAAACGTGCGGCCCATTCATGAAACTGAAAATCTAGACAGGCAGTTTAAGAAAAAGGAGCAAGATATTTTTGGTATGTTAAAGAATAGCCTTAATTGATAGTTTTTCAATTGTTTCTGTCTGTAGTCAGAATAAAATTAAATCTATAATGAAAAAGTTAGTCTAACAAAGATGTTTTCAATATTGCCAGCAGATGGAGCCAAAACCAAAGTATTTTCACCAGCATCCATCCTTTTTTTTTTGCTTCTGTGTGGCACACACTTGCCACTATCTAATACAAACTTCATACATGCAGCAGTTGTTAACATTCTTGTTTTGTTCTTATTTTGCATACGTTATGAAAAGTAATTCATGACCAGCTGGCAACGTTTACAACCCAGCTTGAGTTGTTCGGAATATGTGCTTGTTAATCAAGTATCAGCTGGTTGGCGCTGAAGGTCTTTTTAGGTTAGCGACAGTGGTGGGTAATTCAGGTACAGAGAGTAAAAGTCCAGACCAAGAGTATTCAACTGGTTGGATCTGAACTACCCACCTCTGGTTAGGGACTATTTTAAAAAGCAATAAAAAGCCACAGACAATATATGTGGCTATTACAGTGTTTCCCAAACCAGTCCACGTTTTCGCTCCCTCCCAGCCAATCAAGAACGCTGAATACCTGGTACAGGTGCGCTGGGAGCTGAGAGGAAACAAAAACGTGGACTGTCCGGGGTTCCGTGAGGACTGGGGTGGGAAACATTGGGCTATTAGAATATACTCTTGTGAATGTTAATGAATGAATATTGGGTTGTGGCTAAACTGATCTCTCTTAAAACTGCTTTATATGTGAACCCAGATAAGTCTATAGGAAGTTGTTGCTGATGATTTTAGACTATTGCGATATAATCTATGTATCTTGTATGTATTTTGTTCATTCCGATGAGCTGATGGCTTCAAATTGCCATTAGTATGTGGTTGTGTGTGCATGTCAGGCTCCTGTGGTGCAGTTGTTCCGCGGTCTGCAGCTTACTGGCCATGTCTGGCAGAACCATGCCGTGGTTGTGGGTTCGTACCTCATGGGTAGTATATGCTTATTCCAGAGTTCATATTAGTCCATGTTAATATTGTGGTAGCTGCCATCCCAACTAGGGTATTCCCTGTGCCTTCTGGAAGGGACTTCCCGTTCACTGCAGCCCAGAATAGGATAAGAAGCTACGGAAGATTGATGGATGGATGGATGGATGGATGGATGGATGGGTGTAAGGATGTATGGATGGATGAATGGAGTATCACAAGAGAATTCTAAGCACACATGCAGAAAACCACAAAACCTCAAAATGAATTCCCGACTTTTAATAGAGAACTCAGAAACTTCGCGGGAATCCTAAGAAGCAGTCAGTACAGGAGCTCCTCATACTCCAAAGCAGTGAGTCGAAGGACCTTGATGAAAGTGTACAGAAAGAGAAACCCAGCAAACTCAGCCACCTTCCTAACAAGCAAGTAATTCTCCCCAGGCAATGCCGTGGGCTGAAGCACCAAGCTGGAACTTTCCAGAAAGTGACTGTTGTGGTTGCTCTCTGGTGCCCTCTGCTGGCACCAGCTGTGCTTAGCTGAGGATGCAACGTGGGATCCAAATGGAGCAGCTGGTTCTTTATTAACAGTTTCATACATTATAAGAGTCAAGCTTTGACTTTTTTTAAGGATATGTTTTGGCTTTGTTCCAGATACAGAAGAATTGCTCGACTAATTAAGACCATAATAAGATGGATGTTGATTTTATTAATGATTCACAAACCAATATATTACGACTCCTTGGTCTGTAACAAGCAACATCTTGCAATTTAAACGACTTGCGAATCAGAATATGTACCAATACTTCCATGTAAGAAGACAGAGCTGGGATTTCACCTTTAGATTTATTGGTCTGCTTCAGATCACAAACATTTATTCATGGTAAATTGCATACATTGTTATTTTTTGATTCCTGGTCTGATATGAATCCTATATATTCTTTGTGGGGGGTGAGCTCGCATCAAACTGGTGTTAGAGGACTCGGGAAGTTTCAAAGGAGCTATAAAATGGAAACTGAAGCATCTGCACACAATTACCCAAAGATCAACCCACTAACTAAGCCCCTACACCTCTTCTGCATCTTTAAGAAGAAAGGAGCCTCACCAGGATGCATCAGGGTGAGTCGCGGTGGGAGGGCATCTGCATCTATAACCATTTATGGACAGTAATATCCAAAAAAAAGGTGGGACACGAACCCCCCTCTCCTCGCCTAGAACAAGCTAGGCAGACGGCTGAAATTGTAAGGTAAGACACTGATGTCAGTAGGGTTAGGGCAGACATATTCACTATCCTACTAAAGTCTATGGAGCATGTATGAATAGAAATGACTAAAATGCAGGTGTGCCTCAGGCATTGATGCATCCATTAATAAATAGACCCTCTTTCTGAAAGAAGACCGGTAGCATTATTCTTTCTAAGCCTCTTTTAAAGCCATGTTAAGTCTTGACTTAAATGACTGTATCCTGAATTACTGGTATTGCTCTTATATGTTACGTGAGCACACAAAAGCTTAGGTAAATAGACTGCGGTACCCTGTGTGCAGACTGCATTAGCGATGATATTTACACAAAGGACAATTATAGGTTGGTCTCTGTGTTTGTGCACTTAATCGCATCTATGTGCAGGGGTGGGGCCCTTGAATATGTAAAATTGGGTGGTGGGGGGGGGGCAAGGTGACATATTTTCAGGGGGCATGGAATTTGTAGGTACATGTCTGTCTATGTCATAATTCTTTGTCACGATAATTTGGGGGGGGGGGTGGCCCAGTGGGTAGCATGGCAGCCTCACGCTTCCAGGACGGCGGGCTCGATTTTCCACCCCCAGCTCTGTGCGTGTGGAGTCGTGTGGGTTTCCTCGAGCTGCTCCGCTTTCCTCCTGCAGTACAAAAAGCATGTGGGTTGCAGGGATTGGTGTCTCTAAATTGGCTGAGGTGCGAGCTTGTGAGTATCCCCCGCTATGGTATGACATCACATCCAATGCATACTCCGCTGTCCTATGCTTCCTGACGCAGACTCTCTGTGACCCTGCAAATTTTTAATTGAGTAATTTTGTAATAAAGGGAATTGAACCAATATCAGAAACAGTACAGTATTTTAAAAAATAGTCTTATTCAGGTGCAATTCAGTCACTACAGGTATGACTAACCTTTTCATTGGGATATTTCAGCTTTTAAGCATTCTGTAATTTCCTTAAATGAATTACCTATACACTGGCTCACACCTCATTGGCTGTTGGTCTTTGTTTGCTCTAAATTTCATTGGCTGTCAGCGACAGAATCACCCCAACATAACAAGGCCGTGTGGAAGAAAGTTCTGTTAGAACCGGCTCCAAGGAGCAGACTGCTGGAACACGTAAATCATGCTGAACTTTGCCAGAAGGCCCATTGTAGGTAATATGCATTTCAGCCTAAGAATAAACAAACTAATAACCCCAGACATCAACTTGCATCCTCTGATTTCAAATTGCAGCTTAAGCTTTGCTGTGAAATCAAAATGTGCAATAGAGCCAAACAATATAAATATGTCTACACGCTGGGCAGGGTTGCTGCTGGGGGTGGGGGGGCTGGACCTTATCCCAGGCAACAGAGTGCAGAAGAAAGGGGTACACCCTGAATAGGATGCCAGTCCTTTGCAGCACATCCACCTATATGTATAAATAAAATATATAGGGCATGTTCAGGCATTGGCGCCAGGTCATTTCAGAGCACACAAACACTCACAATCACACACCAAGGGCGAATTAAAAACACCACTCTAACTATTTATATTCAACTTTTAACTGGGATGCAAACCTGTACTGTTTGCCTTTGAGAGATTCCTGTTTTTTAAAAGCAAACCCCGCACTGGACCATGCGTTTCTATGTGTGACGTATCCCTACCGGCGCGGGTATATGTAAGAGTCCTAGTTCCGAAATAAATTGTACGTCTATGCTGCAGCCTTGCTACAGTACCTGTCTCACACTCACCAAATACACCTCAAACAGACATATCCAAATATAGAATCTCCACGTGGGCTAATCTAAAATTCTAAAATACTACGGGGGGGCATTCAGAAAATGAGCAGGTCGTCTGATGAAGTTTTTATTGTGTTTTCTTATATCAGGCGAATTCCTTGGAAGAAAGCTTCCCTCTCTGTTTTCTTGTAATTGTTTATTTCAGATCCCCGTGAAGATCAACAGGGCTGACGCGGTGTCTCTGTCGGGCTATTTTTAGTGCTGGAGCTGTCTGTGTGTGTGTGCGCGTGTGTGTGTCTGGGGTGGGCTGACAACTGGCTCACCGTGGTGGTGGTGGTGTGCCGTCAGCGGTCCACACCTACCTGTTCCAGGAGAGACCCGCGAAGCTTCGGGTGGCGCAAACTGCCGTGATGAATCACGACATTAATATTTGGCAAAGATGCTTGCGGCGGCCGCGGGTTGTAATCTCAGTTTTTAGTAGCTGTGCGATTCTCCCGATAAATATGTCCACATCTTAAGTCATTTTATTGCTATAAGATTGAGCAGCCAGACTAATGTGCTGTTTGGCTTGTGGCATATAGCACATACTGACGAATTTTAGCACCGACATGTTTAATTTCAATTGTTCCCGAGGTGGTATCCTACGTTTAACTTTTAATTTCCAATGTAACTATATAACCCCATAGTAGCATAAACGAAAGCACCGTGCCCTAAATAAGTCATCTCTTTACATACGGTGATCACGGGATAATTAGACCGTTTGATTACAGCGATCTATGGTTTTGTTACACCTGGGAATTTGTACTGAAGAATTAGCCTGATTTATGATCTCTTCGCTGGGTAAATGACGGCAAAGTGTTTAAATATGTAAAAGTGCGACTACCGTTGAGTCTCGTTATGTATGTACATAATACACATTTCAATCAAAACGATGTTTGTCGATGTTTATTTTTAAAAGTATAGAAGATGTAAGACCATGGGAATAAATAAAAGGCTTTCAGTTAAACACTCATTATACGATGCTGAAAGCAGTGATGAAGACATGTGGGGGAAATCCAGCGCTCACTGGCGCTTCTCAAATTGCAGACTATGATGTCACGAAATAATACAAAAACGTTATATGGAGCAGCTCATTTAGTGTGTTTGCAAACGGAATACTATATGTCTCGTGAAGCCTGTGAGTGTTTAGGTCTCAATTCAAATCGAGGAGAAGGGATCTGTGAACGCGCAGCCACCCCGTCCATCTGTGAACGCGCAGCCACCCCGTCCTTGGCTTCTCTTTTTGTTAAAAGCCGTGCTCGTTTCAGAAATAAATCTGTAAAGACTGTCGCTTTATTGAGAAAGCCTGTCAAAACCATTTAGCAACACTAGCAAAAACACCTTACACACAAATTTAAAGCAGGCTAGAATGCTATGGATATTTTAAAACACTTAATTGGTAAAAAAAAAAAATGTTTTTATTTGAAGGTCGTGCTACGGAGGACTTATTTTAATGTGGATATTTCAATCCCTCATTTGACCTGTTGAGAACGCGGACAAAGACATAAATGCACGAGAAGTGCACACATGCATTTTTTTAAAATTATCGACAGGAAGCAGCCGATACAATGAAACGTCAATAAATAAGCTGGACGTCTGGATTCGCATTGAGGTGTAAGCGGGAGGTGTGCGCCAGGTCTTATCCGTTTCAGGGCGGCTCGCATTGGGTTAAGTAACGGAGAAAACAAAGGGTGTGCCCCTCCACGCCATCTCCCTGAGAATAAGCAGCACCAAGTAACGGGAGATAATTAGACTAGTGCGATGCTGGAGCGCGCAACTTGGAAGCGTCGATGGTACAGCGCTGAAGATGGATGAGAAGAGCTGTCATTTCGTGTGACTTCACCTGCCCGACTGGGACGAAAGGGAACGGTCTTTATAAATGAAAGCAGCCCTGTACGATCGCGAAGAGCTACTGGCTGAAGTCGCCCGCACAAGGAGAAAGCAGATGATGTCTCACACGCGACAGTGATGCTATAGCCAAAAAAGGCTGGAGAGAGCGGATTTCTCAAGGATCTCCTTCAACATTATCCCAGGCGCTTCTGTTAACCTCGTTGAACTAGTAGGGCACTGCGCTTGTTGTTACTTTTGAGGCGCTCAATACTTTGTTCCAGTAAAGTCATGTCTTATCCAGAGCGATGGGCAAGATCGATGACAAGGAGAGGATAATCCTCAACGTTGGGGGAACCAGGCACGAAACATACCGGAACACTCTGAGGACCTTGCCGGGAACACGGTTGGCTCTCCTGGCTTCCGAGTCTGACACGGAGTCCGTGCTCGATCTGCTGCAACAAGTCCCGGGCTTCATTGAGTACAACCCGAAAAACAACGAGTACTTCTTTGACCGCCACCCGGGAGTTTTTGCCTATGTCCTCAACTACTACAGGACCGGGAAACTTCACTGCCCGGCCGATGTCTGCGGTCCCCTATTCGAGGAAGAGCTGTCTTTTTGGGGTATCGATGAGACCGACGTGGAGCCCTGCTGCTGGATGACCTACCGGCAGCACAGGGACGCCGAGGAGGCGCTTGACGTTTTTGAGATGAATGTGGACAACGGGGACGGGGACGATGAAGACATATGCAGAAGGCTTGGGATTGAGGACATGGTGTCATCTGACGGCAGCGTCAGCCGCTGGAAAAAGTGGCAGCCGGTGATTTGGAATCTTTTTGAGGACCCCTACTCATCCCGAGCTGCGAGGGTAAGAGCCGGGGGCGACCGATGCGCGCTCACTGCGCTCGTCACCAGCGCTCGGAAAAGTTCTTCGCTATTTATTTCACTGAGCGTTTCAGTAAGAAACAAAGCAGAAATGGGCTTTGATTTGTTTACATCTGCAAACACGATGAGATGGGAATAACTGCAGGTCGAAGGTATAGGCCTGTAATTAAAAGGCGAATGCATTACCAGCAGACTTTTCTGGTTATTCTATAGGTACATTGGTGCTAAAAATAGCTACACAAGTTTCTTTTTTCCCCGTAGAATATTTTTTTAAAGCGCATTAAATTTACCAGTATTATATGCAAATACAATACAGGTCTCGTAAAAAGTGAAGCGTTTA
>JAODLC010000001.1:13425147-13439088 GCA_026781145.1 Hippopotamyrus pictus
TAAATTGAACTATAACTTCATGCAAGAGCTAGGTACTGCAGATGCCCAGAGGAAGAATCGAAATAATAATGGAATAAAATTGGTAAAATTAAATCTAAGGGAACTGTCTAAATTTAGAATTTATAAAAATTCAGTCAGAGGTTGTTATGGAAACCAGTTTTGGAGGTGGCATTGTGACGGAGGGGCCTGGCGCGCGCGTTTGTTTGTATGTGGTGGGGGACTTCCTCTGAGTGAAATTCATATTATATTGAAAGCAACGAAATGAACACCGAGTCATTTTTAACATTTATTTCACTTTTAGCCAGAATGTAAAATAGTTACATCAATGACTTCTCCTATAATGACATCATATTGTTTTTCAGAGAAGACTTACGACTCAGTAATACCGATCTTTGAAACCACTGACCTTCAGGAATTGAAGTTATAGTATTAACGTAACTGCCGCTGTAAATGGGTTTTTTAAATGTTGATTTTTTAAATGTTTTTTTTTTTCCTGCCATTTTTCATAAACAGAGCAACTAAACAGTCCATACGGACTTAAACACTTCATATACCAACCATCACCAAATAATGACTATTAAAAAAAAAATCACCTTTTACTGAGAGAGGTGGGGACAATCAATAAGGTGTAAAATTGCTGGTAATATGCTTCTGTTATTGGTTTAAGCCTAGCTTTGAGACAGGAGCTCATCACTTTTTAGTGGGTGGTGGTTGGGGGTGGGGGGCTGAGCCTTCATCAGCAAAAAATCTGGAGGGGACTGTCGCAGAAGGACGTCCGCCTTGCTCATTTCTGAGTGGTCCACACTCTCGGCACGGGAGCGCTGGCAAATACTGATATCACACTGGCGATGGGAAGTAAATTGCCCTCACATCTGTGCGTGTTACAGGAGGGCGAGTCCAGTAGTACGACTCTAACAACACATCTTTTCTTAGTACAGCCCATCTGTATCTGGGCCTAAAAGTCCAGGACTCTAATACCATATTCAGTACATAGTCACTGCAAACAGGTGTACATATTTAGATATCAACTAAGACTAATCAATGCCTTGCTTCATGTATGTTATGTAGGGTCATCATGTATTTAATAAATTGGATGAATGGTCCTGCATTTTTGAACCATTTCCGGGAACTATAATTTCCCAATCGCACGCGTTGGGTTAAAACGGCATCGTGATATTGTCCCAGATTATTATGGCTAAAGCACTTTCTGGATGGATGCAAACTGCATTTCGTTGCATTGTACTTGTGACATGTGCAATGACAATAAAGTTGAATTCTATTCTATTCTACTCTATTGTTTATCCAATCAATAATTAATTGTTTCAGCAGCCACCTGCTTCCAGGCGTTGTTGCTGATATGCATTATTAAAGAGATGGGGACAGAGGTTTGACCTTGCGTTTGATGTGTGACACAAACGTTTGAACCCACATGCCCTGCTAGGCTAAATGCGGCCCAGACTTGCACGAATGTGAGTTTGCATTACAGGACGTCACCCAAGGGAGCAAAAAAAACAAAGCACAAACAAAACGAATAAATATTTACCTGTGCATTTAAATTAAAGTAAGTACCATGCTGTAGGTAATCTTGAGGCATGTTCGAGCGGAATGGCGCTTTGCTTCTTGAGGGCCACTTCATTGCAGAATCTGCTGTTACGCTCGAATTTGCGTTTTCCTCAGTAGGCTTCAGGAACCCCTCCTCCTCGCTTCCGTTAAGGCAGCATAATGTGGAGCTACTCTTGTGAGGACTTATAGGCTTCATTTCGCTCCCGCCAGACACTTGCTGCGGCCACTTTGCGGGGACTCGAGAGTGACATCGATGAAGTTCCATGGGATCTAGTGTGAATCATATTTGAAGAACATAGATTGGACAAGTTGGACTAATTTCTTGGGTGATGACTAGGGCAAGTCCAGGAACTAAGTTTATTCCGGGAGCTATGGGTGGGGTGCTTTTGGTCCTTTCCCGGTGTTTAGTTTAACAACATTTCATCATCCAGCAGAAGGCAGTAATGATGCGTAATTATATTTGCCAATTTGCAGTGGGTGGCCTAGCCGTTAAAGACTTACTGCAATAGCCCACAGGTCCTGCTGTAGCGACGCCAGTTGAAGTTCTTGACCCGAGTCGCCCCGGTTAAATATTCCGCTTTAAAAATTGTCCGTCATTCTGGATAAAAATATTACCTTGGGGATTAAGTGCAAAAGAATTTGCCCGATGAATGCTGCCATTCACATAGAGGTGCAATTATGTAATTCACTACAATTCCGTTGTGGTTTGCTTCGCACATTCACTTCATTCACAGCTTCAGTCATACTGGAAATGTCATACCACTCACACTGCTGCTCAGTTTTAAATCAGACCCTGTTACCACATTTATTTAGCAGGTACTTCTGCCAAAGTGAGGTACAAGTGAGGACCAGACAGTATCTTTGGAGTAGCTGGGGCTAAGGCCCTCTCTCATCAGCACAATGATGATATGAGCACTGTGCTGGCCATGGGATTAGAACCAACAACCTCCGTGGGCACAGATCACTAACCTGCTATGCCTTAAATATAGTCACCTCAGAAATCCGCTGCTTCAGCAATCTTAAACCCTTCCGATTCTGTGTTTGTTTAATTTCCTCAATGCTAAAGTAACCTAATTGGATAAGTCACATATAAGGAACAGTTAATGCTTTACGCGGCTAACGAGGGGACCTGTGCTTTCCCTTCCGCTCGTCCTTCATCTCCTGTAACACCCAGGGGTGTTTTCAACCCAAAGCTTAAAGAGACACAGTGACACAATGAATTCCCACCTTAACGGCGACTGTGAGTGCGACATCCGTTAGCATGCAACCTGATTCCCGGCACAGCTGCATCGACAGAGTGTGTAATTACAGCACCGTACTGTGACATGTTGTCAGTAATCTTGTGTGGAGGAAATCTACAGCATCGATTAAAGACATTTAAAAATGTATACTTCATTCACCCGCTCCCCACTTCAACGTCCCACTGAATTCCATGCAATATGATTCCTGAAGTGAAGTCTGATGCCTAAAGACATTGGGTATCTAGTTTTGGGATTTAGGACAGATGTTTGAAGGGATTTTTACAGATGTTTGAAGGTACTGTCAGCTTGACATTATTTTTTTTTTTTAAATCTTGCTGACAAAAATGTAATTTCTGTGGGGCAGGGCATGATATATTACCCTGAATGCAGGTGTTACCATCCATCCATCAATTTTTTTATACCTGCTTGTCCTATTCAGGGTCATGGTCACAGGGGGGAGGAGCCTATACCGTCACAGGGTACACTCACATCATTCATCCACAGACAGTTTGGCAACTCCAGGTCACCTTACCATGATTTTGGATTATGGCGGGAAAAATCATAGGAAACTCCACAATGACAAAGGGAGAACATGGTAACTCCACACAAGTAGAGATCTGAATCCTGGTCCCATATGGATGAGACAACGGTGTGAAACACAGTGCCACCTTGCTGCTCACAGCAGGTATTACAGTAGTTAAATATGGGGAGCCCTAATGGATAGGTGTATGTTCATATCCAGTAAGGGTAGGGTGACCACCTAATCCATGTCAGGAGGGACAATATGAGCCACAACAGGATTTGAAAACTACCATTTCATCCATTTCAATTAAAAGGACCAGGATTTCACTTAAGCACTGGGTTCTTGCTGTGTGCTGATTGGTCAGTCTCCTATAATTATGCATATGTGTCAGTAATGTTAATGTGAAACAGCTGGATGAGTCTTTCGATCTAGGAACTAACCAAACAGAACCCTTTCAACTTTAAAGTAGTTTGTAAAAGCTGAAGTAGCTCATAGTGCCTACCCCTCCCCCCCGCCCCCGATATGGAACAAGTGGTCACCCTAAATAAGGGGGCCTCTTTTAGTGTCCATAAAGGTATACATTGTCCAAATGCATAAAACATTATGAATCACTTGCAATAAAAACAGTTGCCAAGCAGAGTAAATGTAACTTGTTGGTTACCAAATATAAACCAGGAGACAGACATGTAGTTCACCATAGTAATGGATCATCTCATCTTCTGGTGAATCCAGCATCTGACTTTTCCATTTATGTCTTTCATGCCAACTGCTGTATGAGTGCTTGGCTGAAAAATGTAAACATAAACTGTTTTTTTAAAATTCTTTTTGTGGTTTGCCACTGTCGGACTGTGATGGTACCTTTCCCCGTTCTAGCATCTTAATGTACCTCTTTGCTTGCCTGATTTCCTTTGTCACCCGTTGGAGACTGCCCTTTTTCTGCTGCTTAAGAGGTTAGACCGATGGTGTCTGGGTTGCTCGGCACGTTCAAAGATGCTACCTTGGCAGGCTGTGCTCGTCGTCATGGCAACACGCCACTCGCGCTTTCCTGTTTTCATTGAAAGCTGCCCGGTCTGTGAATGCAATTGATCTCAGGAGCTTATTCAACCGTGAACTTTGTAACCCTTCGCTTACTGTATAAGCAAAGCCTTTCGCATTGTTGATTAATTGCGCCAATGACAGGTCCATCCAATGAGAATCGTCATTGTCTATATATACTTGTAAATATGGACCTTACAAAAACACATTTATGTAAACCGTTATTTGAACAGTGTTGATTTCAGTGCATGCTTTTCGGGCTGTCTAACGTGAAAATTTAAACAGTGAAGCTTTGCATAATAAAAACAAATGTTAAAAATAAATCTCCTTGAGGAGAAGCAATAAGCGTCACGAGGGTCACTGTAGTTTTCGGGGCGGCCAGAAGGACCGCTGACGGGTCTGTCAGCAAACATATTTCAACTTGAAGTTATTTCCTGAGAACCTGGCTGTCAGCACAATTTTACTGCCTTGTTAGCCTTAATTAGTGCCCTTAATTTCCACACTTCATCCACTTCATCCGTGACTGCGAACGATGGCAGCCTGACCGCGTACGATTTACACAACATGTAATTAGCATTTAAAATCTTTGAATAAAATACATCAAAGCTCTTGATTTAATGAAGGTCACTAATATTAACATTTGGAACGCTTATAATTATTATGAGGTTTGATTTAACGTTTCCAAAAAAAAAAGTCCGTATTAATTAACCTTATATTAGTGGCGTGTAGCTGATGATGTTGAGCGGTACGACTAAGAGACAGGCAAGGGAATGAGGGGAATGGAGGCTGCTGGCCGCCTGTCACTCGCATGTATATGTTTTAGCTTAGCCCCCCCCGGTCACGACCGGCTTGGCAAGCGGCACTGCAGCTCGCGCGAAGGGAGACGAAAACAGCCGATGTGACGAATCGGGAGTCCGGCCGTGACCGTCCTTGAGAATGTTCAGATTCATCAGAATGAGCGGTCAAAGTCGTTTGGGGGCGCGTGGCGGGAAGGGCCGTCATTCAAGGGGGGGTACGCACACTAAGTTAGGGAGGGGCAGATGTGGCTTTTAGTTAGCCAGCGGATGTCAGTACAAAAGGATATTTTTGTCAGCCAGAGCGATGCATTGTAATGATAAATGGAAAGCGTGAGCTTGCTTCTTCGAAACACAAGCACTCACAGACCATTGATAAAATGGCTCTTTTTGTGCATGCCTGGGATAGTTGTGGTATATAAAGCACTGAGTCAACATGTTTGTACTATGACAAGTAATGCATGTTTGTACTATGACATATGTCATCGCTGGCAACATATGTGACGTCTGGTGTGCTATAAAAACGACCCAGCTCCGCCCTCTCGGCGCTGCCTGCCTTCAGGCTTGTGTTATGAGGTGACTGTTTTCCAGTAGACCGTCAAGGCTTTGCTCTTTCCTTTTCCTGGGGTGGAGCACATCGTGGTCTCCCACCTGCCTGATGGTCAGAACTTCCCAGAGACGCCAGGCAGCCGTGGGGGCCGGGTGTGCTGTCTGGTTAGCATGCTAAGCTGCTGCCTGGTGCCTTCATGAATTTTAACAAATAGGACTCCGAAGGCTTTACTGTGTAGTCTGCTTATTCTGGCAGTAATTATATGCATTATTGTCAATTAATGGACAGAGGGTCTACAGCGTGAGGCAATGGATATGGTTATAAATACGGAGGCGCAAATCCTAGGACGAAATCTGCTATTGAACCTTTAATCTTCTATTGTAGAGATGACACTATGCATGGTCAGAAATGGCATTGCGTTTTTGTAATTCCATAAGCTGTGCAGTAATGTATGAACGTAAAATTTTAGTCACAATGGTGAGTTTGGTGACAGTCCTGTTTGGTTGGATGAAGCTGGAGATGGAGATGTAGAGAGAGACCATTTGGGGGAAACCTTTGGTGTTAAGTTCAATGTTTTTCAGTTTGTTGAATTGACCATCAGGCACAAATATCTTTTTATTTTGTTTTGATTACTCTCCCTGTTGTGGGAGAGTCTGAAAGAAGACTCTGGTCTCCCCCCAGATAATAATTCCTGTGTTAATCTGCTTTATTAGGTGCCTGGAACATTGCTTCTGGTCTTCTTGTGGTTTACATTTACTCCGAATTTGCACGGTCGTCTTCCAGCCACTGGAATCTTCTCAGTGGATTCAGATCTTGCACGTATGTCATTGCAGCTTGGATACGATCTGCTGGCGTTTTAAAATGAATGATTTTTAGCTTCAGTTCAAATAGTAATCAGTCTTACCATGTCACATGCGAGATGTGGTCTGGCTCACTATGGGATGATATCAGGGGAGGTAAACGTGAACTTAGACCAGAGCATCGCCCGCCCATCGCACATTGAGTAAGCCTAATGCTGTCCTTGTGGATCATGTGACCAGCACCACATGGTAGCTCTGCACTCAAGGTGTCAGGCGATGGCAGGGACTCTCGAAAGCCGTGCATTAGTATTAACGGTCACCCCATTTGTCTCGAGGGAGCTGTGCATTATTGATGCTGTGATGTTCACTCTGAGAGATGAAGCCCTTCTTAAGACAATGAGCCCATTAAATCTGAACGAGCTTTTTTTCTTCAGTGCCATGCACTGTATTGATTAATAGAGCTTTTTACTAATACATGGATACTGTGAATTGCTATCAGTTTCATTGGGGGTTAAGTACTATCATTTTAAAGTGGGCCCAGTTTAGGTCTAATTTAACTTGCTGTCTCCAAAGCATATAATTTAGTGTCCGTTGTTTTTCTTATATTGCCTGCTGTTTTTGTCCGTTTTGGTACTTATAGTGCTCATACATGATTGCCATACATTATCTCATCCACCCACTCATCTATCCATATATATATAGCTAATATCTGTAGCTGCTTATCTCACACTGGGTCACTGTGAGTGTGGACCTATATCCCTGAAAGCAGTGGACGTGAGGCAGGAGACATGCGGGATGGGATGCCGGTTACCGTAGCATGAACATGGTGAATTTAATAAGACACTTTGGTTTTACTTGTAGATGTTTTGCTGAGCAAATAACTGAGCTTATTTTTTTATTTGGAGATGGGGTCAATTTTTGCAAATAATTGTTTATGTCACAACAACATGTAGGAGGATAAGATCCGCAGGAGTTTCCAGAAAGTTCTCAGGTCATTGACAAGCTGCTGTACAGTGGCAGTTGAGTGTGTGCCGTTTAGCTTATATACGCCTGTCACTGGTGGTGGAATCAGGCACCCCAGGAGACAAAAACCAGCATTTCATCCCGGAAATCCCCTCTCCTCTCCGGTGATGATTCAGACCTCCTTCCAGACATGACGACTCATTCAGAAACACCCAAAAAAGGTTTGAAAGTTACTTAAATGCACGGGGACCCCTGGGCTGAAAGGCCGGAGTAAGCTAACCTTTAATCCTAGCGCGTTGTACCTGGAAGGCATCATTTGGTGAATCGTACACGAAAAGGTTAAAGGATGGCTTTAAGGACCAGAGGCGTGAAGCGAAGGCACAGCAAGCTAAGGGTGTAAAAACGCACTTTTTCACAGATTCTATATCGAGAAGGTTTTTCTGTGTGTCAGCTGATGCGATGCTTCTTGCTTCAGGTTCTGCTCCACGTTTTTTTTTTTCTCTGCACGGCCCCAGGTACGGTGACATCACCGAGGGATCTGTCTGCCGCACCTGTCACCCCAAACGTGTCCCGGTGGAGCAACCGGCTGTTCCCTTCGTGTCTGCCTGGCTCAAGGGCCAACGTTGGCTAGAGAATCCGTGGGGGCAACCCGCATCCGCCCCGGGTCTCTCAGACCGGCCAGCTGGATCACCTCTGAGTCGCTGGTTCTGGTAGAGCTCTCCCGGGCTGGTGTAGTCCACAGACAGGGTACCGGGGGGATCTAATTATAAACGACTGAAAGCAGCTCGCCGAGACTGTCCCTCGGAACCAAACACCCGCACACGTGTTCGGCGCTCTTGGACCTCATTCCCCGATTTAGCCCAGTGTGTTTGGCGGGTCGCCCCAGGACTGGAGACAGAGATTCATCAGGAGGCCTGGCTTTCGTGGCAGAGGGACCCTCTCCAGCGTCTCCAGTTTTCTAAAGGCAGCCATGTGAGACTAAGCTCAGACATCCCCCCACCCCCCCAGCCAGAATACTTAAAAACAGTCCCCACTGCACATACCAGATGAGTTGAGATGGAGCCGGGCGGGGGGGGGGGTCGAGGAGGGCAGGAAAAGGATCACATCCATCCAAAGCTGATTTATGGATGCAGTGTTTATATTGTGAATGAAGCTTTATCCCAACACAACCTGCCTACCCGTACTTCAGGAATACGATCAGATCTTAACATTTTAGGGAAAAACAGGATTTATGACGTAGCCTGCACAGAGAGGCGGGGCTTATTGTGCCCAAAGAAGGACATTTTAGCGGCTTTTCTAGATTAGATGTTCCTATATTTGGTGTGTAGTGAAACTGCTCTCTGATCCATAATCAACATTCATCAAAGGTAAAAATGGATGTTCATGTTAATGGTATAATAGGGAGGATCTGGTGGTGGAGTCAATCCTAGCAATCTTTGGACATTGGTGAGCTGGGAAGACAGCAAGTGGGATTACAGAGTTAAGAGTGGAGAGTTTTACACGATGTGTCAGGAGGTGCACATTGTCACAACAGATGACGTGTGGATCTCGAGACAGACGCCTGGTATCCTTTACAGAGTATCTGAACTGAATCTTATATCCACAGTTATGATATCACACAGGGTATATAGTATACACCACTTGATTATTCACATCACATGATGCTGAAGTGTTTTGCATAAGTTGTGACTATTTTGTTTAGTTGAATGCAGCACTGTTTTTTATAAAAAGGTGGAAAAAAGGTAGGCAACTCTGATCCTGGAGTGCCAGTATCCAGCCGGGTTTTCCATCCTACCTGCTCTCTGATGAACCAAACCTGATCTCAGGCAGATAGTAATTCATCAGGTAGGATGGGAATCCTGCTGGATACTGCTCCATAGGATATAAATATAGCTCATTGATTGAGCTTGGCATGTTTGAAATGGCATGCAAGGGTCTTTGTGGAGAGCGGTTTTGGGCAAGGACTTCTCAGAGGGAGGCAAAATGCATAATGAAACTCATAAAGATGCGTAAAGATGGATCATAAAGATGGATCAATTGCCTTAGGAAGGCAAGATCTTTCCCAGTTTCTCAGATATTTTTTGGGAAGGAGATCACTGTGGTAGTTGGACAGGGATATCACGATCTCAGCGGTGTGCCAGGAAACCACCCCTGTCCAGCTGCCTGGGTTTGTGTAGCTTGCATGGAAAAAATTGAATTTTTATAGAATGTTAGGGACACAATTTATTTTACTGAATCTGATACATGCATTGGGTTCTACTGATGAGTACATCCTGGCTGTCACTATTATAAGATATTATAATGAGAATTGATATATAAGATTGTAACAAGACTTGGCTGGTCTTTCTAAAGATGTCACTGAGACGTACAGATAGTCTGCTTAGTGTGAACCGGACCAACGGCATGTTTAAGCATCTTTCTATCGCATTAGAACAAAAAAAACCTCTCCAAAGTTATTGCTTGATTTCTCCTTAAGAGAGACTAGGTCAAATTTCTTATGAGACAGCTGGAGTGGAGTAGAGTACTCAGCATGGCATCTGTTTTCTTATTCGACTGAAGACCAGAGGTGACGCCATCTTCCCCGTTCGCCAGGTGTTACACTGAACGAGGCGGGATGATGTCATCTGATGGGGGAAGGTGGTCCTTGGATGGTGTGGATATTTTAGATCATGCCTTGGGACTTGAGCTCTACTGCAAAAATACATACAATGGACAGTTCTACACAAAGGTCCATCAGGTGTCTCATCCATAATGCTGATCTGTTTTTAACATTCCAATAAATACATGAAAACCTATGCAAACTGATTCATTGATACAAAGCTTGTACATCCTCTGAGGCATTTTGTTTGCCAATATGGGATTAAATGTCACATCGATAACAATGGAATTGCCCTATATCTGAAATAGACACCCTGCGTGATATAGTACAATTCTGCCACTTTACCTGATATTATGTAGAGTTATAATGTACAATATTTACTTAATAATAATTTCATATTAACCAGAAGATATCCCTGTTTTTTTTTTGGGGGGGGGGGGGGGGGGGGGCGACGTGTACAAGGTGGCCACAATGGCTACCACAGCGGCGATATGATCAAGGGACCCTTGGGAAAACCCGCCCCCCAGGGCTTCTGCACCCTCCAGATTGGCACCTCACACGCAGCAGCTGTGCTGTTTATAGGCTTGGGGTGGGGCCATTTAAAGGCTGGGGGTGGAGCCTAACAGGTCTCCCTTCATCACGGGGCCCCAGTGCAAGGGCAGGAACAGATGGCGGAGCCCGGCACCTGCCCCCCTCACCCTGCCGTCACGGGGACTGACCTTCGGGTGACATCACATTGGCCCCTCCCCTCCTGGCGGGTCATATAGCCCCAAGCCCCGGTCCGTGCTGTGCCGGGGCGTGGAATCTGGCTGCCGCATTGGCCACTGTGAAGAGTGACCTTTCCGTTCGAATCCCTCCGAAGGGACGTGTCTGGGAACTTTAAATAACCCGAATCCTTCAAATTGGGGGCATGAGAAACGATCAACACAGTGAAGCTGTTTCTACGCCATGTAGAGACCCGATTCCTCCCAAATCCACCAGGCGCCCCGCCGGGAATTACGATGAAGAAATCAAAGCAGCAGAAATGTAGATCCCTGGCAACTCTGACCGAGATTAATGGCCAGAACATGGACTGCATCTGAACAAGGGCGGAGTGGGTGGGGGGACACAAAGTCATGTCCACATATCTCTTTGCTTTTGAAAAACTCAGATATAACCTCCGTTTAATAAAAAAACAATGAGTAACCATTAGTTACCATTTTATTAATAATGTCATCGGTTTGCATTAAATTAATTGAAGGTAATTTTTTATGTAATTGTCCATTACAGAATACTTAGTAATGCTCTATAAGTCACCCCCCCCCCCCCATCCATGGGCCGCAAGATAGCTGGATGGATGGATAAATCTGAGCTGAAGACCATTCAGCTTCCAGTGACAGGCATGAACGGTTAAACTATCATCCGGCTTTTTTTGTCCCCAAGGACAGCACACAGAATATATTGTGCCGATGCCAAAAGGAGACCGGAGGAATGATGACATCACACTGCCGGTTTAAGCGGCCCAGTATGGCGGCGTGCCGCTCCGCCGCCCAGCATCCTTGCTCGGCGCGCTCTGCCCTCAAGGACATCCACTGGGGGAGAGATCTGTAAATTGTTAATACGAGATTATTCGTGCCCACGCAGACAGGCAGACAGTCAACTCCGCTGCAGGGGGATAGTGCGGGCAGTGGGAGAGGCTGCGGCAAGGAGCCGCCGAGGGTTCGCCAAGTCGTGCTAAAGGTCGAACGCTGCGGTGATGCTACATTATAATGGGATTTGATAGAGTGGCATTCCGGCTACGTGACGTGTTTAAATAAAGAGGCTCACGCCTATTTTCTCACCCCTCTCAGGAACATGCTTTACTGAATGAATTTGGGGTTAGGGTGTCATGGTGGTTCCGTGGGCAGCACTGCAGCCCCTGGGGTTTGGGGGGTAGAATCCCACCTCTGCCCTGTACTTATGTATGCCTGTGTGCAGTTAGCATGCCCCCCCCCCCCGTGTCCTGCAGGTTTCCTTCAGATACTCTGGCCCCCTCCCACAGACCCAAGCCTGTGGTTCGCCTGACTGGCTTCTGTATAATTGTCCACAGAGGATGACTGTGACCAGTGATTACCCCTCCCCCCCCCCCACCCCTCGGTGCCTTAACCACTGCAGTCAGCTGGAGAATTTATTTTATTCTCCAAACACATTGACGGGAATATAGAAAGTCTTCCTGGTGAGGGCGCTACGTATGGAAATAGACACACAGGCATGCATAATCATGATGAGTAGAAGGGGAATAGACAGACAGACAGACAGACAGACAGATAAATAGACAGACAGACAGATAGATAGATAGATAGATAGATAGATAGATAGATAGATATAGTAGGAACTTGAAAGTGAATCCAAAGGGAAGCCTCTTTATGTTCTGTCCCATCCATCCATCCATCCATCCATCCATCCATTTTCTGTACTGGCTTGTCCCATCCAGGGTCCGGAGCTGATCCCAGAGTCTACGGGCACAAGGCAGGGAACAACCCAGGATGGGGCACCGACTCATCACAGGGCTGTCCTGTGACGTTCATTTTATAAAGGGTCGGGGTAAGGCTCCTGACCTGTCTGTGATATGCGAGCTTGGCAGATGACACTGGTCCTCATCAAGGGTTAACCGATAATGGCTTTAGCCTCATAGTTTGCACTGAAACTCTGCCTCGGATTCCATATGGACATGGCATGTGTTTCTATGGAGTATTAAATAAAGTGTTAGATGTTCTGGGTCAGTAATGCCTCACTCAGTAAGCTCTTCCTGAAGCTTAAATTTTATCATCATGATTTATATGCTGCTGCGTGCGATTGGTTCCGCTGGCTCCGTGTGACATTATCCGACGCAGTCGTCATTTAGAGCCTCTTAACACCAGTCTGCCCAGAGAAACTTTATGCTGGCATTATGGGATCTCACTGACATTTTCTGAGTAATTATCGAGGGAAGCTTTCAGATGTACAGAGGGACCTCATTTGAAGGATTTGCTAATGTCCAGTGTGAGATTTCAAAACTTCTCACCAAAGCGGACCGTGTGGGTTAATTATAGCTCATTGCCTTGACAATTGCCAAGTTTCATTGTATAATCATTTTGTACAAATAAGCAATTTATTTGGTGGCTGTGTAGCTGCTGGCTTATACTAACTTTTAAAAGACATTTAGGTCCTTATTAAAATAATATGTAATGACAGCAATCATCATTAAATATGTCCATTACGGATGTTATTCTATTCTATTGGATTGAGTATTAAATGAACTCACAGATCTGCCTTTTCAGTTGAATAAATATGAAAAAAAAAATCTTATTTTTATACTCATAACCCAGGAACGTCTTCTTTCTCACTGCTTGTGTGCTGTGGTATTACCTCCAGTAGCGCTGGAGTGAATGGTTTCTTTTTTAGAAACTGGGAAAACTCCTATCAGGACACAAGTTTGAAGGAGCTGTCCACTGCATCATTAATGCGTAACGGCATGCAGAGGTGGGGAGCTCAGAAGGAGCTGTCCACTGCATCATTAATGCGTAACGGCATGTAGAGGTGGGGAGTTCAGCTGCTGATATGAAGGGGTTCTGGGCTTGTGGAGTTTTCCCTGACACAACTGAGCACATCCAGATTTTGAAGACACTGAATGAACTTTCTGCTCTTAATTATGACAGATGGTTCCTTGGGCGCACACACACACATGCACACACACGTATACACAGACACACACATCTTTGTACCTCGGTTCTCGAACTTAATCCGTTCCGGACTCCGGGTCGAATCCTTAAAAGTTTGAGTTCTGATCGAATTCTTCCCATAAGAAATAATGGAAAACCAATGAATTGGTTCCCGGCCCCCCAAAATTACACCTAAATATGTTTTTTTTTTTTT
>JAODLC010000001.1:13439188-13456077 GCA_026781145.1 Hippopotamyrus pictus
CCCCCCCACACACACACACACACACACGTACAGTACACGCACATAAACACACACACACATACATGTACAGTACACGCACATAAACACACACACACACACACACACGTACAGTACACGCACATAAACACACACCTGCCCACCGTCAAGTCCGCCATTTCTCTATAAGACCAATAATCCAGATTTACAGACATGAACTGCACGCGGTCTGATGACTTGGCCTCACTAAACGCCCCACAATCTGTGAGTGTTTAGGTGTGTAATGGACTAGCACAGAAAGAGAGCGTCAGGAATCAAAACCACAGCATTCACCCAGATATTAACATTCAAATTCACTTTTACTCGGATGTTTGAGGGTTAAACACGATATTATTCAAGGTATTCAATCTGATTTTTCCTGTCAGCTTTGCCTGGCTTCTGCGAGAACAAGAAACATGAAAGAGACCTTATAGATCACTGAATCTGTCGACATGCTGACACTTTGCGAGCTAAATTAGCTATGCAATGCTGCGCTAGTACTAAAATTTACATTTACATTTATTTATTTGCCAGATGGTGTTATTCAAAGGGACTTATGGGTCTATGCAAATAATAAGTGCATCAATCACCCGACAGACAGCACGAGCGTATCATCAGTAACCGCGGTAACTCTTCTGCAGTGTGGCTACCTTGGCAAAATACAAAATTATTACTCTACTGTGACAATATAGTAAAAAGCATGATGTTTGAACAAAGACATCTAAAAAGATGTAAAAATAAACTACCTCCAAGGTCATGCCACACGATTATAAAAGATGTTATAACGTAGTCAAGCAGCCAAAGCTGTACACACAAAAGACCCCAGTAAAATACACCTGAGGGCCACGGATACTCGGGAAGCTTCCGGGGGCCCAGGACTTTACAGGGGCCCTTCAATACATATAATTATAAAAGTATATAATGTAAGGGGGCTGGGGGGGGCAAGGTGACATTTTGTCAGGGGGTCTCGAATTTCCAGCTTGGCCCCTGACTACAGTGAATATCCTTACAGTACATCTCCCACAGCTGTTAGAGCAGGGGGGTGCAATCTTATTCGTAAAGGGATAATATTTGGGATAACCTAACACAGCTATTCAAACCCAGGTGTGAGGACTCTTCAGCCAATCAGTCCTCTAATTAGTAATCTAATTATGGAGTTGCATATCCAATGGCTCTTTCTGGATAAGATTGCTCACTCCTGTGCTAGAGGGTTGTAGTGAGGCAGGGGTCCATATAACCAGGATTCCAGCCAATCGAGTACTTACATTCACTATTAATTTATTTAGTAATTTCACCCATTATTCCATCCGATGCTTAAAAAAAAAAAAAAAAAAAAAAAAAAAAGTTTGTGCAAAAGTTCATGAGTATATTCTTGTAACTTGTCTTGCATGTCACACTGTTGTACTGGAGCACACTCACCAAGACAGACTCATCGCACGACATACACTCACACACTGCAGGGAAGTTAGCGACACCTGGCTATCAAGCCGCACGTGTCTGGACAGAGGACAAAATGGAGAGAAAGGACATACAATGGCTGGGAGACCACACACCCTTCAGATACCCAGAGCTGGAGGTGAGATTTACACCCCCAGCTCTGGAGGGGAGAGGCTTCAGTATAAATATATAAGCACAAAATATAGCGCAAGAAAAAGTAATGGAAGCTGACCAGCTCGGGTAGCCCCGTGAGTGGGTGTTAGGCTCCGCTGACCAGCTCGGGTAGCTCCGTGAGCGGGTGTTAGGCTCCGCTGACCAGCTCGGGTAGCTCAGAGAGCGGGTGTTAGGCTCCGCTGACCAGCTCGGGTAGCTCCGTGAGCGGGTGCTAGGCTCCGCTGACCAGCTCGGGTAGCTCCGTGAGCGGGTGTAAGGCTCTGCACGGCGCCTGTCCAGTTCTGAGTCACAGGGAAACTCAGTGAAACATCGCTCCACACGCTGAGGGTGATTTACCATCGTTTAGTGACTGACTCACTCACCCTTCCTGTCCAGTGGGGGGGGGGCTGGACGCTTGGGAGCCCAGGCTGTCGGCACAAGCTCTCCGCCGCTATTTCCCGGGAAAATCAATTTGTACCAAATGACGCTTTTCACTTTTTCCCCCATGTCTGTTGATTGATGTTTCCGTTGGTCCGTCCTTCTTCGAACAGCTTACTGTATCTGTTGCAGGGTCACCATGGGGGGTGGGGGGATGCTGGAGTCTGTCCATGGGCGCAAGGCAGATTTATACCACGGATGCCAGTCCATTACACACACAAAGAGATGCCAGGATTCCAGGTCATGAAACCGCATGGTGTTCATGTCTCCAAATCTGGATTATTGGTATTATACATAGAAAAATTATGCATTCGACAGTGTAGGTGTGCATGTGTGTTTGTGCTTTACATGTGTGTATGTGTGTGTGATGTACGTGTGAGGGTGTATTGGGGGAGTGGGAAGTTATGTATATATTACATTGTGGGAACCAAATATCTCCATAATGTTATTGTTTTTTATTAGGATTTTTTGCCCATAGAAATGAATGGATGGCCCCCACAAAGATATGATAATAGGTCTGTGTGTTTTGTCTGTGTATATACGTGTGTGTGTGTGTGTCCATGTGTGTGTGTTTTTGTGTGTGTGTGGGGTCTGCATGTTCTTTCATCCTGCAGTCCAGGAACATGCAGTTACGAGAAGTGGCATCTCCACCTTGCCCATTAGGTGTGAGTTTGTACCCTGTGTCAGACTGGCCTCCCGTCCAGGGTGAGTCCCTGCCTGGTGTCCTGTGCCTCCTGGGACAGGCCCTATGCTCAGTGTGACCCTGTCCTGGATAAATGGAAATAAGATGGATGGACAGATGAATGCATGAATGAATGAAGTTTCATTATCACTGATTAAACAATGGAATGTACTAGAAAATATGTAAATTTAAATCATGGCTCAGAATGAGATTCCACTGGAAGAATCATGTAGATATTACAATGAAAAATGGGCTGACCTAATAAGGAAGATTTTTCATAATCTATTGTAAGGCACATGGAAGATGGCGGAGTTTAGGGTATCTGTCCCTGCGTCCTTTATCTTTCTTCTGATTTATCACGCACTGTGACTTTATTGAGCCTTGTGAAGGATGGCGTCCGCTATGAGATAGGGGACAGGCTGGCATTTAGTGTTACGCAGACACACGTGGAAGTAAGAGGTCTTCACGGCCTTGTCTTCAGTCCTGACTTGTTATTGGTATGATTAATTTCCCAACTGGAACATTCTTACTGAGATTCATATTATTGTTATTACGGATAGTTTATAGTACTGTGGAAATCGGTACTCCCTAGTGACATTTAGAAACTCAGTAATTTGCTTAGCAAATTGTAAAGTATAATAACAGTGCAATGGTAAAGTTGTGCTGTGTGTTTATGTAACCTTTCCCTGGTGTTTTTGCAGTTGAATGAGTTGCTTCATTTCCAGTCACCCATGCTCGGTCTGAGCAAGCCCTGCGCCCGCTTCGAGGGCGGCCGAGCGGCACGGTCTCCGCTTTCGCTCATTCAGACTCTCAGTCATCTTGCCGGATGACGACTGGCTACAGGATCCAAATGTGAGCTCTGAGTTAAGGGCTGTCTAAGAACGACCTTTAGCTACTCGGTCCTCCAGATGTTTGCCTGGTCGTTATGGATGTCCAGGATGTTGTGGGGCTCATGTGAGAAATGAGCCGGGATGCACTGTGCTTTTAGCCTGCTGAGTGTTTATTTAATAGTAATTAGAATCCCAAGCCACACTTTTCCTAACCTCCCTTCTGCTTGGGCTGACCGTGTCATCTGTAATCTGTATATACTTTAAGGCTGAGTGGTGTCTCCTCGGTCCAGAGAAAGGCTATCAGAGGCGGCTGACTGGTCCGGTGACGATGTGACACCATCAAAGGGACGGTACCTGGAGACGAGGTGGCAGTAAGTCAGAGGAAAGTCACCTCTTCACTCCCCCCCTTCTCTTTTCCATTGATTTCCAATCAGGTATCAGTACCAATAATACCCAACTAGTTCTACTTCAGTACGTTGGAGTAAATGTTCCTAGAATGAAAAATTGTTTGCTAGGAATATCTGGCCAACATTAAAAAGCTTGATTTCAATCCAGCTGACTGTCATGGTCCCTGCAATGTGACAATTGCATGTGCATAGCATGCGATGTTGGTATTAATATCGCACACCGCCTGCCCTATATACTGTAGCCATTTTTTGAATTCAGTACAAAATGCCCCGCCTCGCATTGTGTTGATGTCATTCAGTGCCAGTACCAGTTTTTAGGCCAGTGGAAACAAACACAAGAATTACCACAGTTTTGGCACTTTTTTGAAGAAACAGTGCAGTGGAAAAGCAGCCTAATTGCCTGAGCTGGGCTTAGAAGTCCACCTGGTTGCCATTTGTTTCTGGTTGCCATGTGTTTCTGTTGCTTGGAGGAATATATTTCTAACGTTTGCTCGGGATGGAGCTGAGGGGGTCACGGCAGGCAACGGCGAGACTGAACCGGAAAGTTCTGCTAGCATGTTCCTCCATCAGATCATTTTGCACAAAGCTTAACTGGGAATAAGTGAAAAAGCAGCATCTTTGGAAAGCTTCTGATATGGCTAAGCATGACATCACAGGCTTTACAAATGCTTTTACTCACGTCAAACTTTGAACTGAAAATCACTAAACTGATGTTTGGATAATGGGTAGCGTAGAGCTTATGGATATAGACCTGCAAGGCTGCAAGGTGAAGGTTTCCTTTTCAAATGGCTGCAGTACCATTGAGTCAGGTCCTTGACTTGAATTGTTCCAGCTCTATTCATCTAGTTCTATATATGGGGAAGGTCAGTTTCTCTGCATAAAAGCACCATATAAATGACTGAAACTGGTTTTAATGATTCAAACAACTCTCTGACCTTGTATTTGTTAAATGGCTTTGGGAGTTGGATGGATGACTCAAACATTAATTTTATTAACCGGTATTTGAGACATATACTCATATGCTCTATAGCAGAATAAAACTGATCATCTCTGAAAGATGTTATTTTCTATACAGTAACACAAATTGAAATAATATTACTGTATATATAAAATCAATTTGAATTATTGAGTCACTTTATTTGGTACAACTGACTATTACTGCCTCCCCCATTGTCTAAAGAACAGCCTAAAATTGTTCAAGACGTGGATTCAACAAGGTCCTGAACACTTTCCTTGAGTATTTTTGTCTGTCATATGTTTTCACTATTGAATGGGGTGGCTGCTTCTGAGATGGTGGAAGCACCGTGTCTGATGCCTTGTCTACATGTACACGGGTATTTTTTAAAATGTACCTTTTTCTATACGTCTTGGGCTTTTGGCCACACGTAAACGGCATCTTAGGTCACTGAAAACGGAGCTTTTGCAAAACTCCATCCAGGGTGAAGATTTTAAGAAACTCCATCTTCAGCGGCGACATGTAGACAGGGAAAGCAGTGTTTTTGGCTCGAAACGTCAGATTGTGCGCCGTTGTCCACTTTGTTTAACGTCAGAGCGTACACTGTTTGCACCGCGGTGCTGTTTGCTGTATATATTTGAGTGTGAGCAATGGCGGACTTAGCCAAAATAGTGCTTGGGCTAACCTTGCTGACAGGAGTTCTTACAAGTGTACAGATAAATGTTGAGTCACTCGCATTATATTGATCCACACAGGCGTCGGAATGTGCGGCATGGTTTTTATCTTAACAGGACTGGCAATTAGGCTTCTGATTGGCTAACATGGCTGTACGGTTAGAGTTATAATGCCGCCTGTTGGTTTGGCATGCTCTTGACAGCGCAATATTTTAATAAACAATATTTTAGAAGACATGTTCGTGTGGACGAGGATTCTTTTTTTTAAACGGAGGAGGAAAAACACCGTTTGAAAAAAAAAATACCCGTGTACGTGTAGACAAGGCATGAGACTAACGATCGTTTGTGTGTTGCCCATTCTAAACCTCCGCCAAACGGTAATGTAACTTTTTGACCCCGTCTGTGCTCGTAACGTCTTGATTTCATAGTCATGCGATTCTCTGTTAGAAGGAGCTGGGTGTTTGTATTAAGGAGCAGGACAACCTAGTGCAGCTGGTGCTGAAAGTGTCATCTAAACAGGACTACGGTAAATACAAGCGGCACATTATTCAGAAAGTCATCACAGCAGTAGGCCATCATGGTAATATACTATGTGTGTGTGGAGGGGGGGGTTGTCACCGTCTCCGGGGGGAGGAAGATCAGACGACAAGGTTGCTGATGAGTTCCTCTTCCCTGCAATGTATTCTGTCTTTTTGCTTCCAGTGTCCCAGACAGAGGATCATAACACGTTGTCTGCTGCTGTCTTAATGTCACTGTCTACAGAGCCTTTTCTGCCCTAGAAAAAATGTTTCCATACAATGACGGTTTTGTGACATGGTCATTGTTGCATTTAAATGGTGTTGTCAGACTAAAACAATGTGAAATGCAGAAGTATAATCACAGGTCATCATTTATATTCAGCTCATCCACATTTTCATTCATCCATCTTCTAACCACTTTTCCTAGTCATCCATATTTCGATCGTCACAACCCTGCTTCTTCAGCAGATGACTGTATCCAAAGCGACACAGTTTGAGAAACACAGTCAGAAAGGCCTTGGAATCGGGGTTATGAACCTTTTTAAACAGCTCAATGTCCCAGCTACTGTGCAAACCACAGTATTTGAACAAGCAATCTTACAATCACAGGCGCAGTGTCATAATCTGCTGAGCCCCCGGGGGCAATTTTGGTAAAAAAAACAATGAATATGATACAAGATGATATGAATGGTTTGGACAGTCATACACTCAGTGCTAATTGGCTAGAAATGTGGTAATTGCTTATTTTTTATGCCAAACAATGTGTCATTTAACAAGTAACACTGCCCTTTTGTAATGCTATCAGAAGATTACAGAAATAAACCCCTGGCATCTTCCCAGAGAGACCCCGTCTGTAGAATTATGACTGGACAGGGAATTTCATTTTTAAGCTGCCATCATGCCATTGTATTGGGTAAACAGGCATTCCCCCATCCATCCATCCATCCATCCATCCATCCATCCATCCATCGGTCCATAAGACGGACGTTTTTGTTAAGTTGACCTCCTGTTGACTTGACCTAAAGGCAGACAAAAAATAGGTCATGTGGGAATCAGATACGACATAGCCCGCACCCCCCAAGTGCAAACGTCAAATTCCACTTATGTCCACCATCCAATGTCCATAAACGTTCACAAGTACGGTGTCGTGTCTGAGCCAATCCCAGGAAGCCCCATGCACAGGGCATCGCAGACCCAGAATGGAGTGCTATTTAAGTCATAATACATCCTGTTGGATGTACTTTATCCAGTCTTAGGAAGGAAATCCCTTTCTGCATTTTTTCCTACACCAGTTTAACTGAAAACTCATAACTGGCAGATACATTGCAGATTCTACCAACAACACACTGTTTACTGTTTTTAAAAAAATGAATCACAGGTTTAGCTAAACACTTGGAATATGACTCAGCACAGAAATTATTAGTCTAGATAATTTGGAAGTCTAGAATGGCATGCATCCTGTGCATGCTACTCCCAAATGCCAGACACTTCTGTGTTTGTGGTGCGAATCCCAATGAATCATTTCTTATTATTTCTTAGGCATTCTGATGAGACAAACACTGAGACTGTGGAGCTGAGTTAGACCACCAAAATAGACCACCAAAACCAGCCCCAGTAACAACCTGCCTGTCAAAAAATAAAGTTTGCTTTCTTTAGACTATAAAAATTCACAAGTAGCATAAAATAGCTTTTTCACGAGGAACTCCTTGAGCCGCCATTGAAGCGTGGGGGAATATCTGCGGCTTGCTTTAGATTCATTTCCAAGTGAAATAAATTCTTTGAGGGCCGTTTATATTAAACCCTTTCAGAGCAGCTGGCCGGCTAAATCCTGAGGGCTCAAAAATAAGTTTGGCTCGGAAGGACAGGATGCATTTCCACTGTTCGCCGAGAGTGAGAAATGATGCTCAATGTCAAACCCAAGGTCGTTGCTCGTTTGGGGCCAACCGGTGAGCTTCCATATGGAACACAGAACAAAAACATCTGACAAAACAGCAGCTTGACTGCTGGGTTTCTTGGAAGCTTCTGTTGGGGAGAAAATGCAGCCGCGCCCCCGTCTGCCGTGGGCTGTCCCTGGTCTACGAGGCAACTGGCTGGCTGCGTTTAATACTGGTTGTGGGTGTCCTCCGTGCTAATTTGTAAATTCTCTACCACTGCAGGTTCAAGTTTGTAGTGAAGCGTGAAACACATATAAGCTTTATACACAGCGCTAAGTAGCCATGTGACTGAGAGTGGGTATAGTGATGGGCCGTTACCGTGGTGACAAAATCTAGGTCTTCTTAATGTCACATTATTGCAGCCTCATGTTAGTTTTGCCTTGGGCACAGTGCCTGGATCCTAAGAGGGCAGCGTGTGACATGGGCAGATGGGAAGGGGAGAGAGGGGAAGTCTTTGGGGGGGCGGGGCTTGACCTTGGAGTGGGCGGAGCCTTTTGGGAAAGCCGGGGCTGTTTTTGACAGCTGTTGAAGAGGCTGAGGGGGTGGATGGAGAATGGGGGATTTCACAGAGATGAGCTGGGATGTCAGCAGCAGCAGGGAGAGGCGATCGATAAAAGGAGTTTAACAGCAGGAGCGCATGTCCAGCACTGACCCTACTTCTGGTTGTGCTCCAGCTTAAATTTGATTGATGCCTTAAGTAGCTCTTTATCATTAAGCAGTTATGTGGGAGCAGGTGAGTCTGGGCGTGTGACCCTTGATTGAGACGTGACCCAAAACTGGTGGCATTACCTGGATGCCATCCAAGCTTGGGAAATTGGGTATGTTGGGTAAGCGCCAGTTGTGTCCCCTGGTGGGAGGAGGGGGGGTGCTGATAGGAAATGTTGTTGGGGGAGAAGAGGTGCAGCCCCACCCCCACCCCAGCTTGCTCCCTGCCCACTCACAAACCACACCCCTGCACAGAAACACATAGCCACGCCCCTACACAGAAACACGTAGCCACGCCCCTGCACAGAAACACGTAGCCACGCCCCTGCACAGAAACACGTAGCCACGCCCTTACACAGAAACACGTAGCCACGGCCCTGCACAGAAACACGTAGCCACGCCCCTACACAGAAACACGTAGCCACGCCCCTACACAGAAACACGTAGCCACGCCCCTGCACAGAAACACGTAGCCACGCCCGTACGCAGAAACACGTAGCCACGCCCTTACACAGAAACACGTAGCCACGCCCCTACACAGAAACACGTAGCCACGCCCCTGCACAGAAACACGTAGCTATGCCCCTGGTCCTTCCTGCTTGGGGTGGCATGATGACATTGGGTATGGATAGACCTGGCTCTCCGTGAGCTAAGTGAAAGAACTTCTGTATCTAGAGTCTCACATGTTGGATTTTGCTCATAAGCAAAAACAACACATTTGTTCAGGGGTTGGGGGAGGTCTTTATGGGAGATACCCCATCCCCGTCACCACCCTACAGTCACCAGCTGCTCGGCTGGATCTGAGTCATGCTGTGGGGGTCGTGGGCGAACGGGTCAGCGACTCTCTTGAGTGTCCACCTCCCAGCGAGCTCTCACTGGGTCACGACCCCTCCTGGGTCCTGACCTCACGCAGGTCATCTCCAGCTGTCTGCTACCAGGCGCTTTCCAGTGTCCTGTATGCACGTTCATATTTATATTTACCAGTGGAAGGTCATTTTTCAAAAAATCCGTAAATCCATCCACCTTCTCATCCAGCACCGGGTCAGGGGGGCGGCTGGAGCCTGTCCCAGGCAGCGCTGCTCGGGGTGCCAGGCCGTGGCAGGGAGCTCACGCCCACACACACACACACACACACACACACACACACACTGGGCACTTTGGCTACAGCAGTAAGTCTCTGGGCTGCAGGAGGGAGCCTCGCGCGGCGTGGCGAGTGCAAGCGAGCGCCGGGATTATCTCTGCATCTGAAACTCAGCGTGACGCGCCATCGCCAGGTAATGAATCAGCGTCACCTGGGAGGCTGCGGCGGCTCATTCCCTGCTACGCCGCATGTTTATTTGCGACGCTCCCTGTTGTGCTCCCGCATACATGGACATGGCAAGGCGGGAGATCACACATGCATGTGTATCTAGCCTGGGGAGGCATGTGGCACTGTTATGGTATCATAACCCGCCCCCAATCATCATCACACATCATCACACCATGATAATGCAGACTGGCACACTGGCAAATAGGGGGCGCCCCCTCTCGTCCCTCTCGCTGACCTTGAAGGACTTTGAACCGCAACCAGGTGGGAGTAACCGGGATCCCTGCCTCACACGGCTGGCCTCAGCCGATCGGTTTCGACAACAGGACCCCCTTCCGGGATTTGGCTGGCAGGTTCGGTCAGAGGGGCTGGCGTTTCACTGCGGCTGCAAGGGCAAACGGGAGACGGGAGAGCTAGTATGGATCTTCCGGCCACGTAGCTGGTAACATGAGGTCCCTTGTGGTTTCTTGATCCCTTCGGCCCGCCCCTACACTTACTACACACATACAGTCACACGTTGATTTTTTTTCCCCTAGGGCTGTCATGGGGGAAGGGGTGACAATTACTAGACCCCGCCTATTGGGGAAGCACGCTGGCCGGTCCACGCCACTTATTATCGCAGGTACGGATGCTGCGTTCCTATTTATTGTCTCCCCCCGTTGCGTCGAGCTGATTCCGTGCTGCTTTTTTTTGCAGCATTAGGAAACAAATTGCTTAATAAAATTCCAGCCGACACCCACGCTAGGTGCCTGTCAGGGGCTGAGCCAGAGCCAGGAGGACGCTAATTCTCCCTATATTATATCATGGAGTTAACAGCTTGATAAAGGTTTTTCTGTTAAACTGTTAAAAGACGGTATATGTGTGTATGCAGCTACGATGGATGGATGGATGTACGTTGCTGTATACTGATGGTGAAAATGGACTGGCTGTACCCAGATGCTCCAACTGTTCACGACTCTCATGACCTGCTGGCGTTGGAGGGGCGTGCATCTTGGGGATGTTTCCTGGATTAAAAAGCTATGGCGAAGATCTGGACCCTCGGAGAGACATTTCCTATTCTTAGCCTCCTGAGGATTCGCGGGGGCCCTGCTGGGGGAGACTTCCCAAGGCTGGATGGTGCCTCCATATAGGGGTGCCGTTATCCAGGAGAGTCACTTAGAGCTGGGGCCACTGACAGTCCTTACCAGCCTTCGAACCATGCATTTGTGTGGGGCCCTCAAGGGTTAGGGTTTATTTAGGATGCGCTGAAGAAACTCTGTTCTGTTAACCAGTTAGGAAGGTATGATCCTCTGACTCCACTAGCTAGCTTTATATTTCGTTTTTGAAAGAACTGAGGGGGTGGGGGTGACTTTTTGAGCGGGGTCCCCGCCTTGGGCTGTTTCTTCTGACCACCATTCATACATCTAATCAGCCTCAATTTGCTGCTTGCTGGTGATCTCTGTGGTTGCTGTACAGTATTTTAGTACTGGGGTCCACTCAGCCCCCTCTTATGCAGTTTGCTTTCATCATCCTGAGCTTATTCAGCACATTGTCTCGGTCGCGTCCCTCACCCCACGGTGCATCTCAGCGAGCTTCTACTGCCCGGCTGCTTTTTTCATAAAGATGGACCTGGGAGTATAAGATGGACCTCCCAGCCAATCAGGATCACTGAATACCTGGTACAGGTGCGCTGGGCGCTGAGAGGAAGCAAAAACGTGGACTGTCCGGGGTTCCCTGAGGACTGGGTTGGGAAACACTATAATAAGCATTACATTATTTAACAAACACTTTTGTCCAAAGTGATGCGAACAGAGCCTGGGGTCGGAGCCCAGGGCCCGTGGAAAGGGTCAGCCAGGATCCGGCGTGTCTAGGGAGCAGTTGGGAAGCTCTCAGGATTCAGCAGGCCAGCTTTTGAACATGAAAGTTTTCCTCGAGGCTCTGGTGAGGAGGACCTCCTCAAATCCAGCAATTAATTTTTATCCTCAGTAGTCCTGTTGTTTCTTAAAGAGGACAGACAAGGCTTTAAGATGGCATCACATGTCTGACCTTGCCAGCTTCCTCTTCCTCTCGCATCAAAATTTTAATCAATATTAAAAACCTTGGATTATATTTCCTTGGATTTCAGGTGGATATACTGGCCACAGGATTAGACCCCACAACCTTCAGGGCACAGATACCCTAACCTACTGAATGCATCACCCAGAAAGTACTCATAAAAGACTTTCACAGAGACATGGTCCGGTCAGGATTATTGTTTACCTACAGTACACATGATGCAAAAAAAGTCCTGCCCTCCAGCGCCGCCACTGGTGGGTGTGCACAGTGCAGTGGGAAATGATGAATGACTGCAGGCGCTCTGGCTCAAACCAAGACAAAGGCTAAACCCTGTATGGTGAGAATACGGTTTTACAAATGAATTTCATGTACTTACCGCTGGGGATATTTAACCTGCCTAACTGTCATGTGTCATAATCCAGCTCATCATTTGTAAGCACCTTCATCTTACTATTTCAGTACTCACATCTACGTGTAAGTGGGTGTGTGTTTGGGGTGGGGGGGGCCCTGATGCTCCCCCGCAGCCTGTGGAACCCCCCACTAGTCAGGACATCTGCTCCTTCTATTGTTTTTGACAACAAATGTTTTTTCAATCCATTTAAGTATTCATGGTTAAAATACGTTATATTGCACTGCTCCTCTGTGGAATCAAATCACCACCATCCATTTTCCGTAACTGCATGTACGATTCTGGTTCGTGGGGGGGGTCTAGAGCCTAGGGGCACAAGGCAAGGAACAACCCAGAACGGGACGCCAATATATCACAGGCCGCATTCACACGCCTTTCACTTGCACTTCTATGGGCAGTTAACCTCGGCATGATTTTTTGGACTGTGGGGGGAAGCTGGAGTACCTGGAGGAAACCCCAGAGCAACACGGGGAGAACATGCAGACTCCACGAATATGGAACCCTGGCAGAGACTTGAACCCTGGTCCCAGACATGTGAAGAGACCCATCATACCCTCCTGCAGTTAACTTCAGGTCAATTCAATTTAGTTTTATATAGCGCCTTTCACAACAGAGTGTACCCAAGGTGCTTTACATGGGTGTCATATAGTCCTACATCATTTATACATAATAATTAAAAACCATGGAAAAGAAAAGAAAGAAAGCTAAAATGACAAACTGTTGGGTATAATATCAATTTCTGGTGGCTATTAGCACATAAAAAATATCAAATTCTGAAATGTTTGCCAGCATGACGCTTGCGGTTTGGTGCTTTTCTCTGCTGTAGCATCGCTCTCAAACCCATTATTTCATTACAATGAAAACAGTGACTCTCTTTGTTTTACACAGACATTTAATCAGCGACGGTCAAATTCACGTACTGAGTGTTCCTGGCAATCATCAGAAAAAAGACGCGCTTCATTTGTTTGTCACACAGCCACAGAGATGCATTTGGGTGTCTCCTGTGCCGGTGAGTCAGAGAGGGTCGCATTTGCGGCTGCGGTGTCCTGTGCAGGGGGCCGCAGAGGAAAGGGTCCCATAAGCAGTCACGCTCCATTCACAGTCGGGTCTCATCTCCCCCCGTCGGCGTGACTGCGTGTGCGGGGTGAAATCGGCATCCTGAGGAGCATGGCAGATACGGGGAGGGAAGGCGTCGCCATGGCGATGGGACTATAGGCTCGGGGATGGATTTCTATAGGAGGAATCGCTCGTCTTGCGCTGATACTACAGGCTCTGCTGATGAGTTGACGATGGCCAGATGCGTCGCTAAAATTAAGGTAAAGACTTTTATCTTAAAGCTGCCAGAAGCCACTTTTACATGCCACAGGTCTCTGTGTCTATTGTGCGTGTGCAGATTTTGCTGCATGAATGTGAAGAATCCCCCCCCCCCCCCCACACGCACACACACATACACCAAAGGCTCCACCTCCACTCGTGGCAAAGCACGAGCAGGCCGAGGAGATGTGGACCCGTCTGATTATGACACACTCTGCCTCATTGGGGACTCAGCGCAGCGAGAGACCACAGAGCTGTCCGATTGGTCGTAGCCTCAGGGGTTTGGGGGTAGGGGGTGGGGGGTGAGCGTTGTTTAGGGTGGAGGATCGTGATGATGGCAGTGACAGAAGCCTGGGGACCTGTCAGGCCGTTAAAGGTAGGCAGTTATGATAAGGTCATCTGAGTACAGGAGGGAGGGACACGGGAAGTCACCTGACTACCGCGTTACCTCTCGGAAAATACCAGCAGGGCACAACTCCCCCTACAGTTTGCCAGCGTCGCTTCACTGGATATATTTACAAAGAAACCTTGCAAAAGGAGAGATGTGGAGCTGTTTAAGTGCCATGGTACCCTCCTGTTGCAGTCCTGCCCCTATGGGTTCTGGTAAATTAAGTCCAACACCTTTCTGAGCTCCCTTTGGGAGCGGAGGCTGTTGTCAGTCACGTGGAGACTTCCTCCATGTCCCCCGTGAGCCGCAAGATCAGAGGAAGAGGAGCTGAGGGTGACGTCATCACACCTGTCCGCATCGGCGGTTCGCACGCCCCGTCTCCATGGCAACGGCTAAACCCGGGGCTTCCGCGAGTGGGGGAAAGGAGTGAGGCGAGCTCGCTGGCTCTGAGACTTAGATTTCAAGCGGCGTTTCATCAGGGTCTCTCAGCCCGGCTCATTAAAGCAATTCAATACGGCGAGCAGGAAGGCAGAGGTGTCCTCAGAACCTCCTCAGAACCTCCTTCAGAATCTGACAAAGCCTTATCAGCGGGCCCCAAATTAGTCAGCAGGGTGGAGCTTCCTCAGTGTCCCTGTCTTCCTCTTCCCTTTATTTATCTTGTCTTTTAGTCTGTGTGTCTCTGAGCCTCATGTGTCACTGCGACGGTGATGATGGAGAAACAGGCTGTCATCACATGACACTGGAGCATGTGGGTGAAGCGTGACAACGTCGACCTCCCTCTCCCTGTAAGAAGGCACAAGGGCCCCCACCTCCCGGGTGCAGCACTGGGGTGGGACACTGATGAATCCCACTGTGATAAAGTTAACCGGCCCCAGGAGCCTTATGATTCAATCCCCCCGGTCCCCCCGGTTTCACGACTCGCTCTGCTGGTTCCGAGTGTCTCTGGGTGCAGGGTGGGCTGCAGACTGAGCCCGTGGCTCAGAAGGACTCACAATTATCCTGCACCTTAGCGGGAAGGACTGTGTGAGGTATCAATGTGATTATGTAAGGCCATCTTTTATTTATTTATCCCGATACTGTGATTAAAAGTTAACTTTAATTAATTAATTTATGAAGAAAACACTGGGAACTCAATGGCAACCTAAGAGACATGAAATACGTTCTTCTTTATGGGCCGCCTGCTGGATTTCCAAAGTGACTATGTCATTCCATCCATCCATCCATCTACGCATCCACTCATCCATGCCACGTTTGCAGTGGAATAGTTTGGGTTAAGGACCTTAATAAAAGGTACAACAGCCGTTTCGGATGGACCTAGGCTTCAAGCCCTATGAGATGTCCATTGTATGAGATGCATGTTGTACGCCTGAAATACATTCTTGGCCTGAGAAAATCCAGCAAGAAAATCCAGCTTTTGAACTTAAATATGGTTCTTAAGCTGGTTAGAAAAAATACAATGAAATAGTGACAGCAATTCACAACATTCCCAGTTTTTCAATAAGACTAATCCCTTAATGTACTTTATGAATGACCTTTTACACAGTGTTTCTCAAACCAGTCATCAGGGACCTGCAAACAGTGCAACTGCCTGAGAGCTGGGAGGGAGCAAAAAACATGGATTACGTGGGGGGTCCTCATGTCTGGTGTGAGGAACCCTGCTTTAACATATATGCAACCTTTTGCATCTGGCTGACATCTATCTATCTTCCATGAATGCTTATCCACTGCAGGGTTTTATCCCACGAAACACAGGGCACAAGGCAGCCGCTGAGAAGGCAGTTTATCACAGGGTCCCCACACAATCACCTCACACACACTCAAACGAGACTCACCAGTTAACACATGTTTTTTGGCAGTGGGAGGAAACCCACGCAAAGCCAAGGAGAACAGCCTGGTTATTAAGAAATGCTTATTGACTTCAGCAGTTCAGTGCTAAAACACTGAATCTCTTCCCACTGGACCAGTATGGTCTGACGATGCTTACTGTGAAACACTGCCTCAGTCAATTCCCTCGTCGCAACGTTTGCAGCTTTTCGAGGCTAAACACAAAGGCTGAGCGTCGCCCAGCCGCAAACCATCAGCCATTCATGTCTGTGAGGAACGGCGCCTGAGTCATGTTAATGTCTGGATCGCAGCATATCTCTGCGTCTCTGGCTCCATGGTTCAATGCGGAGTCACGTGACATGCGGCGTGAACGTTAGATGTTGAGTGTGCGGCGTAAGACACAGGGGTGTGCAGAGTGAGTCGGCGTAACACTGATCCGCGTAGCCATAAAGACTGAAGTGTCATCACATTTGTAAAATCATTAGGGGATTCAACACCTCTGGATGGATATCTTTCCACTAAGTAATATCATATGGGATGTTTATACAATCAGAGTGCAGGGCCATTAAAATACAAACAGCACACAAATAACCCAAGGCTATGGGACGGGATCTACTCCTTGTCTGGCACCTAGTACACAACCCGCCATTACTGCGTTACTGTGTCATACTGAAATGTACACTCACTACACCGACACCTCATCACTGTGTTACTGTGTCGCACTGAAATGTACACTCACTACACCGACACCCCATAACTGTGTTACTGTGTCGTACTGAAATGTACCCCCACTACACCGACACCCCATCACTGTGTTACTGTGTCGTACTGAATGTACCCCCACTACACCGACACCCCATAACTGT
>JAODLC010000001.1:13458756-13481818 GCA_026781145.1 Hippopotamyrus pictus
CTGCAGTGGTACTTCTGAGTAAAAAAAACTCATAAAATATGTATCTGGGGTAATAAGGTAGTTAGTTTTTAACTGTTCAAATCAGCAACGCCTGCCTTGAGAGGGTTAAACAAGGTCATCTTCAGCATTTTCATGGCACTGGACAATAATGAAAGGCAGGTGCCTTGTCAATAAAGCAGATGGCCAGAGGAAGGGTGTTGAGACCATGGCGTTGTGTGATTTGGGTCTCCTCGCCATGCTCATTCCTACCCAGACCTGTCAAACCTCCTTCTCCTCGATTACACGGTGCTTTCATTTAGGAAACATCTCCCATTGTTACTTTCAGCGCTGATCTGAATGGTCTGATGAAAAGGGTTATGGTGACCCATTGGACTGGGTTTTCAGTTCAGAGCCCCAGGCACGTCGGTTCTGATCCGGTCTCCTCCTGCTGCCGAAACATGTGGTTTGGGGGACTCTGTGAGTACTCTGCTGGCCTAGCTCCATGGTGGGGGGGACACACAGTTGGCCTGGCACACCCAGTCACGAGCTTGGCTGGTCCCACGGCTGGGCTGTCGCCAAGCAACCCCGGATTTTTTCTTACTATTGTAAACAGGAAGGAAGCAGGCCAAGATTTTTTTTTCGAGGATGGACTTTTTGAACCTAACCACCCCTTGTGGGCCCCTGTAGAGATTCCTCATTCTTGGAGCTGGATCTGGGCCCGGTGCTTTGATGGACTGGGGTGTCCTCTGTGGCTTCTACGAATCGCCACATGGATTCCCATGCAGGAAGTCAGCACTGAGGGCGGGGAGATGGTGCTTGTGTCCACATGGATGTACACTGAAGCATGTAACCTGGGTCCAATAGGTCAAAGGTCATTGGCTGTTGTCTGGGGAGCCTCTCATTCAACAGGGTTACTACACCAGTAAATATGCGATCGGCATCTGATGAAAGTGGCAAACATTGGTGAGCCGGGGGCGAGGTGGGTAGGGGGGCAGCTGGTGTGTGGTTTCCCGACAGACGCCACTCAGTCGATTCTTCCAGTTAACAGAGCCAAGGGATGGATGGACTGCCCTGGTGGATGCTGCTGGTGGAGACTTCCGCTGTGTCTTAATAAGTAACTGAACTTAAAGTAATTAAAACAGCAGCGTCATTTTAATACGTTATCAACACTGGGATTAAATGTGATTCATCCCACCCTGGAAGCGCATGGGTGTATGTCTGTGTGTGTGTGCATGTGCACGCGTGTCTGTGTGTGTGCGTGCATGTGCATGGGTGTATGTCTGTGTCTGTGTGTTTTCCCATTCTCCCAATGTCTTCTCAGCTTGTTCTAGTGCCAGTGGTGTGTGACTGTGTGTGCTCCCTGCGATGGACTGGCATCCTGTCCTGGGTGTCCCCTTCACTGTGACCTTTTCCACTTAAGATGCTGGGAGGTGAGATGAAGCTCCAATTCAGCAGTGCCCGGGGTGCCTTTGGGTGTCATTCAAGCATTTTTAATTAATACCTGCCAAACTTGAACAGGCAATTCTCTGAGTCAGTGTGTTTTATGGCACTTTATAATTGTCAGAATCAAATTGCCTCATTCTGTAAACTATGAGTCATAATTTACTGATTGCTGTGGTGTTACATTGCACTGAGACCTCAGACTGTGCAAATATATGTATATATTTACTACATCCTGATGAGAATTACACACTGCTTATCTGAAGATTTGCAAGCATTTTTTTTTTTTAAATCACAATCCCGTACAGTTCGTATGACTACTGGTCTGGCAGGGTGACACACAGTGGTGGTTTACCGTTTACCGTTTGCCCTCTGGTGTTGCATGGCAACCTGGTGTGTTGGGGTTATGGTCTCCTGGTCTACCCTTAACATCCAGATTGTATGGCGTGCAGATGGTGTGACTGGGTGGTGACACGGCACTGACTACACCCACCCTGGGGCTGGGGGGGGGTATCTCATCAGCAAAAGATTCCCGTTAATGTACCTGAACCAGACAATCAGTGCCATGCACAGCCTTTTCGAGGTACAGGTGCTCAAACAGGGGACGCTTTACCAACAGGGATGGGGGGTGCAGCATTACAGTACCTCCGTAGCATCTCTTTGGCTATATATTTCATTTCATGTACTCTGTCATATGCTTGGCAGTTCGGCCATATTGGATTTTGCGTTTTGTGATCTGAGGTATAATAGGTAATGTAATTCGTTCTGATTTTTTGTACAGGACATAAATCAGGAGTGAAGACGTTTCTTACGCTTTCTTCTTTCCCCTATAAGTTATGTGATTAGATGTTCAGCTGACTTGTTCATCCAAAGAGCCTCCGGGTTCCGCTGACGTTTGCGGCTGGGTTTGTTTACTCGAGGTTTTGCATTTCAGAGGAGCCACTACATGTATACTTGGTTTTACGGGTCTAGCTCCTTAATCACCATGCCCCCTGCTGCTGACATGACAAACTGCAAGCCTGTAGTCCAAACACAGAAAATTGCAGAAGGTTGATAGAGATCCATATGTCTTTCAACTGTTTTTCGAGTACCGGGTTGCAGTAACCCCAGAGCCTATCCCAGGATGTGTATTGGTAGTTTTATAAGGGAAAATCAGACAAGCTGCATGTCTTTGGACTATAGTAGGAACCTAGAGTTTATGGGAACATGCAATCTACACACACAGAGCAGGAGCAGGATTCAAACTCCCAGCCCGGGAGGTACGTGGCAAGACTGAATCAGTATGCCACACAGAATGCATGGTACAGAGCCGGAAATATATTGCTTGCTGGCTGTTAATATGCAGAGTTAGTATTTTCATCTTTCCGATTTCTGCAGATTATTTCATTTAAGATCATATTTAAAACGGCAGCTTTGAGACGTCAGCTCAGAAGCGCCCGGTATCCAGGCCCCCTTGGTGACATGTGGACAGCCATATGAGCGTCGGCAGGGAGGGCTGTAATTCTATAGATGTGGTCTGTCATAACGGAGACGTTTCCCAGCATTAAGCGAGCGCTTTGTACAATGCGAACGCAGAGTGCCAGGGAATCGCGAGGACTCTAAACAGCAAATGGTGACGCCATATTGGCATGCTTGCTTTCTCGGGAATGCAAATAGATATGCAGATAATGCCTTTACCTTACATTATGTTTGAATTGAATCATTTAGCAGATGCTTTAGTCTAAAGTGATGTACAAATGAGGATCAGTTCGTAATATCAGCCAGGTTCCCTGGAGCAATAGGGGTTAAGGGCCTCGCTCAACGGTGAATCGTGACATCATTCTGCCAGCCAGGGAGCTTCAGGGATTACGCTGGAACTAGTAAAGTTCCCGACGGGGGCAATGATGTCACATGACCTTGATAGGTGCGACATTGACTGCCAGTCCGCTTGTCGTGCCAAGAGAACGTGGAAACGTGTATCCCAGGAAGAGGCGGCTTTCCAGGAGGAAGCATGGAATGCAGAGTAAAAATAGTGCTGAGCAGATGGTGGTCCAGAGTAAGTGTGGATGCAGGGAGGCTGATTGGTTGGGTTTGCTGTGTCGGCTGTCAGAAGAGTAGCGGGGGGGGGCTGTACCTAAGTGGGAATTTCTGTGGAGCAGAGCCAAGGATTTTTCGGCACCAGATCGACGGACAGATATGAAGCTATTCACATTCAGACATTAGTAGAATGTTTGGTGCACTTTCATGAGCTGTATGTTATGGAGACAACATTATTATTATTCTCATTATATTTTTTGGGGTCAGAGAGCAGGGCCGACTAGCATACAGCACCCTGCAGCAGTTGGGGTTGAGGGCCTTGCTTAAGAGATCAGTGGTATTATGATTACTCTGCTAGCTGTGGGATTTGAACCCACAACCTTCCAGACACCCTAGACCATTGAGCTACACAGGCACAGAACAGTATGTCTCTGGACAAACAACTTCTGTTGTTTACATAGGAGTTTGACATATTAGATTTTATTTGAAAAGGGTATACATTTTGGGAGGGAATTAGTTGCATATATGCACACATCCATCGGGCCCAGAAGCGATTAATTCTTGCCGTGCTTACTTGTCTGATCCAATTAATGCTCCCTGTTTAAGCTGCTGCACTTAATTGGAAGTGAAAGGAAAACGAATCCTGTAAGTTTTGTTCACTGGGACGCCGCTGTACATCATCGAACGAGTCAGCATCTAGGAGCGACGCTTTTCACCTCAACTCAATCAGGCCCGTCAGCTGAGACGTAAAGGCATGGAGTGTGAAGGCTGGTCCGGAGAAACAAGGCGATGCCACGTTTCCCATCTACTCCTGCGCAGCCACAGGGGGGGCACCACCTTTGTTCAGAGACAGGCCAGTCTTGTGTTGTGCCGTAGGGGGCCGGCAGACGGACACATGACTTGGCCAAAAGTATGTGGACCCCTGCTTATCCGTTTGGAACCAAGGGTACAAATATGTAGATGGTCCACCCTTAGTTGCTGTAATAGCTTCTACTCTTCAGGGAAGGCTTTCCATTAGATGTTGGAACATTGCTGGTGGGATCTGCTGCCATTTAGGTTGGGTATTGATGCTGGACGATCAGGTCCCTGTCTGTGAGCTTGTGTGGCGACCACTCTGTAACTGAACTTGCTCCCAGGCGTTCTAACTTTCACCATCACTTTGCTCGTGGTTGACCAGGGCAGCTCCAGCAGCGCAGGAAGGTGGCACACTGACTTGTCGGGAAAGATGGCGTCCTATGGTGGTGCCAGGTGGATTGTCACTGACCTCATCTGCACAACCAGCCACTCTGCTGCTAATGTTCATTGCAGGGGTTTGCGTGACTGTGCGCTTAGTTATACACCAGCATCAGCAAGGCGTGTGGCTTAATTACGCATTTCCTCAAATTAATTGGGGAATCTACATACTTTCGGATATACAGTGTACTCAGGGTTCGGATTCACAATATTAAGTGCCCCAGGGCAACGACAGCACACATGACGTCACGTGAGAAAGACATGGAGCTGATTGGTGGCTCATGAATGTTGCACAGGATTTTACATCAGTGACATATTAAAAAAAAAAACAATATAATGATCATATTAAATCTATTAGATATTAAGTCACATTAATTTGTTAAAAGGGGGGCTGTTCTGCTTGGTGCCCCCAGAGGACATAGTGCCCCTGGGCACATGCCCAAGTGCCCATATGGTTAATCCGGGCCAGAGTGTACCTGGGTGACTATCCAAGGGCACAAGAGGCACGGATTATTTCACTCAAATCGCTCAGACCTTGCTTCATTTTCACTTGACCACCTGCACGCCTGCTCACAAAAGGTCGCGCCGTGACACGGCCATATCCGAAATTCAGCACGGGGTTTATCGGGGGGGGGGCACCCAGGGGGCTCTGGGCGGTTTGATTTCAATTGGCTACGGCCTAATTAAAAACCACCAGGTTTGTCCCTGATCCTGAATGCGTGCAGTGACTGCCAAAATATCATTTGGTGGGGGGGAGTATATGTGTAACATTACCTTGTATAACCTTCAGGTTAATAGCGGCGAAATCCAACTCTCACCTGTAATACTGCCTGTCTTAAATCAGACTGTATAAAATCATAAACATATATAAATACTTAGGTTTGCATTCAGAAGGTTCCTTTTTGGGCAAGGTATGGATAATTCAGAGTGATGTTTATTTTACCCTGCTCTGTAAATGACGCCCATGACCCTGACCAGGGAAGCAGTGAGTGGTTGCAAGATGAATAGATGGATGGATTGATGTATGGCATCACCACTCGTGCCGAAGGCTGCTTTGTTAAGTGAAGTATCCTGAATTTTTAGCAGTCAGCAGTAAATAAATCTGTAAAGGAAAAGATTTAGAATCACCTAAACATGCTTTTATATGAACTTTTATCTGTAATTGCAGCTTTCATCGTGACGTGTGTATTTTTGGCTTTGCGTACTCTACTCTCATAGTGTCCTGCACTCAGAATGAGATCACATCCTCCTGTTTTCACATCCTTCTCTTCTCTTTCCTGTTCATATTTTAGAAGCCTGCAAAATTAACCGAAGGGCTCTTGGGCTCATGAAAACTGTATGCTATTCGCAAAGAAAGAGGAAGACCTGACATTTAAAAAGGCTTCCTTTCATTAAAAATGTATGATGTGACCACCAGCGGTGCAGAGACGGAGAGGACCTAACCTAGCGGAAATGAAGGGACAGTGGCTTTAAACATGGGTCATTTACTGGTAGCCGCTGATGACGTCACAATAGCAGTCATTCTGCCACCCCCCCCCCCCCCCAAAATCCTATCACAATGACCATATTGAATACCTAGGTACAATTTTTTTTCTCAGCATGTTATTAACGTTCTAATTAATTTAGTCATTGTGGTTGTAGGAAGTAAAAATTACAAGGAAGAAAAAGCAAAGTGAAATTCATACTACAGGTCCATTATTTTCCAGCCATATATTGAGATAACCCCATTAATATGGAAGAAGCCAACTGTAAGCATTCATATGTAAATATCCCATCTGTAAATATTCATATGTAAATATGTTTGCCAATGTGCCAGCTGTAAATATCCAGCAAGCTGCAAGTTTCAAGTTCCTTTTTACGCTTTCACATTACAATAAAAGTAAGGATGTAACTGATTTGAAACAAACCCCTTAAAGATTATGACCATTTTCCTAATGTTGCATTTTATTCAGTTTTGCACTGCTTTTAATTGCCAGCTGTTTTCTTTTTAACATTTTATCATTTGTTGCATACATCGATAGCTCCTGCTAACAGCTAACAGATTTTGAAATAACTGTGCTGATAGTCGTGAGAATTCATTTTGTCATTCCTTTTGCTTAAGTGTATTCTGGGAGCTGATACCTCAGGGGACACCGTGGACAGGACGCTCGTCCATTGTAGGACACGTAATGGCCCCTTTCTCTTATTTGATGCACACAAACCTGTAGCAATGCACTGCTAAGCGCTAAAGGGTTTTCAGCAATTTTTAGCATGTGATCCACCGCAGGTGCTTTGTGGCCGCTGATGTATCCTCATCAGTCACGGGGCGTCTCCGTCTCCCCCAGGGCAGTTCATAAATTTACGACAAACACTGGGAACAAACAAAGTGGGGGGAGGGGGATCAGAGGAAGGCCTTTCGCCTGGGGGATCTTGGTTTCTGCCCCCCCCCCCGCAGAATGAGATGCCATCTGTATCCAGCTGCGGGGTGACCAAAACAAGACAGTCGCTATCACTCCCGGTGACACTTTTGCCGGCTGCATGACATTTAAATTGTTGTTACAAATGAAATATCTCTGCAATAACATTAACATGGATCCAGTAAAGTCTGCCTGTTTGCACACCCAAGGACTGCATGACTGGGAGCACTAGCCAGTAGCAATATTAAATTTTTTAATATATATATATATTGACACTACGTACTTCAGCTACTTTTTAAAATTTGTTTATTTATCGGTTAATTTTGGTTTGTGTTGTAATTTTGGCTCTTGCTTTACCGCTAATACCAAGAGGCGCAGGATGTGAGACAGGGGCCACCCTGGGTGGGATGTCAGTCCATCGCAGGGCGTAGTCATCCTGTTCCTGACATTCAGAGATCTATATTGCTCTCTCACTCGCTCTTTCTCCAGCTCCAGCTCTGTGCCAGTTGAGCTTGCATGTTCCCCCTCTGTCAGTACAGGTTCCCACCCACGTTCCAAGAGCATGCTGCTCAGGTGAACCGGTGTCACTGACTCGCCCTTGCGTGACTGCATGCATGTGGGTACCTGCGGAGGACTGGCATCCTATGCAGGATGCGTGCTGCCTTACACCCTCTGCTTCTTGGCTCAGACTCCAGGGTCAGTACGACCCTGAGCTGTCGGAGCAGGACGGGGAGATAAATGAATATATTCATAAATGCATGTGTGTGTGCAGGAAGATATATAGCAGAGGAGCCTTTCATAGAGCATGATGTAACATTCTGCTTGGGTTTCAAGAAGGGTGTTTCGGACAACTCCTCTGATTGACCGCAGAGTGAAGCATTACTTACCCAAATGCTGGGCTTTCATTCCACACAGCAAGCAGTCATTGGGTATTGCGTCATGCTCAGAACAGCAGCTCAGGGATATCAGTGTGGTCTCACACTTCCAGGTTTGAGTTACGTGTGTGTGGAGTTCGTATGTTTCTAAAGGGTTCCCTCTAGGGACTCCAGATTCCACCCACACTCCAAAAATGTGCAGCTGGTGTGTCTGAGTGTGTGCCCTGCAATGGACTGGCACGTCGTCCACGGGTGTTCGCTGCCTTAGGCTTTCTGGGGTGGGCTCCAGGCTCGCCTAATCCCTGTACTGGATAAGCAGTTGTGGAAGATGGATAGATGGTAGGGCTTTCAACCACAGTCAAGACAGCTGTGCTACTTGAATTGTGCAGCTATAAATCGAGACGTGAAGATGGTATGAAAACCCTCAGCAGTTTGTTGGGCGTTTTAAGAGATGACCGGGCTTGGCTGCATACTGAAGAGTGTTTCCCTTAACCAAGTGATGTTTCACAGCTCAGGCTGTGACCAAAATTAAGAGAAGTCTGTTAAATTTGTGCGCCTTTATAAATAGCAAGTCCTGGCCTAGTGTAAAATTGCATACTGATGGGTCAAGTAACACTAACAGAGGGCTTATACAGTGTAAACTCAACCAAACAACTTCTACCAATCCATCTTGCTTATCTACATGTAATACGGGGTCAAAGTGACCCCGGAGACCACCCCAGGAGTGGCAGAACACAAAGCAGGAGGCACCCTGGATGGGATGCCAGTCCAGAGCGCACTCACTCATGCATACACAAACTCATGGGCAATTGTGAGCCACCAGTTCACATAAACAGTAGGAGGACAGTCAGAGAACCAGAGTATCCAGAAGAAAGCCACACGGACAAGGCAAGCAGAAGGTCAGTACACTGCACCATGAAGAAAGATCACCTCATTACCGGTGTCCTCATTTTGACCACGTCGATGCAGTCCGCAGCAGTTTGGGAAGTGGCAATAGGGTATTGACTTGGAGGAGGTCAATACCCGAGAAGAACAGTGCGATAGAGACAAATCAGCTTCGCTCCAGTTGTTACTTGGGAGCAAATGAATCCCAAAGCTGGAATTCTGTGATGACAGATTGCCTTCACATTGGCTCTAATGGACAGGGTGGGTCCAAGGTCCTCCCTCAGTCGATCATAAGAACGTCTTTTTAAAGATTAGTTACGGTAGTTAAACAACCATCAACAAATCCCCAGTAGACTAAGTTTATTGCACTAACGAGGTGTTCGACTCATGTTCGGCAGGTGGACCTGATTAGATGAATGTGTTGACAGCTAAAAACGCTACATCAAGAGAACTAGACTATCATAGCACTTCATTAAGTGACTTCCTTCCATTAGCTGTTTCCAAGCTGCTAGACTTTAGTGGTAGGAGCTTGATGATTAATTTGTTCTGTCATCCTTCACAGTTTGTGGCCTTTGCATCCTTGTTTTTCATCCTCGTGTCCATCACCACCTTCTGCCTGGAGACCCACGAGGCATTCAACAAGATCATCAACAAGACGGAGCAGATAAGAAATGACAGCACAGACCTGGGGCCGCATTATGAGATTGAGACTGACCCAGCCCTGACGTATGTGGAGGGCGTTTGCGTGTTCTGGTTCACCATTGAGTTCCTGGTCCGTGTCATCTTCAGCCCAGACAAGCTGGAGTTTGTCAAGAGCGTCCTGAACATTATAGACTTTGTGGCCATTCTGCCCTTCTACCTGGAGGTGGGCCTGAGTGGGCTCTCCTCCAAGGCCGCCAAGGACGTCCTGGGTTTCCTGCGGGTGGTCCGCTTCGTGAGGATCCTGCGGATTTTCAAGCTGACCCGCCACTTTGTCGGCCTCCGGGTCCTGGGCCACACGCTGCGAGCCAGTGCCAACGAGTTCCTGCTCCTCGTCATCTTCCTGGCGCTGGGCGTCCTCATCTTCGCCACCATGATCTACTACGCTGAGCGCATCGGCGCCAACCCCAATGACCCTACAGCCAGCGACCACACGCGCTTCAAAAACATCCCCATTGGCTTCTGGTGGGCGGTCGTCACCATGACCACCTTAGGCTACGGCGACATGTATCCTGAGACATGGTCAGGCATGCTGGTGGGTGCCTTGTGCGCTCTGGCAGGGGTGCTGACCATCGCCATGCCTGTGCCCGTCATCGTCAACAACTTTGGGATGTACTACTCGCTGGCCATGGCCAAGCAGAAGCTGCCCAAGAAGAGGAAGAAGCACATCCCTCAAACGGCCCAGGGAGGGTCACCCACTTACTGCAAGGCAGAGCATAATATAGGGTGCAACAGCACCCAGGTGGAAACCTGCCACAACAAGGGGAACCGGGTGCTGGAGTGCAACAGATCAGGTGAGCTGGAAGGGTGTGTCACTCAACAGTAACCAAGGCAATCATCAACAATGGACAGAAGTCCTTTAGGACACCTTTAAAATGTTTATCAGTAAGACCCAGTTCTACAAGACAATGTATGAAAGACTAATTGTGCTGAGTACAGGATCTCAGTGTTTCACAGGATATAACTTATAAATAGAAGTAAGTAATTTGAGGTATAAAGTGACTCTGAATATTGCTTTAAAAAAAGGCACGCTGAGGCAGAATTTGCACTCCCAGCTTCATTGAGATTTTGCCTATGAATTTTTGTTTGATATGCAGATGTTTGATGTGCAGATGTGCGAATGCAGATGCGTCGCATTGTGAGCTGAGCTCGTTGCCTATAACCGGCCATGTGCCACGGGCACATGCGAGGACCCGGTTTTGCTGCACCACACTCTTGCGTGCGATGCATGCATTTATTGCACAAATGATTTTTTTTTTGTTTGAAAGAAAAAAAATCTATTTGTCATTTACTTAACGCACAAAAAATGTTAAGTAAATATATCCATAGCATTGAGAGCTAACGTTAATGAGTGCATTTATTTATGCAGTATTGTAGCTAAGTGTGTATATCTAACACTGTAGTACTCAATGGTCAATGGATGCTCCCCATTGACCCCAGCTGTTGTTTTTCTTTGAGCATGGGCTGTCACCGCAGTGCACGTTTGATGTTGGTGTTTGTCGTGTCGCATCTCGTTCCCTAAATGGTGCAGTGCTTTGGCCAGTGTTGTCAGGTGACTGCAGTGGAGGAAGTGACCTCACCATGTCACCCGAGGAAAGGCTACCCATGCGCAGGTCCAGCAGCCAGGACAAGAACCGCAGGGCGGGCGGCACATGCTTCCTGCTAGCGGCCAGCGACTACGCCTGCTCCACGGACAGCAGCTCCAGGAAGTCCGGTGCGTGGCTCTTTTAATATGTTTAATCCTAATGATCCATTCCAGTCCACCCCTGAAACCCCTGAACCCCTGAAACAAAACAGTACCCATTAGTAATAGCTGTACCCTGTGATGGACTGGCCTCCCAACTGGAGTGTCTGCTGCCTCAGTATCTATGCTTCTGGGGATAGATTCTGGACTCACTGTGATCCTGTACCGCAGTGTTTCCCAATGTGGTCCTTGGGGGCCCACAGACAGTCCACCGAGAGATGGGAGGGAGCAAAAATGAGGGCTGTGTGACAGGGAGCTCAGAGGGAGCAAAATCATGGACCAGCTGTGGATCCCTGAGGACCGGATTGGGAAATACAGCTGTATCGCATAAGTATTTATGGAAGTGGGAGGGTGGGATGAATGGATGGATGGATGGTAGTGCCAATACCAGCTCAAAAGTCTATCTTAAATGGATGGACTGAACCCATAGCATTAGCTATTATAAATGTAGTCCTAAGGCTTTGGGCTGAACATTCTTGATCACTATGTCTCTAAGCAGGTACACATCAGTGTGGTCCCATTCTCTGAATCGTCATATATCACATGCAGTTTCTGCAAAGCATTCTGGGAAAGTCGTCATTCATATGTCACTGGCTCGTGGATTTATTACTACTGAACGCCAGCAAACATTTGAGTGGTTTTTTTTTTTTTTTTTTTTTGGGGGGGGGTGGGGGTAGCTGTTCTATCACTGAAAAAGCAGGCTCCAGGAAAACAGACACTGTGCTCCCCCTGGTCTCAAACACCTTAATCATGCACACGATTCCTGAGAAAGTAGCACAGCCCTAGGAGGCACTGAGAGACACAACCACCTTTCCGGTGAAGTGTGGGGAGGGGGGAGGTCAGTACATTTACACGCCTGACACTCTGAGAGCGTCACAATATTAACTGTGCTTGTCAGACATTGATGGCAATACGTCGCCCCTCGTGGTTATGCCTTATATGGCCGTTCCTTATAAGTATTCCATATACTGATATAGCCTTATACATTTTTTATCATGCAGGCTTCCTCCTGAATGCTGGGAGGCAGTAACAGAATGCACAGAGAATGGAAATAGCTTAGTGGGACGAGATTTCCTGAATGCAGCTTCTGCCTGAAAAAAGCACAAACCCTGATAGATCATATTGCACAGGAAGTCAAATGACTGGCCTGCTACACACTACCTTTCCCCTACTTGTAATACTAGTAATTACCCTTGTGAGGGTAATAGCTGAATATTTACTGAGGTGCTGCACCTCCAAGTCTGAAAGTGGTTCTGGAAATCTAAGCCTGTCTGTAAAGAATCCTGACGCTGTTTCCATCACAGTTCATTAAAAAATTAGCGTTTAACACAGCATCAACCCAGAGGTGCTCTGTTCTGAGGAGCAGCAGCCTGACCACCGTAGACAGTGTATGGGGCTAGCTGGTGGCTAGGTGACCTTTGGCTACTCGCCTCACTCAGAGGTGGCTTCACAGCCCCCCCCCCTTTGAAGAACGCCCCCCGCTGGCAGCTCTCATCGTGTCTGGTCACGGTGTACCCTGCTGCTCACTGAGCCTGAAGATTCATGGCTCTGACAGGATATTTTTTTAATCTCATCTACACCAGCCCCCCCTCCCCTCCCCAGGCAAGTGAGGGTCATTTTTGCACCATGAGAGGACATGGTCACTGGCCTCCTTCACTTCCAGATTTGTGCTGTAGAAGCCATACTCACGGCCCCTTTCCTAGTGCTGAGATCACTGTGCCTCATTCTCAACATGTCATTATTATAAGAAAACCAGCCTGTTCTTGCTCATCTGAGCATAATTATTACATAAATCCAGACAGATCTTATTCTCAGTACATAATTATTATGTCACCATTACCCTGGTTCAGGTTCCATATAGAAATAATAAGATATATATGATTTGTGACTTGCATCTTCTGTACGACAGAAAGGGTTTCTTTGGAAATTGATCATTTTTTTGCCCAAAAATGAAACACAGTCAAGTGTTTCATTTGATGTGAGGAAACATCAAGGGACTAATTTAACAAATTAATATCATGACCTTAGCAGACATTACGGAGGGCCTGAGCAGAATGTGTTATGTGGAAGAACAGGAACCCTTTGGAAAGATAAGGGTGAAAGATCTCACCATGTGCTGTGGTGAATAACTCAGAAAGGGCCAGCAAGATGCTTAGGGATGTCTGGAGAAACACAGAAGTTCCAAAGTGTTATTCTGAGGATGTCCTATGGACTTGTTAGAGTTCCCCTAGAGTGCTGACTGCACAAGGTCGACCCTGATGACGACTTTACTGATAATGCTCAAGAACACAGTGCTACAAATGGAAACCAGCTGGGGATTAGTTTGCACCATCTATCCATCTTTCAACTGCTTATCCAGTATGAGTTCACAATGAGCCTGGAGCCTGTACTGGGAAGGGCAGGGTACGAAGCTGGGGACACCCTGGATGGGATGCCAGTCCATCACAGGACACACACATTATCACCCCAGCAATTTATAGACACCAGGTCATCAAACTGCATCTTTTTGGACTGTGAGAAGAAACCCAACATGATAACGGGAGAACCTGCAAACTCCCCACACGGAGTAGGCCGGGATTTGAACCCATGACCTTGGAGGCCGGAGGCAACAGTGCTTCAAATGAGACTCCTAGGAGTGTAGTTAGGGTTCAGACATATCATTAATTATAGTCTGCATCGGGTTAAGTTTTTTTTTCTAGAACTTAGAAATAAAATAGCCAAAATGGCCCAAAGTGCTTAAAAAAGACTCTGCGACACCGCAGACTGATGGAAGCTAAATTAAGCACAACATAATGAGCAGCACAACAATAGAGGCGAGCTTATAATAATAAATGAACCTCTAGGGGGCGTAAGGCAAACTGGCCTAACATTAAACCACAGAAGTAATTTTAGATTGGCTTCTCTTTGGCCTGGTGAGCCAGCAAGGAGAGGATGGGGAGGACGGGGGGGCGGGTTCTCGCCATAGTCCTTATGTCCTTAAATGGCGATACGGTATTTTAAACCCGAATTTTAACAGTCATACATAATCCTAACAGGTTCCAAGAAGGTTCCTGTGGGATTCTAAGATGTCACTTGTCAAGGTCTGTGTGATTAGAGCTAGGATGAGTCTGCCCTCCCCCCCCGGATAAATCGGGTGTTCAGTCTCGGAAAGAAGAATGCCGTGTCATGCCCGACTGAATCGAAGGGATGGGCGTCTGCTTCCTCCTGTAGCTACCCAAGATGTCATCATTTCTGTTTTCTCAGGAGGTTTTATTCTCTTTCCACTCTGAGGTTCGCCTCTAATCGTTGCCGCATCCATCTGTGGTCGAGAACTTCTGCTTGCTCCTGTTGGTCTGACACATGAACAAGAGGAAGTCTCTTATAAACGTGCAATAAGGATGGATGATGTCATCGGCACTCTCTAAACGGCCATGCCACGGCCTTTCGAACCGTCACCACTTTGGCAGACGACCCTCCCCCCTTGCCTAAACACCCACAGAGTTAATGCGTGGCTCGCCGATCTCAATGTTTTATTCATCTGCTGGTATTTTTCGCTCTTGCCATATGTGTAAGTACTCTGAGGGACGTGCCACTGTAAACTGCTACACTGGCTATGAAACAGTCACTATGGGCATTTCCTGAAGCCAATCTCAGTGCCCAAGCGGAACACTTCATCTGCCTGCTAACACTTTCTATCTAATACTTGACATGGGACCCATAATTCCATGTATTATAATTCCATTTCTGGCAGAAATTTGTTGTAGTGGTAATAATCCGTAGCAGAGAGTTGTAACAGACGGTGACAGATTGTATATAGATCAAATGAGCCTAGGTCCCAAGCCAAAATTCATATATCACTCTATGATAAGTGGCACAGAACATTAAGGTAAGAGAAACAGTACCAGTCAACAGCCTGGAGAATAAGCATACCTCAAGGTTCTTTAGAAAGTGTCTCGTGAGTAATGAAAGAGACGGAGTGCTGTGACAGATGACCTGGCCCCCATAATCCCCCCACCTAAACCCTGTAGAGCTGGTTTGGGATGAGCTGGATGGAAGAGTAAGAGCAAGGTAGTCAACCTGTGCCCAGAACTTATGGGAACACCGTCAGGACTGTTGGAGAAGCATCTCAGGTGGCTACATCTTGAAGCTGGTTGAAGGAATGCCAAGAGTCTGCAATGCTGTCATTGTAGCAAAAGCGGGATATTTTGAAGAGTCTAAAATTTGAGAACATTTTTGAGATGTCGAACACTTCCCTTGGACATTGCAATATTTGGAATGTCTATTTCATTGCCTCGAGACCTTTTAATATAAGCTGAACAACATAGTTAAAATAGAGAGTGTGTTAAAAGCAGCTGCGTCCAGACTTCCGACTGGTACTGTACATCCTTTCAGCTGTACCCTGCCTAGGTTGTACCCCAGCCTTGTGTCTTATGCTGCCTAGAATAGGCTCCAGCCCCTCTGTGACCCGGCCCATGATAAGTGGCTAGAAGATGGACAGGTGGATGGGTCATTCTTTACAGCAGGGAGCACTGCAGCCTCACGCCTCCACAGCTATGGCTTTGAATACCACCTCTTCCTCTATGTTTTCTCCATACCTTCAGGCAGCTTTCCTCCCGTAATCCAAAAACACGTGGTTCAGGTGGACTGGTGTCACTAAGCTAGGCCACGTGCCCCCCGGAAATCTCTCAAGGCCAGCTGGGACCCTGTAGTACAGGAGTGACTATGAAACCTCCAAGGATGAATGGATCATTTCCAGAGGAGGAGGTTTCAGATCCGGAGAGTACAAATCCAGACAAAGATTTTGTTTCAACCAACCGGTTAAGTATAAAGAGTCACAGTCACAGAGTGCTCAACCAGTTGGTTGAAACAAAATCTTGGTCTTGATTTGTACTCTCGGGACCTCAAATCTCCACCTTTGATCATTTCTTATATTAACCGACATATGCATCTATTGCTGTTACATTTCAATCCAAAAGCCTTTTACACAGCGTGTGTTGCCAGTTCATCCAACTGGATATTCACTGAATTCTGGGTACACACTGTCTTAAGGTGGAACAGCTAAACCTATATCCTTGATGCTAAGTCGCTAAGCCGCCTCTGATTCTCCAGCCTTCGAGAGGCTTTTTGCAGAGCTCATGTCCTACGTTCAGTGACACAGGATGAGTCACTAAGGCCAACCCCGGCTTCTTCTTAACATAATATGATTTGTGAAAAATGTGCTCATTAATTTGGTTGTATCCTGTTTCATTATTTAAATTATAAGTGCATGATCTTAATGTTAGCCAATTAAGATTCAGGGGGGCATTCGTTAATGATAATGAAGTGCTATTTAAATATTGAAAGGTAAAATGATTCATGCAATCTATTTTTAAACGATGCACTTAAAATACCTGTTTGCGAAATGTTGTTGCATTGTGGATATATATGACTGCCTGTATAACTGATCGATGGACATGTTCCCATGCACTGCTGAACATGTGTGTGACTGTGATGCATGGCGTGTGCATCGTACCGTTGGCCGTCCTCTGTCCCTGTCCCTGTCCCCTCCTCGGGGGGCGGATTGACTTACACGTGTGTCTTGTGCATTCTCTCGCATCGAAGGATATGAAAAATCCCGGAGCTTAAACAACATAGCGGGCGTGACTGGCAATGCCCTCAGACTGTCTCCAGTAACCTCGCCGTACGGCTCTCCCTGTCCGCTGAGGCGCTCCCGTTCCCCCATCCCATCCATCCTGTGAGGCTAAGGCTCGCCCGCGGACTCTCTAGCTCCCTCCCCGAGTCTCCTAATTCAGTAGCATCTAGGTATTCGTAATAGAAATTGTGCATAATAAAAATGGTGTATATTAGAAAAAGATACATTTTATCAACGGACAAAAAAACAAGGAACCTTCTCCCTACCATGGCCATATATGTGACGACTTTAACAATAGTACTTTTTATTAAAAATCCCAGTAGCCCCATATTACGGTACTTAATGGCAATAAAAGGACTCTTAGAGGCTCAGGACTTGGCCATTATATTATGTAAAAATGTATTTAATCAGGGAGCTTATGTACATACCTGTATTTAGATTACAAAAATGTGCTTCCAAAAGATATCGCTCCATAGGACCTCATGTCTGTGATTTTTTTAATCCATCTTTTCCGGGGAATTGTCTGGAATCCTGTCTTGAATCACGTGCACGTCTCGTCAAACTCCTGGGCTCGGTCATGTTTGCATGTGTCATCATGGGGCATCATCCTGACAGCAGTGTCTGGGACGTTACGGTGGCACTGGGTGGCACTGGGACACGGAATGCGCACTGGACCTGTGTTTGTGCATTGTGCCTATGGCTGGGCAAAAAAAAAGGAAGGTAAAGGGAAACAGGAATGCATCTGCAAGCTGTCGTTCATTTTTATTTATTGATATTGTTTCTTTTTTTTGCATGCGGATTTGCTTCTCTGCTGACCAGCTGTTGGCAAACCCGTGAACAGAAGTGTCTCCGGTTGTTTACGTGCAGATAGCTGCAGAGAGGTTGTCATTACTGGTTACACGCAAGCAGACAGCAGCGCTCGGTCTTAATGGCCTGGGGGGATGTCGCAGACGAGACAGTTAAGGTAATATTGTCATTCTGGCTCACGTTCCCCACGATGTTTCTCCTGTGCTGTGCTTATTAACATCTCTTTGTGGGAATCGACTCAACAGTTTTGGTCCCAGGTGATCCTGTGAAACGGCACAGCTCGTTAGAGGCAATTACATCAAAAGTCCCCGATTCAAGCTCTGATCTCACATAGTAATGTTTTCTCGATTGGATTTTTCAGATGTTAGAACTTGTGAGTGGCGCTACATAAATTAATCACGCGTAGGGCTGGGTGTTAAATTCAGAAAGAAAAATTTGATCTGTTTCATGAGGTCAAAACTTTTGCTGGTTGAGCCAGTAGGCAGTCATGATGAGAAGCACCTCATAATATCCTCGTAGATGGCTGATAGAGAACTATCTGTAAGAACTCCTTCATGTATGTGAAGCCACAATCCAAAATGTGACTTGACTTAATGTTCAGCTGAATATGTATAAGCATATGGTCCACACAGTAAAGAAAAATCCCCAGATCTCCCAAAGTGCCCAGTTAATATCACAGCGGAGGACCAACTTCAAAGACGATCACATTTCACCTTTCTTGAGCACCATTCACTGCTATTTTATTCTATCTCTTTAATTTGGTGGATTATCTCCAGGGGTCGTTCTGCAAGTTGCAGTTCATAGAGACAGGAGGAAAAGTATAAATGCACAAGAAATTATTTGTGACGTAAATGTATACATAAGCTAATTAACTTTCACAGGGGCGGAAGGATATAGAATGGATAGGATAAAATGTGTAACATAAATGTATACATATGCTAATTGACTTTCACAGGGGTGGAATGATACAGAATGGATAGGAGAAAATGTGTAACATAAATGTATACATATGCTAATTAACTTTCACAGGGGTGGAAGGATATAGAATGGATAGGAGAAAATGTGTAACATAAATGTATACATATGCTAATTAAAAAGTGATTATTGCATGTATTGCATGTCAGTCCTGACAATGTTCCGGATTCATGTTCCCATGGATACGTTTCTGATATTTAGGGATTTGCACTGTTGGGATTTTGCTCAGAGACGCTTCCTCTTTACCATGACGCTAATGACGGATCGGTGGGGGCATTGGCGCTGCTGTGAGCGACACACGCCGCTTGCACAGTGTTATTCACGGAACTCAAACCCGCAGTCGCGGCCCGAGGGTGGACGCTGAATGAGAGCCTCGCGCATTTGGAATTGGGGGCCCATTCCTGACATGGAGAGGGAGGCCCCCCCTCCTGATCACTCTGATTTCCCGGGAAAAAAATGGACGAATGGATATCCTTCGATGGAAGACCGTTGACTGACCATTGACCATTGGAAACATGACTGGAGAACCAATGGCTTTGTTACACAGCACAGGGGCTCGTTGGTCTTGATGGTCGGCCCAGTGCAGGACGGCACCATGTTCAGTGACCCCACACATCTTCTCCCTACCAGCCATCAGTCCCCCAAAATTAGCGTGTAAGATGTAAACAGCCGAAAATAGAAACGAAATAACTGTGCTGCGATAAATAAATGTGACTTATGATCATCAATATTTTCTGTATGATGGTGAGCTCATTTTCCTGTTTTGTTTTTTTCCTTTCCTGAGAGTTTTGTTCTGAAATTTCAGTGTGGAAACTGAAAAGAAAAGCGACACGGCTCTGTTCGCCTGTATTTTTCTTCATCAGTTTCGTTTTGTATATTTTCATTGAATTTTGTTTTTGCCTCTGTGCGGTGATAACTATGACTGTCCAGTTTCAGTCAATCACAAATGATATTGTACTACTGGTCTCTACCAGGACTTATCGTGGGGTTGGCGGTAGATGTAATGTAGCCTAAACACTATATAACACGGTAAACATTTGTGACCCTACCTGTGTCTTATCTTTGATCGCCGATGGATTGTTTTGCTAACTAGCTGTGCTACCTGCATGACGAAAACAGCCCCCAGGGGCTTCGTGTCTGCAGGTGTGCGACGCTGGTCAGTCTCAGTCTTCCGGGACGTTCTACATGGGACCGATGCGTTCATTTAGACCATAGTACCCATTGGCTGTTCCTTTCTGCAGCTCCAGAGCCCAGCCCTGGCTAAGATCACATCACCGCTGCTAATTTTTTTCTGTTTCCAACATGCATATGAGAATCACAAGATTATCGACGAAATCGGCGTGTACCAATTTGCACTGTGATTTTAGTTTCGTACGAATTAAATTTTATCCCTAAAAACATGAGGCTATGGGTTTCTCTCTCACGTGGGGAAATTAGAATTTTTCACATTGACAGTAGAGAGATTAGTAACTTCATGTTGGAGTGATTTGCACAGTGATTACTGTGATTACTGACTGTAAAATTTCCACTTTATCCATCATCCTCTGATCAAATCATTTTTCAGGTCAAGTTTTTTTTTGTGCATTTTCTCACCTGCTGCTTTAAACATTAGAATTACAGAGAGTAGCATCTGCAATGTACTTTAAAGTTACATGTTACGTACAGAATGGCTTTAAAAATGTAAAGCATTTTCCCCCCTTTAATGAAACACTTGTACTCCCGTGTCTCTTGTGGAAAATGTAGCTTGGTTACTCGTCTGTTTCATTGTCATTATAGTCTAATGCTGTGCTTCTGTATATCGTCCAGGATTGTCTAAAGTATTAATTAGAGTCTTTATGTTTTGTATAAGTAATGTGGGGGCATTTTGGCACCTCGAATTGCATGCACAGCCCATTGCAGTATCGTATCAAAATGTAAAACCCACATAATTCATACCCGAAACTGTGTGTAGAGTATAAGCCAGATAAAATGTGAGAAACTGACATAAACATGTTTAATTTAACAATGGTGGTTTCTTTTTTTCTCACCTCAAGTTAATAACTGGTAGTTCAGTTGCTACAAGTAATATTCCTTCTTGTAACCGTGCACAAACTTTTGTTTCTTTTTTACAGGAACAATCAATGTGTTTGTTTGCTTAAGAGAATTTTGCCTGCAGGTGGTTTAAAAACCACAGAATGTACATCTTATTCAGTACAACACCTGTATGTCTTCAGTGTGAAAAAATAGCTTTGAATGAATGTTCTTGCAAAATGTGATTATCGGTGTTGAATAGTAATTAAGGGTTGCAATTTATTGTTCACAGAGCAGGACTATGTATCAAAAAAGACTTCCTTACTGCCATTTGGATTACTGCCAGTAATTATCAGTTTCTGTGATACTATACTATATACTATGCTATGCTATGTTGTACTATACTATGATATACTATGCTAATACTGCACTATTATTCATTTCCATAATGACAGGGTTTGAGAGGTTAAGGGTCAAACTGTAAAGACTATAAGAATGTATTGACCTTATTGAGTAATACAATAACACGTGACACTGATGACTCCTCATAGACCACAGGACAGATCGGGGAAGACATGTGATGTCATAGGGAGATATTTTTGGAGAAAATGGACTGATTCTGTGTTAATAGTGGTTGTAAAGCAATTTCCTTCAGATACCTACAGTAGGCCATCTGAGAATGAACAAAATGAGAGTAATGGTTCTGATATCAGTTTTGGCTAATATTTTTTTCTTGTTTTAAGATGTGATGCTCACTGATCCTTTGCCAGGGTGTATTCTATGTCTTCTCCAGAAAATTCTTGCTTCTTTTGCCTATTTCATATGCAGCTCTTCTCTCCAACGCAGTGTCCTCCCTCTTATTGCCATGGAAACAGTCCCCAAGTCAACAGGATGCAAACAGCTGGCACTGAAGCATTTTACAGTGAACAGGCCACGCCCCCCACCCCCCCAAATTCCACTGCTATACAAACATCCTAAGAGGAATTCTCCCTTCCAGCAATGAAATTTTAAAAATACCACTGAAAAGTCGTGACCATGGATCTTAAATCGATGCCAATTATCTTTCTGCCAGACAGATTCTGGCCCCCCCCCCCGCCCCCCAGTCTGTGCGTAGGATGTGCTTGAACGTGCCGCTGCTTCCCCCATTTACCTTTGCCACAAATGGGAGTATCTTTGCACACATCCTCTGCACATACCAGAGCGGCTGACTTGCCGGCGGTGGCTGAGTGACACCCATTTGCGGCACTGCTATGGACATCCTACTCTCAGGCCCTCCTGCTGATGCCCGATTCGGGGGCCTTCCGGAGGATGGTCTGCTCGGGGACGCTCCTGTGGATCCTTTACTCAGAGGCCCTCATTGGCAGTCTCCCTACTTGTGGGTCCTCCTGTGGATGTCCTACTTAGAGGCCTTTCTGTAGACACCCGACTTGGGGCCCCTTCTGTAGACACCCTACTCTGGGGCCCTCCTGTGGACACCCAACTCTGGGGCCCTCCTGCGGACGCCCTATTCTGCGGCCCTCCAATGGACACCCTACTCTGGGGCCCTCCTGCGGATGCCCTACTCTGCGGCCCTCCAGTGGACGCCCTACTCTGGGGCCCTCCAGTGGACGCCCTACTCAGGGGCCCTCCTGCGGATGCCCTACTCTGCGGCCCTCCTGCGGATGCCCTACTCTGCGGCCCTCCAGTGGACGCCCTACTCTGGGGCTCTCCTGTGAACATGCTATTCAAGGTCATCCTAGTCACGGCACCCCACGCCCGACCTTGCCATGTAAACCCATGGCAGACTCTGATAATAGCACCACTCACCATCAGGGCTGCTGTGGTCTGCATATGGGCTGAGGCAGCAAAGTAATATGGCTGGTTCAGTCATCGCAGGTTGGGGGGGTGTCCCCTGGGATGGGGATGGGGACAGGGCAGAGTAGGGGGGCCTAGCCCAATCGGATACCTCCCCCGCAGGGTTAATTGGACTCCAGTGTTGCCCGACGAAATTGTCAGCAGAAATAACGAGTGTGACGGCTTTGTCACGCTTTCAGAAGGATACGGTGCCTGCAAGCCACCTGCTGCCAGAGTGAGAGACATCATCTGGCCACTCTCTGCTACACCCTGAAAAAGGGGGTGTGTCCATCTGAACGCACCCAGTTTGAGTTATAGCTGTCATTCATACATACTGCATTACACTGTCCAGTAAGATTTTGACATGTTAATGCCTCTTTATAGATTACATAAACATAATCTGTGCAATTAGTTGTTAATTCACTGTGAAATCACTTGGAGACAATGATATATTACACAATGTATTTTTATATATTTATATTTAATATCCTGCGATGGGCTGGCCCCCTGTCCAGGGTTGTTCCCTGCCTCGTGCCCGTTGCTTCCGGGATAGGCTCCG
>JAODLC010000001.1:13487983-13498475 GCA_026781145.1 Hippopotamyrus pictus
CAAGTTAATTGCTTTTTGTGTTCAAAGGTGTGATTTGTGTTTTGAATATAACAAATGTGAGGAGAGATTTTGCTCTCCTAGTGTGTTTTTGCAGTTGAGCTTTACATTAGATTTTAGTGTGTTAGCAATTGGAAAAAACTGTAATATAAAACAGACACCCGTTTGCCTCAATGAAGGCCACACACTCAGGTCATGTGACCACAAACTTAGGTCATGTGACCTCATTTGTGGACCTTCAACTGTTCCAGCAAAACAGTTACATTCTGTGATTCTTGAGAACCTCTTCAAAACTCCCCAAAAATGTCCTAAACTTACCTCCCTTCACCGTGCGACATTGATCTATTTGTCTTCATAACCAGAGCAAGTCTTACACCCCATACCTCTGAGTGAGAGGGTCACACCTTACACAGGTGTGCTAAGTCCTTGTGTGTGAGTCCTTGGTTTACATGCGTGATTCCTCATGAAAGCAGCATGACGGGTCAATCCGCACCAGTGCAGTGGCGTGGACAACATTATCCCTGTTGTGAGAAAATGCCATCTGTCACGTCAGACAAGGCAATAGGCTGCTTTCAGATGTGGGGGTTTAGTCATTGTCAGGACAGCAGCGGTACAGCACAAAGGGAGGTAACACTGGGCAACAAATTTTTACCTTCTTTTTGTCCCAGAAGAGGAATGTTACAGTATTTTTGTACTGAATTCAAATATTTTCATGCAAAGATTTTGAGTGACACACAATTGAATGTTATGTTATACATATATTTACAGTGTATGTGCATGGTGGGCTCATCTTAAAGGTAGAAGTGTTTGATTTTCTGCTGTCCTTGGCCTCAGGAACATGTCGAGTCCAGCAGAAGTCAGCCAGCATACTGGAACTCTGCTTGCCTGGATTTTGTTTTTCCCTATCAGAGAGAAAAAGCGAGCAGGACCCTGTCTCAACATGTCCGAACATGTTACAGCCTGTAAACCCCGGGAAAATAATTTTTTATTATTTTGTGCCCTTATGTAAAGTTTTATTTTTTTTGCAAATAGAAATAAAACAACTTCTCCTAAATTAAGCTCTAGTGTACCTCTAAATTATATTTAAGGAATTATATATACTATTAATATAACCTAAAAATGGTGTCACTCAAAATAGGTGATGGAAACATTTTGAGTGCATTTCTGAAATCATAAAAAAGTACTGAAAGCAAACCCCTTAGTTGTTTTGTAATAAAAACTTTGTTGACCAGTGTAATGGTCAAAGGAAGCTTGGGGATTTACCTGCCATCCTGCTGGCCCCAATGCCTGCTGGGTAAAGAGATCCGGAGGTTGTTTTTGTGCGCCTCATTGGAGCGAGCCTGTAGCCCCCATTAGAGGCTGCCATTAGAGGTGACCATTAGAGGCAGCGAAAATGCTGTTTGTAAGTGGCTGCAGCTGGTGCTGAGCGGGGCACGCCCCTTAATGCCTTCACAGAGGAGTGGAAAGCAAGCGCTGCTTTGTGCACACGATGGATGTGAATTCTTTATGGATCTCTGCTGTCTTTGTGAGCCGAGTCTGACATGGCGAGAGGATCAGTGGCTCGTAATGTGAAATGCTCACCCAGAGACAAACAAAAAATTACATGTGGCGGACTTTTAACCTGCAATGTGTCACACCAAGCTCCGTACGATCCTCGTGTGTGCCACGCCCACCTCGTTACCCCGTGTTTCTACCTGTTCTCACCTGTCTCTTGTTAATACCAGCTAGTCTTCTGTAGTTAGTCCTCGTCAGAGTCAGTCTTCCCCAGACTTGTCATTAATGTTTGCTGTCGTTGTACCCCGTGTTGTTACCTGTTTCCCGATTAAATCCCCGTTTTATCCGACGTCCTGGCCCCTCTCCCCTGCTTGCCCGTTCGCCAACCGACGATCGTGACACAATGCACATGCACAAAAAAAAAAAAAAACATACAAGAACTATTTTCTGTCGGTGGGTGTGGAATGTGTCACCCCGTTTATGAATAAAATGTACAACAACAATGACGACAACAAGAACGATATCAACAATAGTGATAAAAACAACTCAGTGATATCTAAGGAGGAGACCAGTAACTGATTAGCGGAAAATAGTGTCAAAATGAACAGAAATGCCAGTTCACCATATGCCATTATTGCATGTCATTATCTCCACGTCCCCATTTTTACATATTGTTGTAAAATGCACGGCACATTCTTCAGCTGTAATAATGCTGTGTGTTTTCTGCCTTCGTATTTGGCGGTTCGCTCTCTTCAGAGCTGTCGGGTGAGATTCGGATGGCTGATGTGATATTCATACTGCTAAATAGTTGGTTATTTAAAAAGCTGAAGGAATATTCCCACTCAATTACAGCACTTAGAGGATCCTCATTATGCGAAGTGGCACCGGGGCCCTCTAGGTAGCATTTAAATTACATTTATTTATTTATCAGGTGCTTTTGTCCTACGGGATATATAATTAAGGATCTGAGGGCAGGGTCAGACAGTCCCTGGAGTGTACAGGGCCATGCTGAAGGGCCCAGGAGCGACACCAGCCTGTTAGCCGCCAAGACTGAACTGGCAACCTTCCGGTGACCGGCACACACTCCGAACACACAGAACCACACTACCACCGTAGCTCAGTGATGGGTGTGATGCCAGGAGTTTCCAGGAGCATTTACTCTATTTATGGAATATCTCCTTGGGATCGGTAAAGTATACCTATTCATCTGTCTGTCATTGACATGACATGGGACTTCTTTCGCTGATGCGATGCATAAGCAGCCTTAATACATGGAAATTGACCTGTCTGGGATTAACTCAGTGTCACGTGAGGCTTGGCGATGGCATTTCCTCCTGAAAAATGCCTTCAGTGGAATAAATGATGCCGATTTATCACCAGCTGACAGCTTAAAGACAGTAAGTTGGCGGGATTTCCCGACGTGAGCTGGCAGGCGGCTTTAATCTGAGTTTTATAGGTGTTTTGGTCGTTTCTCTGACATAATTTGTGCCTCGTGTAGCGTGCTCTCAGTAGGCATCGCCTCGGCGCTGTTCTGTCTCCTCAGGTTCGTGGCGTGTGCATATTTTTATATAATCCACCTTCAGAGTGGCAGGACAAACACACCAGCACGCCAGTAAAAACAGACAGTTTGGGTTTTTGGCCGAGGTCTGCTTGATGTTAACCCTCCCCACCACCCAAATCTACCCAGGGTTCCATTTTTAGACACTTTTAGCTCGAAGCATTTTATGGATTTTTCAGACAGCGATGGCTCTCTGTAATTTTATAATCCCCAGCCGCCGATCCCGCCCTTTCAGTATTAAGTTCCGAGCTGAGGGTTTAATTCACATCCACCGCCCGGCCGCCCGGCCGCCAGCACGTCCCCGTGTCATCCTGAGGCCCATTATGAAGCTTTCTCAGAGGCTTACCCCTCCGAGCGGGCGGCCTGTCCATCCATCAGATCGTGAGTACCTTCATTAACCCCCCCCATTTCAATTTGACCTCCTATCCATCACACTCTCTAAATATTACATGAGTTATTATCCCATCCAGTTTCAGGTGGTAACTAATATCACAGAGACAGTGTGGTATCTTGCTTATTTCCGGTCCAGGTTTGTAGTTTATTGGTGGCGTGCAGATGAAGAATTTTGTGACGGATTTTTTTCGAGCTGTAATTCCTCGCTGTGGAGATACAGGACTGGAGGACAGTGAGCAGTATCCGCTCCGGTTTGTGCTGAGAGTCGGGGTTGCGTCGATAAAGGATCCTGCGCCGCTCAGCTCAGGACCCCAGACCCGCTTCGAATCTCTGGTGGAATATAGAAGAGAAGTGCTCAGCCTAAACCCTCGGTGTCTTTATGTGAAAGGATTGCACACCGCAGGGAATGCTGGGTCGACACACGCTGTACTTTAGAAGGCCAGCAGGATTTTAATTGGCTCAGAGTGTGTCACATGACGCTCAGGGGGCCTGCTTATAATCAATCACCAATAACAGGCCGAATGGATAGGGTTTGGCATGAGTGCTTCCCTTGACATGTTTGTAAATATGATTCTTATCCAGTTCACATTATTTCTGTACAACCTTTCTTGACATAATCCTGTTCTAGAAATTGAACCAAAATTGAACCATAACTGCTCAATAAACAAATTATGCATAAAAACAAGCAATACAATAAAATCATGGGAAGGTCATATAGCTCAGAGCAATTTCAGTTTCATTACATTCCCAAATGGCTTGTATGAAAAAAATTACATTAAAATTGTATGTAATTGTATTTTATTAAGGGTAATAGTGTTCTTTTTTGCCAGAGCTGACTCAAGCACACTGTAAGATATAAATCAACTGTATATAATTTTATTTTAATACATGCACTCCACACTATCTACACCGAGTCTTACTGTCCACCCACAGAGTCAAAGATGAGAACCATTCCATTGTTAATATAATTATTCTTCCAGAAGCCTGCATACCTTTACCTTTGTCAAACACTTGAAATATACTTCCAGAAATAACATAATTGCATCTTGGTAATGTTCCTTTTTTATGCTAAGGAATGCTTTGCAGAGGTGAGTGAGGTGTTTGCCCTTATGGGGCATGGCCTGCACACAGAGGGCACCTGGAGTTTAATAATGCTCAGAAAATGAACACATACAGAAAAGACCTCTATACAGCAGTCAATCTCGCCCCCCCCCCATCTTCACATACATACCTCTGGTAAAATTTAATTGATAAATTACACGCAGCGAGACATTAACAACATTAAATACAGTAACCGTACATTGTACCATCATTGTTAAACAGTCATACAGTACTGTGCTCTTGAATGAAAGGGACTTAATTTTCAAGAGACGATACAGCAGTGAAGAAATATCATGTATCAATGGATGACAGAACAATGAAAATAATGTTTTTTATACCCCTCAAAGGGCAAAGGAACAATGAAAAAACATATTCTTACACATTTAACTCTTTTTTTCTGACCACAGTAAACTGCTGATAACTGAAACCGCGGTAACTGAAACCGCGGTAACTGAAACTACGGTAACTGAAACCGCGGTAACTGAAACCGCGGTAACTGAAGCCGCGGTAACTGAAACCGCGGTAACTGAAACCGCGGATCAAGGGGACAATCAAATATTGCCCTAGTAGCACAGGTTTGATTGCCACTCCATGTGCATGGAGTTAAAGGCATCATTGTCTTTCTGAAGCTTCCCTCTAGCTGCTCCAGTTTCCTACTGCAGTTCAAAAACACTTAGGTGATTAGTTTCTAATTGGGCCAGAATTATATGGATAATACATGGAGTATATATGGATAAAAACATGTACGGTAAAAGTCATGTCATTTTATTGTCACTTTAATTTCCCTCAAATCAACAGATTCAATCAAACAGCCACATTCACACCATACAGCGGCTGTACAGTAGCTGTACAGTAGACTTCTTCTGATGCATTCCTGTCGAAAAGGCCATCTCTCTCTCTCTCTCTCTCTTGCTCCACTCACCCTCTCAAACCGTGGCAGGGAGTCACCGCCAACCAGCATTGGACTCCACAAGCTAACGGTGGGCCTGACTGAGAGCTTCCAGTCAGCCTCCCGAGCTGCTGTGTCAGGCTGTAACATACATGGGGTCACTTTTACCCCACTCACCGTGTGACTCCGTTATGCACGAGCAGGTATTATAGGATGCGGATTATAGTGATCAAAATCCTCAATGGGCAGCAAGGCACAGATGGCTTATGAGCACCACATTGCTTGCTGCATTCCGTCTTGACTTTCATGCTCATTACGCAGGGTTGGGGGTTCGATCCCGCCTCTACCTCTGCGTGAGGAGCTTGCATCCTCCCCCCCCGGGTTTGTGTGGGTTTCCTCCAGGTAATCCGGTGTCCTCCCACAGTCTAAAGACACACAGTTATGTGGAATGGCATTTCTAAATTGCCCATGGTGTATAGCTGCATGTGTGTGCCCAGCGATGGACTGGCATCCCATCCCGACGGTGCCTACTCTCATACCCAGTGCTTGCTGGGATAGGCCCAAGCCAGTCTGTGAGCTTGTATCGGATCAGCAGATTTTTGGAAGATGGATGGAACCGTATAATGGACCACATTACCCCTGCAGGTAAGGCACCTCCATCAGCTCCACAATGATTCCCTCAGATTTCAGATTTCCGTCCAGGACGTGACTCCTGGGGCCTCCTCTGTCAGCTTAAAGGCACCGTATTTGCATGGGGAGTCCCAGCAAGCCCTCCTCCTGTGCAGCTGAGATGTCATTGGGATCCAGATGGTCCTCCTGGCCCAAACCCTCAAAGGTGGTTCTAGTGAGGGAGGGGGGGCAGTGCTCCCGTGAAAACATGCATGCACCCCCCCGGCCCCCGTAAATAAGCATGCTACTTGGGTCTGAAATAAATGTATTATTATTATTACTATTATTATTATTTACTTTTATAAATGTGGACTAAAATTTAGTGCACTGGGAAGAGGCAAAACACAAACATAAGCACGTGTTTGTGTCGGACTCTTAACGCGGGAGCGCCGGGTGGGCGAGTCGCTTGACAAGCTAAAAAGCGCAGTTAATGACAGAAAAAAATAATCGAGCTTTTGGAAACAAGACAGTCTCAACAAGAAATCAGCGTGAATTACGTATTTGTAAGAACTGTAAAGTGTAACAGCAAAGAATGGCATAAACAACTTATCGGTTTTCAAAATTGTCTTTTGTTTCTTAATCTCGTGTAAGTAATAATTGGGGGGCATTAAGGTGAAATGCATCTGGCCACCGTAACAGAACAACTGCCCCCCCTCCCCAGCTGAAATGGTCTAGAACCACCAGTGGGAACCCCTTGTCCTCCTAAAGACACACAGTATACCCCCACAATATTGGTAGGCTATGTCTCTGGCATCCATACCCAAACCTCTGCCGCTGCTCCCAGAGCCAAGCTCTTCTCTGCTTCCTTACATCACAGGAAGTTCTGGCTTTTCTCACCCAGTGTGTTTTTTTTTTCTCGATGAGTTTAACCAGCATTACCTCCAACTGTTAACTGAGTGGGAAGAGAGGTGAGACACCGACGAACAAGGGACACTCCCCAGTGTGACCATTGCCAGGGTACATTAGTGACATCAGAGCCATCCCACGCTGGCATGGTATAAACAGGACCATTTAAATATTCTGGGCTGCCAACGTTGGCCGGCTGGCTGGTGTAAGTCTGCACACGCATTTACATGTATGTAAGAGTTTTACTACCTTGGAAATAGTCTGCAGGGTTTACAAACTACCCCATTGCTTTTGATGTAGCTATTTCTAGATTTACTGTATAATGGAATAGTATAGAATTACTGCAAGGTTTCTTGAGTGAGCTTGAGAGTCACGCTTGGTGCGTGACAATTGGCAACCTTGAATTTTTGTGAGGGAGGCAGCAAACCCTACCTCTCGCTAGATTTCGCCAAGGACATGGGGGGAGAAATTTTTGAACGGAGGGGTTGGAACCCGGAATTTTACTACCTGGCTATGTAGGGACAGCTCCACACATCAGCCACTGCTTCCATATATTCTGTAACACTGTGACAACTTTGCATTCTGCTAATCCTAACTGTCACAACAATTGATGTGGACAGGTTTCAGGCTGCAGGGGTGGGGGGGTGGTCTCCCAGGCGTCCTTAGTTTCCCCCCAGGATGGAGCATGTTAGTGCATTTCTCAGGCCTGGCACTGCAGTGTTCCAGATCTTTCCAGATTTTGCTGCTATAAATGTTTCATTATTACGCTTTCATACCCAGGTATCATTTTTTAATATTTCATTTAATTTCTACTTTTCTACATTCTGTCCTGAGAAATAATCTTCATTTGCAGTTATATTCAAAAAGTTCTACCGGGTATGCTGTTCTATAGTTGTTAGATTTTGCCACATACTGGAACAGAATCACCGTGGAAATCAACCATGGACTGAACCGCAGGGGGGGTGGTGGCCATCTTGCCCCTGGCTCCTTAACTCATTGTATGGTAAATTATGCGTGCCTGGCCGTGACCTGGAAGCATCTCAGCGCCGCTGAGCACATGTGAGCATTCCCTGTCCGACGCCGAAACCCAGAGTGGTGACTCAGAGCCCTCTGGCAAGTTCCTGGGCTGCAGAGGAGTTCCACTTCACCCCAATGCAGCATGGGAATGCCGGTGAGTCATCCCCAGGAACTTACTACAGGACCACTGGGCCGTGGACCAAAACAGGAAGCTCGGCACATTAAGCGAGAACACTCTAATGTGAGGTCAGAACAACAACAGGTGCGAGAGAAGCAGCACGGGGAATGGGACAAAAACAGAGAGAGACGGAGGCCAGAGGCCAGTCAAAGAAAGGGCAAAGCCAGACATCAAACAAGCAACATGCGTGCCTACAGGGTGGAGGAAGTTAATCACAAAAGTAATCCATTAAAGAAAGAGGTGGAATGTTCAGGTTTAGGAAGTACAAATCTAGACCAAGGTTTTGTTTCAGCCAACCAGTTGAGCATTAAGAGTCATAGTCATAGAGTACTCAACCGGTTGGTTGAAACAAAAACCTGGATTTGTACTTTCTGGACCTGAACTTTCCACCTCTGTCTTTAATGCATTACTTTTGTGAGTAACTTCCCCAGCACTGTGTGCCTGCTCTATAAAGCACTGTGCACAAGTCTTAGGCGGTCAAAGAAAATGATGTTCAAATGATCTTCATATTGGTGTAAAACTATGATATTACAGTACATCTGTCAAAGTGTGTCAGCTGAGCCATTTCAAAACCTCTGAGAAAGTCACGCCAGCATTTGCAGCAACCAAAAAATATACCCAATGGGTCTCCAAGGTGGGGGGTCGCAAGACACCAGTGGTGGGGTTGCGAGATGATTTCCTCTGACACTGTTATTTTTGAGGTCCTAGGCTGAGAAGTTTGGGAAGCCACGGACTATACTACTAGCACACTATGTTTCGCTAATCAATAACTCATCAAGTTATTTACCTAATTATCTTAATAAATTAAGCTAGCTGGGGGTGAAGTTTAACAAATATGTGGCTGGGGTGGCAGAGAAGAGGTTTGGAAACTGAAGTGATGTTCTTCCAAGCTTTTGTTAGTCATGATATCAGGAGAAAGATAGTCCAGAGAGCAGGAAATTATTGTTATTATTTTGTTGCATTACTGTTCATTTGCATACATTCTAATCTTAAATTGGGCTTTTTTTAGTAAATATACAGTGGTTGCTGGCGGCAGCAAAAAAAAAAAGAAGGTACGAAAATAACACATTTTGTAATATTACAGTAAAGTAGTGAATTTTTCCAAAGGAGATAAAATGTGTTTTTAACGGCAAAAATTATGGTAATGAGTTATTTCGAAGTTACTTGTTTCTACATATAAACTCAAAAATAGAGGAGGTACTATCGCCGCTATCTCTGTGGACCCCCACCTCTGCTGGCTACCCAGATAAAATGACTTTTGCACAGGACTGTACATAAAGCAAATATCCAGATATGCAAGGCAGGAGACTGCTATATAAATACACTATAGTATACAGTCAGAAATGCTAATATACTACTAATGGGGCCACAGAGGCTCTGTGGTTGGTGCCGTGGCCTCCCACCTCTAAGCTGTGGGTTTGACCTCTGCCCCCCCAGCTCCGTATGCCCCCCATGTCTAACTGGCTCTCCTTCTACAGTATGAATCCTCGTGGTCTAGGTGAATTCACATCCCTAATTTGCCCTCAGCGTGTGCGATGGACCTGCTCCGCACTGCCTGGGATAGAGTCCAGCTCACCGTGAGCCGGTGCCCAGCAAGTGGCTATGGAAGATGGATGGATGGACCGTGCTACGGGGCCGCAGTGTGCGCTCGCAGAAATTGAATTATTTTATATGTCACTGGTAATGAGAAGGAAAATCACAGTGGGAAGGAAACTTCCAGGGAGTGGGGCCTCCGTGTAGCGTCAGGGGTGTGATCTGGGACGACGTGGGCTTCCATGTTGGACCCCAGCGGCAGTGTTTACCACTCAAACTACACATTTGTGTTTGGGCCCCCTGTTGGCCACAAATGGTGAGAACGCTGAATATTAGTTAAATGTGTCTATTATTTAGGAGGTGCTGAGGCAGCATGTTCCTAAGCAGCTAGATAGCTATAATCTGACTCTAAGTGACATGTTTAGTGGGACCCCAGAAACAACAAACATGCCCTTGTTGGCAGCCATACTCCAACCACCTCCTGCCCCCCACCAGGCTAATTCATGAGCCCCCAGAGGTCATGGGTATATCAATAAAAAGGGCCATAATTCCTTAATTCCATCCTCCATAATGAATAAATGTAATTCAAATGGACTTTTTCTCCCTAAAACAATACATTTAGCTACCAAATACCCTCATGCATTATGCTTTTCATACAGCTTTTATTCAAAGATAATAATTATGAAAATGACTTTAGAATGCCTAAGTGAAAAAGGGTAGCTGAAAAAATGGGAGGAGGTCATTCAGCCCATCAAGCTCGTTTGGGGAGAACTTAACTAATAGCTCAGAGTTGTTAAAATCTTATCTAGCTCTGATT
>JAODLC010000001.1:13498575-13512748 GCA_026781145.1 Hippopotamyrus pictus
AATGTTCTCCCGCTAATTCCCACTTATGGCCACGAGTTCTAGTATTTAAACTAATATTGAAATAGCCATTTGGCTGAGCCGCAATTAAATGGCTTATACGACTTGTGGGGGGTGGAGGATGCTCTTTTTGGCGATTTCAAAATGCTCTTTTGTCTGGTCGGGACTCTGGGAAAAATGATTCCACACTTCTGATTAAATGTACATTGATCTTCGGGGACAGTTTCCTCTAGCAGTGCTGAGGCAGCAGTGAATATCTGCTCGTCTTCCTGACAAACTCCTGTCACAGAGAACCTGTCTTCCTGGCCTTCTTCCATCTGTACAGCACTTTACCCAAAAAACATTTTTTTATTATTATTTACCTGGTGCTCCCTGTAACAGACTTGCATCCAATCCAAAGTGTTCCTCTCAGGTCGTCGATTCCTGCCCTCAGCTCTGTCTTTGTGTTCCTTCTGTTTGCCTGGATGTGCTACAGGGCTGCCAACTCACACAGATCTGCGTGACACTCACCCTTTCAGACTCTTGCGCTCATGCAAGGAATCTTATGGCAAATCTACACTGCCCGGCCAAAAAAAAAAAAAAGTCACCATTTGAATTTTTAGCTGGACTGCCTTTAGCTTTATTACGGCACACATTCTTCGTGGCACTGTTTCCGCAAGCTTATGCAACATCTCAACTTTTTTTTTCATCCAGATTTGCATTCATTTCTCACTGAGATGATTGATGATAGGTGAGTTGGACCACTCCGTAAAGTCTTCTTCAGCACATCCCAAAGATTTTCAGTGGGGTTAGGGTCAAGACTCTGTGGTGGCCAAAATCATGTGTGAAAATGATTCCTCATGCTCCTGAACCATTCTTTGACAGTTTAAATTAGATGAACCTAGACATCATCATCCTGGAATATATCCATGCCATTATGGAAGAAAAAAACCCACTGATGATGGATGGAGGTGTAACCTGGCCAGTCAGTAGATTCAGGTACTCAGCTGACTTCACTTTATTGCTTTATAACGTTGCAGAGCTGTAATAATGATCCAGTCATTGGCTTTTAAGTATTTGCTGATTTCTTATAGCCAGGCAGTGCATCTTATTCCATTATAAACCTAAAAATTTGCTACATCAAAAGCATTGGGGCAGACTGCAAACCTACAAAGTATTTGCAAGGTAATTAAACTCTCACATACATGTAAATGCGTGTACAGACTTGTCTTCAATCGAAAATCTCACGCCAGTTAGCTGACCAAAGTTGGCAACTCTGGTGCTACCGCAGTAAAACTCCCAGTGAGGCCTCTATCTTGGGACCTTTTCTGACTGTGAATTTGCATTGGATTAGCCGTTATGTAAATTGGATGGATATTTTCCTGATGCTAATTGGTTTAAAAAAATCATTATACTGTTTCTCGGAGCGCTATCTCAAAAGTACTGATAGGCGGTCAATCAAAACAACTACATTCTATGTAAATAACAGCTCTTCTGAAACAAATTTATGTGTATTTAAAATTAGTCTCTTGCATACCACTTTGAGACTAAGGCTGATCTGAAAACTCGGTCATTCTTTCTGGAAGGTTCCTCAAGCGTATACCCCTGATGTACTTACACCGGATGGCCCAGTACAGCATCTGTCAAGGTGCGTAAGCGTAGAAGCACAGAGCCCCCAGAGAATGGCAAGGTCACCCAGCAGGATTACCAGGTTAGGACTCACAGTAACGGCCTGCGAAGTGGGCTGGGAGACCTCAGCAACCAATACGGCAAGGCCATCGATCGGGCCGCCAACGCCTGAGCATGACCTGCTGAAATCCACAGCTGTTGGTGTCTCTAACGGCTGAAGGAGGACAGTTAATAAGATACAAGAGAAGCACAAATAGGCTGCTATGTTCTTATGAAATATGCCACATGTTGAGATGTCTTATTGATAGGCAGTTACTAAGAAAACCATGACCCCCCCCGACTCCTGTCCCCCCTTCCTAACTGACTAAGAGTTAACATTTTCCACGCTCATGTGATGCACGTCTTTGGTACACGTAGCTAAGACTTCTTGACTTTGATTGAACTTCTTTTGACTCAACCTGCTATTTTCTCTGCACACTTTACTCTGTTTAATACAAGTAACCATACTTGAATCATCTTATTCCAAACCCTGGTAATCCATACAAGCTGCAGTAGCTCCAGAGGGAGAGTGTTAGCCTGAAGGTGTAAAGGTCCTTGGTTTGATCCTGGGTTTCTGCCGATTGCTAGTTGCTCTTCTTGTGGACCAGTGGTGTAACAGATGACTGAAGGTTCTAAGTTCGACTCCCGGCTGGTTCGAGCATCTCGCTTTTGGGGCCGTGGCTTAGCAGACAAGGCCTGTGTTGCTGGTTCAGATTCCATGCTTAGCAGGGAGAGTACATTTCCGTACGGCTCCTGAGCATATGCGAGTCTTAGAAAGCAAAAGAAGACCAAGATGGGATATGTAGACAAAAAAAAAAAAAACACACACAAACACATTCCAAAGTACCTTTTATCAGCAATTCAATAAAAAAAAATGCTTCACATCCTATTTAAAATTTTCTAAACCAACCACACAAATATGTAATTAATAATACATGAAAGTGTTTGGCCCCAGTGCACATGTCTGCAAGTCTGCATAAGTTAAATGGCGATAAGCTGGCAATCAAATTAGTTTGGACTGACATCTTTAACAACACTCTAGGTAGATCATCTCTAATTAATAACATAGTCATATGTTTAGCTTTGTACCTCTGACATCTGCTAATACCAACCTGTTTCTCTGGAGCCTGTCATCTGCTGAGCGAGTACTATGAATTTCTGGTTTTATATTTTGCTGTCAGACCCATGTGGTGTCCACATTTATTCTTGGAAGTGATACAGGATTTGGGTGTAATCCTCTCCTTTTCCATATGTTCAGTGTGATTAAACGTTTTAATCAGAATGATAATAAAATGATGATCCAAGTGAACTGTCACGTATATTTTGCATACAAACTAACACGTGGTTGAGGCTTGATATGTTAAGTTTCAGTCTTGTCGTAAATGCATGGTACTTCGTGCATCAGGAAGTAATTTGTACGTTATTATGTAAGCCAGGAGGAACTGTTTGAGTTTCATATAGAAAACAATCATCTGTTTATGGTGAGCTACACAGAGCGCACAGATAAAGATGTAGGCTGAAGGTCTGCATTTAAGGCCTTCCAAGCAGACCCTTCCAAGCGGGAGCAGTTTGTCTGGCCGCCGAGATGAAGGCAGTGAACCCTGATCTGGTGGGACGGGAATTCATCCAGGCCCTCTGAGCCAGGCACCATGGGATGGGCCGGCCTGGAAGCAGAGATGGCACACAAGCCTGCTTTGACACAGTCTGGGGGTTCAATAGCTAAAAACTCACCCTGATTTTTTTGGTCTCCTGTATTATTTTGTTAAATGTCCGTTCCTATTCAAGGCTCAAAGGTGATAATTTTTCAAAAATAAATTCCCATGATACCTCCAGAGAAGTGAGGGAATAATCGTAATGGATTTGAAAATTCTCAGCCATGGGACATTTTGCTGGTGACGATTGCCTGACGGGTGATCACTTGTCTATCTTCAGCAGGATCTCAAAAGCTCACTGTCTACTGCGTCAGCTGTCTCAAAAACACCACTCACATCTCGTATACTGTATCAGCCTCTCCTCTTCACAGCCAGTTCAGGGACTTCCCATGACGTACGTAGGTGAAATTCCCAGTTGGGAATATCGTGCGTGTCCGGGGCCTGTCTGAGAGCCCACCTCTCTGCTCTCCGAAGGTGGCACTGGCCTACTTCCGCTATTCAACAGGGCTTTTTGCGGCGCTGGGCACCAGGCCTGGGTGACACTCTGACCTTCCCCGTTGCCAGCGTAATAGGACATATTAGCGGGTCCAGCCATATGGAGCAGCTACGCATCAGGAAGACTCCATCTGCTGTTCTCCTTGGTTGGCACGGGCGTCTGCTTATTATGCCTGTTTTCTTTTTATAAACCGGCGACCATGTGGCTAACTTTCTTACCTCCCCCAAAGGCAAAGTCGCCCGGTAGCCAGCGCCACGTGAGTTTAAACACGTTCGCCCGCTGTACTGCACCAGTTAGAGGAGTTATTGGAGCGTTGTCTGGAGCCGTGGAGGTGTGAAATTATAGGTGTGACCTTTCTTCACGACACTCGTGCCCGTGTTCGTGTCTGCCGTCTCTGGCTTTGTCTTGGTTTTCAAAGAAGGTGCTGGCCATCTCCTGCTTTCTGGATGCTTTCGGTGTTTAGAAGAAGCCGGAGCTCACAAAAAGCAGTGCTTTCTGTCGTTAACCTTCCTGGTATTTGGTTTATAACTGGTATGGGTCCTCCATTATCGTGGGCTGCACGATGTTGACATGTCAGTATGAGGCATCCTGCTTTTTAATGCTGCCCAGGCACCCTGACAGAGGAATCGGTACGATTTACTCTGGGTGGTGAAATGTCCACTTGGGTGCTGGGAATGTGTGTTTTATTCTAATCTTGAATTTCAACCAGACTGCCTTCTGTCCTTGCATTCCCTGTCAAGTCAGATTAATTGTGGGATATATATATATATATATATATATATAATAATTTGTAAATTTTATGGCAGGATATTCGTCCTGGTCAGCATTCACTTAAGAAGGATATTAATAAGAAATGGAAAAATAACAGTAGTCTGAGATCGCAGGTGTACTGGCAGTCACATTCCTCTTTGTTTCATTCACTCACTGCTACAGATTTCCATTCATTCGTCTTTTAAGCACTTTTTCACTGTAGGTTTCTACTGGGGGTGTGGAGAAGGGGTGGGGGACGCCCTGGATGGGCTGCCAATCCATCACTCCATTACAGGGCCGAGTTACAAGTTTATGTAGACAGAAGGATCCTGCCACACCCTAAAGTAAATCAGGCAATGAAGCCTTGATCATTTTATGAATGTTATAGATGGATGGAAAGTAGATTATATGCTTTAAATACGCCAGTGTTCCATTTTTATGGCACATAATACACTTGCTGTAATCTATACAAGCCTGTAATACTTTAAACTCTGGCTGTCGAGTGGTGGTCTGTGAATCGAGTTTGCCAGAAGGAACTATCTCCTCCTGACATTCATTTAGACGTCCTCAGACTTAGTCCTGGGAAAACACCCCACACCATATCAAAACAAACACTCATTTTTTCCCACCAAAGTTTGTTTGCAAATATTTCGTGTTGAGTGCATACTAGCCATGTGACGCATCATGGTCGTTAACGTGACTCAAGGATGCTACTTAATGCCCTCATTCCCCATGTCAGTGTTTACTGAGAAGGTGGCTTGTTCTGAACTTCTCACAACATTTCAGGATCAGCCGCCTGTGTCCTCAAGCATTGTGGTGCTATGGACTTGTGGTTCACCTGCTGCCCCAGCTCTTCATGGTATGCTTGCCATAGGTTTGATGGATTCGTCCTGCAGTTCTGGGCTATTAATCAATCCCAAGGATGCAGTCACATGCGTGGTGCCCATCAGCGCCATCTATTCTGGACAGTTCCCTGTCCAGGCTTTGAAGAAGAAATTCTGTCTCCTCTCCAACTTGAATTCATGCTGAAGAGCCACGCAGTAGACAAAAGCAGGCTCTGATTTACACTGCAGGAGTAGGGCCCAAGGTCATGTGACTGGTGAATATTCTCCATAGTCTTACGCAATAGTTTTCCTAATTGCAGATGAAACTGATGACTGGTGGACTGGCAATATCCCTACTCAACATCATTAACTCTTCACATCACTTGGAACAGACCATTAGCTTAGATGCTAAAATCACAGCTAATAAGCTACTGATTATATTTTAACAGCCACCTCCAGTGTTTACAGCAATCATGCTTTATTTATAGATATACACAAACATATAATATTATAAGTATTTAAAAATATCTAATATTTAATGTCTAATATGTTAAACAAACTGTAACTAAGTGTAAACAAACCGTGGGTGCAGTCTTCAATCTGCCACCCGATACAGGCTGGCATGGAGAAACAAATTATTGATGGACTTTGTTTCTGACCTTGACCACAGTCTCCACCTTGCTTTTAGCAGGCAAGCCCACTCTTTTCTTTTCCTTATAATGTTAGCACGCCCTGCGGGGGTGGGCAGTCAGCTGACCTTAGAGCCCCAGAGGTTCTTTTTTTCTCCTTACTTGGGAGTTTTTGGTTCCTCTCCACCAGTTGTCATATGCCTTTCTTTAATTTCTTTCCTTCCCTTTCCCCATTTTGTATTACTATCTTTAATGATGTTGTAATGTATCACAACACCCCCATGTGAAGCGCCTTGGGGTTACTCTGTTGCGATAGGTGCAATATAAAATGAATTGAATTGAAATTAATTGAATTGAAATTAATTGAATTTGAATTTTCTAAGGTTCAGTTATTTCACACTGTTCCTGGGTATTTTTGGGATCCACTTATATCTGAAAAAACATCATGTGAATGTTTCTTGGAGCAAAAAATGGCAATTTTTACCAGACCAACCAAAGCCAGCACTGCACAAGACGAGCTCGCACAGCCAGTAAAAATATACAAGCGGAAACCAAATATACAGTGTCTTCTGCTTTGGGCAAACAGAAACATGCATACGCATTAATTCATCTCTCCGGAATGTTCTCTGCAGTTCGGCTGGGGTCTGTGTCGTTCTATCCTGTCAGTTGGATACCAGCAGCCTGTTGTCGCTCTCTAGGAGCTTATTATGGTAACCGGCTGAGGGATCCCATCCAACTTAAGCTCAAACCAGAGCCTTTGGTTTATGACTCAGCCTTGGGAAGATTATTCGACTTTTCTGGGGGCCTGGAAATGCCAGGTTCTATTTGGCATGTAAAGCACTGGCCATTTGTCACCGACCAAGGGCAGCCATCTTTGTTTTTTCATTGTAGTAACGGTGTTAGCATGTCTCGTGATATCGGAGTCCACACAGTGCTGGGGCCATTGTCCGGTACATGGCGGCACCCTAGCTGCAGACTGCTTGTCGATGAGCAGAAGTGGGTATAAACCCTCTGCTTTAATCACCGCGTAACCCTCCTCATCGTCAGGCATGAGTGTGTCTGCCAGGAGTGAGTAGCTTCGTGGGATAATGACGTTGAAGAGTGTTAAGAGGCGAGTTGAAGGCTGCTGAAGGGCGCTCACAAAACACGCAGCCCTCTCTCGTGAAACAGGAGCCACTTATCTCGACGGGGGTTCCCTGCTTTGGTTCCCGTCACATTCAGAACTGCTACTCTTTAGATTCCTGACAGCAGAGACACGTAGCCAGCATAATAGTAGACGTCTAAAGTGAAATATCCAGGATGGGGGGTGACACCCAGCCCTGCTGTCTTGTGACGGATATGACCCTCCAATTCAACAGACCGTTCTTCCGAGAGGAACACAGCGAGATGGTGATTTTACATTGGGTCCAGATACTGTCCCTCAGATTGGCATATAGAAAGTTCTAGCAATGTAATGTACCTTTACACACCTGCAAATGGTTTTACTGCTGAGATATGTCAACGGCTGCACCGATCACGAGGTGACATCATCTATGTCAAAGCCCGGCTCCTGTCAAAATAGAAAAAGCTAAAAAAAAAAAAAAAAAAAAAAAAAAAAAAAAAAAAAAAAGAAAAAAAAAAAAGAAATTGCCCAAGAAAGAAAAATGACTTCTGGAAGGTGAAGGTGGCAGTTCTACGACTTTTTTTAAGCTGGGGGGTTTAAGAGAGGTCATAATACATACGGGGGGGCAACCTTTAGCTAATAATTTGGTTTGAAATGGTGAGTGGCAGGAGAGGGAGCCAATCAGCCTTCAACGGTGGCTAGTGCTCCTGTGGCCCTGCCCCCGTTTACGCCCCTGGTGAAACGCGGAATGGGCCGTGCATGGGCAGGTCGAGCGGCTGCGCGGGCACAGGAGGCGTGTGCCTTGTGCTGGCCCCCACCCGAGCACAGTAACTAGGTCACCGTATGCCCACAGATGGCACCAAGGGCACAGGGCCTGTCAAGTCGACAAGTGAAGGAGGGGACAAGATGGAAAGTGAAAGGCAGGCCTCCATGGCAAGTCCCCCGGCTGGCGGGCCTGTGCGAGAACGGCAGATTGCGAGGGCTTGAACCCGACACCCGAATGGTGTCAGTTAGTGTCTCAAGAGGAAGCTCGCTCCTAAAACCTTTAAAATACACTTAACCTGAAATGCTTCAGTGTCCAACCATACAAAAGTGCATAACAATAAACTGAGTAACTGACCCTTTGTTAAAAGTATTTCCAGGAAAGCAAATGGGCAACAACAGTAATAAACCTCAATCTATCTCTCATGACTGCTTATGTTGGGATACTGAGCCTAGGACCTATCCGTGGAAACACAGCCTGTGTACTTACTGGTCCTCACAAAGGGCCAACTGACACAAAACTCGTGCTGTACGACTGTGATAGGAAAACTGTATAAACACAAGATGGACATGCAGATTTTGCACATGCAGCATAGATCAGGCATCTAGTCCATGTAGCCTCATGTCGCAGGGCTACATTGCTAACCCCTAAGCCACCGAATCACCCCTGCTAAAACAAAACAAAAAAAAAAACTGATTTATAAAAGCTCGATTGAGTAACCAGATCGTGATGGGGTCGCAGCCATCTTTGGGTTCCTATATGCATTGCGCAGCTATCGTGCTATTCAGGTGCACTTCTCACCGAGATTATTTTCTGTGTTTATGCTGCTCCTTTCCAGGAAAGAAGATACAGCCGACCTCATTGCTCAGCGTTGCCAGCCAACTTCCTGTAGCAACTGTTCTCTGGTCCAAGTAAGGTGAGACGCTTCAGCAGACTTTAATCCTAACACCACCTGACAGAAGGATGCTAAGCTAAGCGCCTTGGAATTGTGCTTGACTCCTAGAGCAGGAAATGATAATTATAGTTAAACTGACACCTTGCTTCCAAACTGACTTGGACTTTTGACCTGATTATACAAATGAGTATATTACTGCAGCAATTCAGAACTTGGACCACCATCTATATCCGTAACCACCATGCCACCTGCTGGCCCAGAAACAGGCTAACGAGCCAGAAACATAACTCAAAGGTTAACCCAAAAGTTCATGTAACCTTCATATGTTTTATTCCACTTTGTGAAACTTTGTGGTCACATGCCCGTGACTAAATGTTTAGTGTTGATTAATGAGCGGGTGGACATGGTAAAAAAAAAATACAAAAAATGCTCCATTAAAAGCCTTAAGGATAGCCCTCAGGAGAGTGTGTTATTTTGCGAGATCACATCTGTTGATGTATGCTTTGGGCTGATGTTCAAATACGGCCCAAAAGACCTACCGTCAACAGGGTTCTTAATAGTTTGGAGACAGCTGAATGCACTCCTCTCCTCTCTGTAATATCTCAAGTCAAACAATGCGATAGCTTTCAGAACTTTATCTGTCTTGCTCTTAATGTTGGCCTGTCGGGGAAATGATTCGATAGTGTCCAGCTGGCTGCATTTATATCACTCACAGTACATTTCAAGCCAGATGACCGGCCGTTTGTTTTAGTAGTCAACCTGCTTTCATTATCGTATATCTTATATGACAGGACGTTGTCCGAAGGTCTTCTTTAAACTTCCCTGCTCCATTACCTCGAGGATCTCTGAGAGGCTTCAGCCAGTGTACCTTTACTTCCCTTAATGAGTCTGCTCAAAACGTCCATTGGGCTATTTGCTTTGGTCCCGGTGAATGACTTGTATATTTTAGAGGTCTTGGTATTAGATAACTGTTGCGGTACAGCTGAGAGATGATGGGGGGGGGGGGGGGGGAAACCCTGAATTCCGACAAGGAGGTGGTGATGCAGACACGGTGATTTATTTTCACAGAGTGCAGTGGAAGACAAGCAATACCAGGAAGAAGAAGCACTCAATGAAAAATAAAAAACAAGTATGGAAAAAATATGTCAGTTAAAAAGAAATAGATACCAAAACAAAAGTGAAATCACGACCCAGCTTTGATATACAGTCTACTCCATTTATGGCATGGGGAATCATTCCACACCCAAGGCAAAGCAACCCTTAAATACCTCAACCAGAGCTCCTTAAACAGCAAACTGGTCACCAGACAAAACCATAAGCAGCCCCATTATCTCAGCCAATTATCTTGACAAACAAAAAAAAAAAAACAAAACAAAACAACTATGACCAATAAGCTACAGTTAGCAATGAACAAAGACCTAATTTTTGACATGTACATTATGAAAACAGTTTATTTTTTTGCCCCTGTGGAGTGTGTTTTTCAAAATCAAAGCCCAGCATTTTCCGTCATAATGAATACTAGAGTACCACTTAGTCAGTGATCAATATGCTGGTCTTAAGGTCTAATTTGAAAAATAATGAAAAATAAATAAGTGGGATCAAAAGTTATGTGATTTAATTTATTGCAAATCCTGGATTGCATATGCTGCCGTATGTTAGGATTTCATAATTCAATGAAATATCATTATGTGTTAATGTTCAAAGTAGATCAAATGTCAAGATAAAATAAATGACACAAAATTCAATATATGAAACAAACCCGCGTTGAAATCCGATGAGAAGCACAGTTCAGTCTACTGATTTGGATGAAAATTGAGAAGTTCCTTACGAAATAATAAATAATGTTAAAAGACGACACCATGTCATAGGTAGAATAGACCAAAGGCCTACTTTCGACTGAGCGCAAACCCAGGGGCAGGCTGAAGGACAAGGAGAGATGGATCACCTGGTAATACCTAATATCTGCAGAAACCGTATGCCTTTCAGTGCTTATGGGCCTAGATTAGATTATCTGATTTGTCCTTACCTCCAAGCAGCACCAATCTGGGTCATTACTGCCAAAAATTACTGCCGAAACCCCAGCTGTCAACACATAACATGCATGTACATAGGAATCTCACTGGGTTAAATGAAAGCCTGTTAAATCTGCACTTTCAGAAAGGGCACTTTCTGCCCTGTGGCTGTACACAACCACATCCAGGGACTTTAAGACCTACTGAGCCAGCAAATGTCATTTATAATAGTGATACCATCCTACATGTGAGCTAAATCTCCCAGCTGATTTTGTGAGTAAGGCAAGGTCTGTGTGACCGCACGCGTGACAATTATTACAATTTATATTACATATAATTATTTTTTATCACTGAACAGTAACAGTGTTGATTCACACAATCGAACTGTGAAAAGCTAAGCAAGGATGTGCCCCGGGGACTGACAGTAAGACTCATAAGAGAAAAGGCTGTTTACTGTTTTATCAGAACAGCAGATAAAACAGGCGACTGATTCCTTAGGAAGGCCAGAAATGAGCAGTGAAATGAGATGCTCCAAAAAGCCCAACCAATGCCAAAATCAAAGTAAGAAAATTACTGTTTTCATGGGAAAAAAAAAACTACACATTAAACATCAGTGCAAACGAACAAAAGAGATGCAGATCAGAAGATCTTAGTGTAACCTATCTAATTTAACATTATTTGTTGACATAATCACAATGGTTAATTGCCAAGCACAATAAAGGCCATAAATCCTTCTTAGCTTCGACATACTTTTCAAGTGCCACAAACCCTCAAGGTTGTGGGTTTCAATCCCACTTCTGCTCTGTGTCTCATGCAGGAGTTGTGGGGATGTTGTGTAGCTATGCAGGTCCGTATGCTGCTCCTATAACTGAAAGGTCATGGGGTCAAATCCAGTGGTTAACAGAGTGAGCAAGGCTCTTACCTCGATTGCTCTAGGGACTGACTGACTCTTTGGTATGTCACTTTGGATAAAAGCTTCCACTAAATAAGTAATACACTGAGTTTTTGAGCCAAGGTCCAAAAATGTGTGTTTACGTGTGTTTAAACTGCATATTGTATCCTTAATGGGTCTGATGGATGGACTGGCACCTTGTCCAGGGTTTATACCTGCCTATTTTATCTGGGATTGGCTCCACCCCCCCCCCCCCTCCTTCTAACCCTGCCCAGGACAAATGGGTGGAAGATGGATACTACAGTATTGCATTATCCCTGATCAATGGTAACCTATATTTGCCCCAAAACCACATTCAATATTTGTCCAGCAGCCACACAGAGATCATAGTGCTGCAGAAAGGCATCAGATATATGTGCTTTTCCCACAAGGCTCTGTCTGCAGCCAGCGACCTGAAGTGTTTCGTCTGAATCACGAGCTGAAGTCCATCCAACGTCCTTTAAAAACAATATAGCCTACATAATTCAGGTCCTTTCTGGCGAGTCCTCAGCACTGTGCGGTTTGATGCAAAGCCCTGGTCTCCTGCCTGGGGCAGCGGCCTCCTCTCTGTTATTATAGGATATTATGCTGCTCTCATACCCAAACGGTGACCAGAGATCTGCTTCCATCATCATCTAGAGCTGGGAAGCAGTGTACGGGATGTGGAGACAGGTACCTCCATCCATCTGCAGGTCAGGGACTGGTACGTGTAGTAAGTCATTCTGGATCGCTCGCGTAAGGGGCAATGTTCCCTGATGTCAACAACACCGACTGTCAGTGACTGCCACATTTCTTCAGCTCTCTCAGTTCTGCTGCTTTTCCCTCCATTTCTCACATCAGCCCCTCTGTGCCCAATGACTTTGAAAGGAACATTCTGGAAACGAACCGCATTATTCATATGCTGGTATTCTAGGACATTGTGACTGGTCATCCTTCAATCTAAAATCTAGACCAGAGACCCATAAATTCTGAAAGACAAGTAGCTGATTAACTTACGTTGCCATTTCAGATGAATGATAGGACAGTCACACGCTGTATGATTTATTCCCTGGTGGCAGAGTGGGGGAGGGGGGGTGTTCCTGTTGCTTGATAACACCCACTGCCTCCGTGTTTATTTGTTCCAGGCAGGTCCCATTTGACCGCAGTTCATGTGTCTTTCATTAAGCTGCCATTGACGCTTGATTGGAGGTATTTGGCGATACTGGTTGTGTCTTTGACAAATCAGAAACCCACAGAAGTGCATCGTAATATGTTGTGGGGGGGTGAATTGCCTGGGAAGAAGAAAACCATCATCTCAGTCACGTCCCACAGCCCTCAATCACGCACTAGCGTTTCCCATTTAAACACTTTGCCATACTTCATTCGTTCAGATGCGGGTCTCCTCCAGGTTATCAGTTATGGTGGGCCGAATTCCAAACTACACGACACTATGAACACCGGCAGCCCAAAGTCCCGCTACTGACATTAAATTCATTACTCGGCATTCAGTGAACTGAACCAAATTCGATTGTGCCGATGAAAAAGCTGTAAATCTCAGCGGGTTTTAAAATTACATTAGGCAGATTTTTTTTTTTTCCTATTAGATATCAGTGAAACGCAATAAACAATTTACATATATTTGCAAACAATATGAATTTGGCTCTTATAAGATAACATGCTATGACTTGAATAAATGATAATATTCCATAATGAATGTTAGTCTTTCTGAAATAATGTTTAAACAAAATTAGAAATGGTATAATTCCAACAGAAATGAGTCTTTTTGCTGCTAAAATACTGTAATGTAATGCTGTTATTTTTATAGATAGTGACCTACATAGTGTGCTGTTCACACTTCACCTATTTATCCAGCTTCTTATTTTAACTGGAGGAGTGCCTTCTGACACAGCCATTTTTATTGAGCCATAGCACCATGCTTCATCCCTCAACCACAGTGCCCCCACCTGGGTCCTGCCGGTCACTGTACCACACTCTCTATAACAACAGGGGCCTGTTAATAAGCTAAACCACAGTCTAGTCTGTGTATCTACTTCAACACTTCAGCTCTGTTGCGGTGCCACAAACCTGATGCTCAGTACATAAGTGATTAAAGTCATTTAAAATTTGTGCATTGCAATGGGCCTTCAATTCCTTTTTTCTGTTTTTTCATAATACATAATTTTTTTAAATGACTAAAGTGTTTTAAATGATGAAAGGTGGGGTCTCATGTACGTGGAATAGGCAAGTGAATAGGCCTTTGGTGACCAGAATATCATTATTACAGAGTGGAGAAACAAACCCTGTGATCGAGTGTGAAAGGAAGAGTCTCTCCGCATCTATAATTTACCGTGTGACTACTTAATTTAATTGTGACACAGTGGTGAGGTCTGTGCATTTCACAGAGGGATTCTCAGCAATTTTATAAAGGCCGAGCTCATTGCACAATTCGCCCCTCTTGCTAGACAAGAACCCATAAATCAAGACCCTCTCCCCCCC
>JAODLC010000001.1:13517275-13534627 GCA_026781145.1 Hippopotamyrus pictus
TTTCAACTTTAAAGTAATTCGTAAAAGCTGAAGTAGCTCATAGCATCCCTCCTGACATGGATTAGGTGGTCACCCTAGCCTGTGGTCAGAGAAGACCAGAGTTTGACACGCCTTATGTCACCTGATTGGCTTGTCTATATTGCATCTCATGAATATGTATGTTTCTATAATTAGCAACAACTTTGGTTTGAATTAATCTTACTGAACTCTCTTTGAAAATGAAAATAAGCATAAGAAAAATCAGAATTATGTAAAAAAACAGTAAAACAAATCTATCAACATCACTACACCTAAAAACTCATTGGAGACATAATGTATTATTAATACAAACCATTAAATTACAAAACACTGTCTCTGTATATTTACAGTGTGCCGCAGTTTCTTACTTTCTTGTCAAAACATTTAGCATGTAAGACTGTGAACTGTGTGTAAATGCAGGATTTTATTCTCAGTTCAACCAGGTGCCGTTTGTCACCATAATTACCCTAATATGCAAATGTAATCACAGTTTCCGTGGTACATGGGAAGTGCTGGAAGACGCTATTCACATCAAACATTATGAATTTGCTTTGTCAATGTGATTCTAATGCTTTTGAGAAAACTCTTACAGCGGCACTTGGCTAATTACATTAATTCCTCTGTAGGATGTATTGACGAATACATAAATACCAGCTTATTTTCACTGCAGCTGGTCATGTTACTATTGAGAATACATTTGCAATTTCAAATAAGTGATCCAGCTTCCTCTGTCAACTCAGGTCGCATTTGTGTTATTGTCAACTGTAATTTTGTATTTTTATGCTGCTACATTTGACTTCATTCAGCCAGCAAACATCCAACACAATGAAAAAGTAGAGATGTCAACAGCGATACTTCATTATCTATCCATTTCCTCATAGTTCTGGAGTCTATCCCGGGAAACACAGAGCACGGAGAAGGGAACACCTCGGCAGGAAGCCAGCCCATCACAGGGCACACAGCAAAGCCATTTTCCAGATACAAATTTGCCCAAACCTCTAAAGCAGTGTTTCCCAACCCAGTCCCCAGGGACCCCCCCAGATAGTCCACGGTTTTGCTCCCTCCCAGCCTCTAGCACAGCTGAACCAGGTACTCAGTGTTTCCAGGCAGCTGGGTGTGAGCGCTGCTTTCGAGGACATAGAGGAAACTCTGGGAGAAGATGCAAACTCTGTACATACGGATGAGGGCAGGAACTTAAGGTACCATTTCTGTACCTTCAAAGGTACAATTACCTACAGTTATAAGGTACAATTGGCAGACTCTTGAGGGTACAGCCCCAGTGACAAGCAAGGGTACAAATTGCTACTTTTTTTGCACAGTGTGCCTGTGAGTTAAATCCAACTCATTAACATATTAACTGACTTTCTTCTGGCCAACCTATGACAATTCTCACTTTTGTATTGTCTATCTCCACACCTATATGGGTGACCTTCTCAGTGCCTGACTAGAATGTGAGCCGCACAGCCCAAGGCCCCCACTTAAACGAGTGTCTGACTCTCTTCCTGCCGCCGTCTTCGGCTACAGCTGTGCTTTCCGCTTTCTCTGAAGGCCCGACCCTATTATCACCCCTGACCAAGTGGAGCACCGGGAATAGAAAATCATTCTCCTCCAGCAATAAAAGCCTTCAGATCATAAATTGATGTGGTCTCAATGACTCCTCCAAATCAGATTGACTTATAATGGGATTTCGGCTACTGGTTGAGAAAATATTGGGTGATAGTGCTAAGAGAGATAGGGCTTTCACAGGAGTGGTGAAGTGGTGGGGACCATAGAAAATATATTCCATTAAAACACTGAAGGCACAGAGCTGGACATGTTATTTATTATGTTTTATAGTGTAAATAGTGAGGTAGTGACTGGGAGGCTGCTGATGGGTCTTTAGCCATTACTTGTATTTCTGCAAAATGAATCCAGCATGGATCTCTCAGTTCTTTATTTCTCAAAGGGGAAAAAAGTATCTAAAATATTTAAAAGGACAAACTGCAGACATGGTGCTCATGTCTGCCCCTCTTTGTGTTGGGGGGACTGTCGCCACCTTGTTACCCGCCCCCCCCCCCCCCCCCCCCCCCCCCCCCCCCCACCGTCAGGCATGGCAGAGTTCTGAGCTCCAAGCCTACCCTGTTAATTCGTCCTCCATCATTTACACGGGATATCTCTCTGAGTGTTAAGGACTGCAAGCAGGACCCTTTGTACAGAAACTTAGTAAACGAGAACCACATGAAGAAACAACTTCACTTCCATCTCTGCCCCTTATTTTGTACAGGCATTAGCTGTAGCACTGCTACACTCTTGGAAGACAATGTCTGTCTCCAGTTTATATTAATAAATGGTTTGTGTATCTTAGCGCTAAATCACCGCATAGCATGGGCAGCGTGTGGCTCAGCGGGCGACGCCTCTGTGCCTGTTATCGGAAGGTCACTGAGCTTCAGCAGACTAGTCACATGTCCGTGGGCCCTTGGGCGAGGCCCTTAACCCACAGCTCCATGAGTGCTGCTGTGGGCGGCTGCCCTTCACTGCCAAGCTTACTGTCACCTACGTATGTGTCTGTGTATCATGGAGAGCAAGATGAAGTAGGTGAAAAGAGACTATATGGGGATCACCAAAGTCTCACTGTTGCTATTGTTGTTGCTGTTGTTATTATTAACATCACAAATAAATATAATACTATATTATATCCATTAATCCTTTTCCCATATTGTTTATGTAGTCCAACGGTTCAAGTTGAACCTAGAACCTTAGAATCAGGAAGCATCTAGGTAAGAGGGAGGGAACAATCTGAATGGAGTGTTAGTCCTTCACAAGGCAGATGCTCACACATACAATCAGACCTTACAGGCAGCACAGAAATGCCTAAAACAGCCATTCATCCATTTTCTAACTGCTTATCCTGGGTAGGGTCATAAGATGTCTAAAATGCCAGGTTTAATTGAAAAATTGATTATGTGTCTGTATTCATGTTACGAAATTTCAATGTACTATTCCAGTCCAAAAACACTGTTATCAATTTCTTCATATGTGTGTTTGTCAGAATGGATGAATACCCTTAATCTTACGCCATTAACACATAAAGCAGTGATATGTCTCGACTTCGTTTTCAGCCACCGGTGAAGGGTGAGCGGAAATTGCTTTTATTCAGCCGTTTTATAATTACTGCACACTTTCCTGCGTCTGGAATATTTAATCGTGGCTTTTATATCACAAAAGCTGGAAATCCACATAAAAAAATAAAAGAAAATAGCCATGATTAATGAAGCAGTACATTGAAGTACCCCAAATTTTCAGCTGGAACAAAGTTTATTCTAAGAGAAAAAATATTCACTATTACTGCAAGAGAGAATAATGAGGGCCTAGTGATTCCTGACACTGGATACTTAATGATGTCTCTTATGAGGAATTAAGACTGAATACCTTGTGATGGGTTGGCACCTCATCCTGGGTTGTTCCCTGCCTTGCACCTGCAGCTTCCAGGCTGGGCTTGACATAGGAGAAGCAGGTATAGAAACTGAATGAATGAATCAATGAATGAATCAATGAATGAGAAGATCAAATATCTCTATTTGTTCTGGCCATGTGTGCAACTATTTATGTTTATAATACAAGATGGAACTGGATAATCTGTCCTTGGCATGGAACATGTCGAAATATGTCACATGTCATATGAAAGGAGGAATGATCATTGCATTGGACATTTGACCTGACATTATAATTTAATTAACTTATTAATGAGAACCTAAACAACTGATTTGAAAAATCAGTTAATAGAATTGCAGACTAGAAGGCATTACAGCCCTGCTGCACAGTGAAATGGATAATTTTTAATTTTTTTTATTTTTAATAAAATCATAGACATGTACAGCATACAAATTCTGGTGGGATAATCATGGTCTGGGTTCAGGTGCACAGCGTGGGCAATGGGTCTGTTGGTAGGTATGACAAAGAGAAAACACTAAATGTTTATAGGTAAGAATGTTAACAGATGGATGCACATGATGTGTCAGGGGGGCTGACTCCGCCTCCTGAGCCACACGCACCCATTGGTCCAGGGGAGTTTTGGTTAATGGACCCAGATGAGAGCATTCCGAAATTATACAGAACCATCCAGGTGGTCTTTTCTGAACTCGGTGAGCTGCGGCTTCCCAGGAATAAATGCAGGACACTCACACCATTCTTTTTCTCACTGTATAGCAGAGTGGTTTGTGGGTGAAAGTGCTGCCATGCATCTCCATGGTCAGCAATCCCACCCCTATTTCCTACAAATCTGGAATTAGACTAATAGGTGTCTCTAAATCGCAAACAGGGTGTGCATGTTTGCACCCTGTGATGGATAGACATCCCCTCTAGGAGACACCCCAGCCATGTGCCCTAATATAGCACTGGAGTGGGGTAAATTATAAGATTTTTTAAGCAATACAGATTTAATGTTGAAGATGCGAAACTTTCAAAATGACATTAGATATTCATAATTTGCTCAGATTTCTTATGAATGGAGTATCCCTCGCTAATCATAACGCCGGTTATCAGTCCGCTTTTCTTTTGTCTGCGAGCTGCTGGTGTGAGGGAGGTTTGAGGGGCAGTTCCAGGGGCATCCTCAAATTCCTGACCCTGTCCAGCCCTCTCGAGAAGACGGGCTGCCTTTGGGCCGACCCATGCGGGCCGGCACGTCTGAGCGGTGGAGAAACAAAAAAGAAAAAACGCAACCAGAATTCCCTGCCGAGTCACACGAAAATGTCGCCTGAAAATAAAAATCACCAGCATGTCTCTATCTCGTTACCCATGCACCTCCCGTTACCCGAACAGTATGTCTCAAATATGGATTATGGATTTTCTGTTACCTGATTGTGCTCTAGTTCCCTGTGGTCATTTTCAATGATGGCAAAGGGCCGGGAAAACATCTGAAAGTCAGTCATCAAACGTTTCAGAGAAGCTGTTTATAGATGTTATGGAAACACCAGAACAAACCAGCCCACTTGCGTGTGTGTGTGTATGTGTTTGTGTGTGCGTGAACACAATCCTGGCAGGATTAAGCCCATGGAATTGTGTGTAAATTACTTGGCCTTCCCTGGTTTCCCATCTGACACCTCAGCACATTACCGCTGCCTCCTTCCCTGACCGTGTCCTCAGAACGGGCAGAATCCTAATCTGCAGAGCGAGGGGAGAACGCGGCTCACGAAAGCGAATGATAAAAAGAAAACTGTCACCGGAGGAATATGAGCTGGCTCTCACGTGTGTGTGGGGGGGGGGGGGGCACCCCGCAAGCCCGGAATGAAATCTGTGTGGGAGATCCCACGTCCTCCTGCGCGTGATTGATAAGCCAATCGCGACAGAGCATCCAAGCTAAAAATAGCAATCCATTAAAGCAGGATCTCTGCCCCTAATCAGGGTAGTTTCATCTCAGAAACATTGTTATTTACTCAGCCAATCAGTCAAACTAAGCACAGTTCAGCGTTACTGCTTGTGCCAGCGTCTTCCCTGGCAAACCCTAATCAAGGCGACTGTTAGAGTCTCAGATCTAACGCAGGGCTGGGGATCCACGCTGAGGCCAGCCAATTATTTAAATCTGATCCACTTTTTGAAAAGCCATCCAAATGGGCTACATCCTTATTATCCGCTCGGTAAAGGGCCAGGCGCTTGCAAAAATGAAAAGCAGGGAGGCCTAGAAGCCTCCAGCCAAGTCAATGCGTCCTTCTCCCTCCCAGGCTATCCGTCAGAAAGTGAGCCAACCGTGATCCTAGTCACGCCTGGCGTGTAGGATTTAACGACATCCTGTCCATGTGAACTGTATTATCATCATTTGTCTCTCATTAAATATACATGTCTAATATGGCCTCAGTGATGTGTGATAAATTATTGTTTGACAAGGAATGGAATCTAGAAGTTACACACACATTCATCAGTCTCCAGTTACGACGTCTGACTGCAGCTTGTCCATGGAGGTACTGGGAGTAACATCTGGAGTAAGAATATCTTTAAAACTGCGTGAGACCATGTGAGAACAGGGAAAAACATAGAAAACAGACCAAGCTGCTAGGAATGGGATGTATATTGAAATCAGGAGAATGAGAATGGGATGAATATACTCTAGATCAGCAATATCAACTCTTGGGTCGTGACCCAAATTTGGATCGTGGCAAGTTCTGAAGGGGTCGACATCCTGCCCATGTGAGTTGGAAAAACTAGCAAGCTCTTATGCTGATCCACAATCAGATTTCTCAGCCCCAATCCTAGAATTAACTTATATAAATGGGTCTTGAGTCTGTAAATGCTTAGTGCAAAACTAGTGAACACTCAACCAATCCAAGAAAGCAAACCACAGATGCTTAATTTAAAATTCCCTGTCACATCAAATCAGATTTGTGCGATAGTCATTGATCAGCGTAAATTGAAGAGTGCACTGTGTGCTTGTTCATAGCGTTAATTTAAACCTATATTTGATATATAGTAGGGTTGCGACTGAGCAGGCATGGTAAAAATTGGGTCACAGTGCAAAAAAGGTTGAGAACCACAGCTCTAGATGATGAAGGTCTCAAAGAACTACTGGAGTTTCTCCTCAATGCCTTTCCTAATGAAAAGGAGTTCTATCAAGGCCCATTAACCCCACCCACATTTGCCAGATTGCATTAAATATTACCACAATAGACTTGTACAGTAATACATTCTGTTACTTTGGCATTACTTTAGGAAAAAGTCACTGTTAGTTTAGCTCCTAAGCTAGCTAAAAGCTAAGCTAGCTAAAGCAAGCATATGCTCCAGAAAATGAGCTGACTGGCTTGTCGCTTAGCCTGCTTACATGAACTGATATCATTATTTTTGTGTGTGGATAACATAATGCCAATTACAAAGCGTAGGGGGCAGTCTGGTGTTCACGGCATGTGATGAAAAGCCAGAGAATCCACGTGATTTGAGAACTGGGCGACTGAGATGGTCTTTAAGCCATTTCTTTATTTTCTGTTTCCCAGGGATGAGTTGGGTCTTTGAATAATGTTGCTTTTAGCAATCTCGTAAGTACTGGATAATTAAATTTTAAAAAGGTTCCCAGCTCAAATGGACACGTGAGTCTGTAGGTGCAAAGTAGCTGGTTTCAGTTCCCCCTGTCCTCCTCTCTTCACTCCTTCATCTCTCTTTTCTTTAACACAAATTCGCCAAGGCACTATTGTTGTGTTATTGAATTTATTTTACCTGACCTTCCCAGAATGATGATTGTAATTTGCACAATTGCATCGCTCATCAACACGGACTGAGTCGACCTATCTAACAACGGCAAAATTTTCCACAAGCATCTTAAGGAGCCGCTGTTTTTCATGCCGCAGATCTGCGTCACTGTTTCCCCCTATTGGCCTCTGGGACACTGCTGGCTGGCTGCCTAAGTGATCGTGACCCTCAGCTCAGTGCCCTTATAAGCAGACAACTGCCGCTAACAGCTACCAGCCCCTCTTAACCGCTCTCGAGAATAAACCAATCAGAGGCTGATTGAAACAGTCGCCTGCACTAACAATCTGCTGTGTTTCTGACGAGCTGTATCACTGTATCACAGACTGACACTTTGCATTACATAAACATGATTGGTTTTCATTGTGTACTGTTTACTATCCACATGATAAAGCTAGAGATATTCACTATGAGTTATACACAATAAGTAACCGGCTAATCTGCAGGCCATTTTGGTTTAAATTAACTATTACTTCTTCTTTGAAAATTCACGAATCATGTTTGCGCAGGCATGGCTAGGGATAGCTCGACAGTTACGCAAACCGCTTTTTAAATGGCTTCAAGCTTTACGGCTTCATTAAAACAGGCTCGCCATTAAACGTGTCTGTGAATGAAAGAGCACTTAATATTGCTTTATTGAAATGTCACAGAAGGGTAAATGGTGATCGCTTTCCATTTGTCAAGAAAATTTTAAGATTTAATAGAACGTTAATATTTAATGTGAAAGATAAAAATTTAAGTGAGGGTAAGTAGAAGGATACTTCTACAGTTTTGTGCGTGTGTGTTTTTTTTGAGGTGTGAAATAAAATGGGGGGAAAAAAAAAGAATTTTCCATTTGCACAAGTACAGGCACATGGGATTGCATCTTTAACGTCTTGCGCTTTCCCTTTTTTGAGGTATACATTCACATATAGAGGTGAGAGTGAAACTTGGCCTGAGAACAGGGTCAGTCATCCATCCACCAGTCTTGCAGAACTTTTCGGGGGGGGGGGGGGGGGGGGGTTGAGGCCATTCTCAAGGGCCCACCGGAGATGTGACTATTCCACCGAGGTCAGAGACTGACTCGGCAACCTTCCGTCTGGTGAGTCACACGCCAATAGTGTTGCACACCATGCATGTGATGGAGGTCCTTGTTCGATTGCGCCAAGGTGGTGGTATGATAGGGATGGTTTTGATGGGCATTTTGATTGTTCTCAGACTCAAACCAACTGCTGCTCAAGGTGAGGCGTTCAGCCGGCTAGAATTTTACCAAAACCGACATTATTTAATACATTACAGCCACGGAGATGTTCCTAATGATGCAAATGATGCTGCAGATAGACTTGGCCTGGATTCCGTGGCCCCCGGATTATCCATGGGGGGTGTCCGGAAAACACGCTGAACTCGCTATTTTTTCGAAATATTTACTATGTAGCTGTTAACCTTACTCAGGAGGGAGCCCATTGACTTCACACCTCTACGGCCGCATGGTCGATTTCTCCTCCCAGCTCTGGGTGTGGATTTTGAACGTTCTGCCCATGTTTGAGTTGAGTCCAAAGTGTCCCCCTGCCTCGTGCCATGTGCCTCCTGAGATAAGCTTCAGGGTCTTTGTGACTGGTGCTGGTCAGCGGTTATGGAGGATGGATAGATCGACTGATAAAAGAGAGTTGTTGGATTTAAAGACTGGGGCAGAATGATTTGACTCCAAGCAGCATGATGCTTATCGACGTCACCTCCCGCAAAGGCAATCTTGCTACCGTGTTTGTTTGTCAGCAGTTTAGCTTTCTGACCAAAAGCATGCAGAGTGAGGAGACACCAGCTGACACAAAGTGTTACTTCTGCCTTTATCGGGGACGCCCTGGTGGGACCCCTAGCAGACATGCCGACGAGTCAGCAGCCCATCCCCCGAAAGGCTGCCACATCCGGAAAGCATGCATCAGAACCATGGGCACACAGAAAAATGTGTTTTTTGACAAAGCAAACGATTCGGTTTGAAATGTGGGATACAAGTGTATTTGGCTTCTGGAGTCTGATTATTTGCTTTGTTTTCTGCAGAAGTTTTCGTTGCTGCAGTTTTTTTGGACCACAACCTGGCAGCTAAACCAAGAGACCTCAAAATAAGAGGGGCTCCACCGGCAACGTCACACATGGCGACACTGCAGTCAGCTGCCTCAGGACGCTCTCAATGGGCACATCACGTGTGCTGCTCTGAAAACGAGGATTTAATAAATGCAATTCTTAAACCCTTTGTTTACCGTATACTGGGAGGTGTTACTGACTGTATCAGAACACGTTTTATTTTTTTGGTTTAGCATGTCCTCTAGTGATTATTGCAGATGTAGTAAATGACATTCATTACAGGATGAAATGAGCTGCACTGTGGTTTATTTTTCCCCATTTCCCCAGAGGTCACGTGTGAAAATGAGGGTCGGCTTGGGGATGGACGGATAATAGAAAGACAGATGGCATGGCCAGCAGCTGGCGGCTCTTGGACCGCTGCACACAGGAGACAGAGAGGACGTGGGGGACAGAGAAGACATGAGGGACAGAGAGGACACGGGGGACGCAGGGGATAGAGAGGACATGAGGGACGCGGGAGACAGAGAGGACACTGGGGACAGAGAGGACATAGAGGACATGGGGGACAGAAAGGACATGAGGGACAGAGAGCACACGAGGGACGTGGGGGACAGAGAGGACATGAGGGACAGAGAGCACACGAGGGACAGAGAGCACACGAGGGAGTGCGGGTGACTCATTGCAGGGGCTCACAAGGAGGGAGAGAGGAAGCAGCACAGTTTAATGTACAGGTGGGATGGAAACTTCAGATAGATAGATAGATAGATAGATAGATAGATAGATAGATAGATAGATAGATAGATAGAATTCTGTCTGTTGGAGACGGACGCTGTGATCATTCCCAGATGATGGCCCTAGGGTCCTTCATGGTCAGAGCAGGGTGTTGCTAATGCATGCTAACAGCCAAGGGTTAAATATTTCAAGCCATTCTTCTATGATACCGGTTATAATATGCAACACGGGCATGCCTGCCATCCCCAACTGCAGCAGAGTGAATCCTTAACAAGGACTGCCTGCCACTAGGTAGTCTAGCTTCCTAAATATTTCATTCGGACTTGCTTTACTCAGGAAGCAGTGTTAGTGGAATTGCCTCCCAGTTGCGAGGAAGAAGCACGAATTACACAGTCCGCTGTGGATTGCTATCGATCCAAATGACGCCAGTTACCGAAATGTTGCGGCTTTAAGCATCGTTTGGTAACCGACCGGGTCTGCTCGCTTCCTGCTCCTCTCTGCCCTTTGGGGCTTGGCCCAGAACGGCAGTGTGGTCTAGCCGAGCGGCAGTGAGAATGTCCACTGGCCTATTGCCGCAAACCATCAGACCTGCTTACTGGAGTCTGTGTCAAACTGTCCACACATCCGCTCATACTGAGCCCTCTGTGCCGCATGGCTAATGACACCAGCTCACCTCTAGGGTCATATATTTCATTTTGCATATGTCAGGTGTAAAGTGGCAAGGCGCTGTCTCCTTATACCTCCAGGGGTCAAATCCTCCCCCTTTCTGTGTATGTGGAGTTCCTATGTTCACCCCTGGGTTTCCTTTATATACTCTGGGTTCCTCCCACAGTGCAAAGACATGCAGATAGGCTTACTGAAGAGCGTAGGTTTGGTTTCAACAATGGTAGGGACCAAATTATCCCCGGACCCCTCTAAACACACAGGGTACTCTGCTACAATAGCAGAGCCAAATATAATAGCGTGGGTGGGCCTGCAGAAAATGTGGGCCAGTCTCATAACAATTCACGTGGCGACAAAACTGCACTACAAACGCAACCACATTTTCTTTTATCAATGTTTAAATGACCCGTGGCATTACAAAGACCAGGTGAGTAAAGAGAAAGAAAAATCTATTTGCCTCTCATCGGCTCGTTTCCTCCCATTGATCTAACCAGACCCACACCTGTCAGATGCAATCGTTTTATCATGCTGTATGGCTTGCTGTGAACGCTGAGTAGGGGGGCCTAAGTTCCATCTGGGTGGGCCCAGGACCATCCTGGCCCACTCATGGTACCGCAGTGGCTCCCACAGTATTGGGAGAGACATGTCCCTCCCACCCATACCCAAATCTACACCCTTGGGCTAATTGGTATCACAAACTTGCCTGTGTGCCCTGAGACATACTGGCATCCCTCCCAGTCTATTTCTGTGCCTCCTGTGTCCCCGCAAACCTTACACAGGGTAGAAAGTTGGAAGACGATGGGTGGATAGGCTCAGATAAGGAACCTATTCTCATCCATAAGGTGTCTCACGCGACACATATAACTGAGCATGCCAGCTTGTTTGCCAAGCCCAAGATGCCAGACTGTGCCCCACGTAAACATACAGGCGCCTCGCAGGCCGAGCCAGGATCTCCAAACCTTTGGCCCGCTACATGGGCACGCTAGCTGCCAAGGCGCGGCCCCACGCCGACCGACCGGGAACCGTATGTGCGGTAACGATGTTTCTGAACTGGCACATCACAATGGCCATTAGCCGCGGTCTCCCGATGGAGACCTTGCTGAGGTCCGAGCTGTCAAACATGGCATGAACTCGTTATGTGTACTCCGGGAGTCCTGCTAACGAGATGTGCCATGTTTCTGCAGTGAAACATTAAAGACCGAACGCCACTATAGGTGGACATCAGACATCAAAGGTGATTTCAGTCCAGACAGATGTACCCAGACCCTCATGGAAGATATGGCACCCCCTCTGATTAGAGGAGTTAGTTTCCCAGGCAACTGTTTGGAGGGGAGCCTCCTGCTGTCTGTACTGGGCGGGTTATAGCCTAAATGCGTTCTCTTCACAGTCATGCTTTATTTCTTCATGTTGCTGTTGGCCTGTCGCTTTATCTTGAAAGCATTAGCATTTTTCTTACACAATCAATTACAGCATTTCGTTTTAATTCCATCCAAGACGTTTCTCACCCAATGACGAAACGTGAACGTTTCCGATCGTGTGCATCCGCGTGAGCGAAGGCCTGCTTGTGACCTAAATTTAATCCAGAGTTAAATGAAGGAAATTAAATGGCCATGATATCATACTTCTTTGTTTAAATAACAAAGGACTGATCGTAGACCGGGGACACTCAGGGATGAGAGAACACCATGGCACATTATGTGTAATGGAAATTTGTACCTGAACATATATCCAAAGCGTTGCATTAATGACACTGGTTTAATGGATAGGCCGTTAAGTGCACTTGACAGTACACTATTCGAGACAATAAAGGGAATCGGCAAATGGGATACTTATTGCAGCACTGGGTAGCTGGGAAATTCACCATGTGACGGGAAATTACTGTGTAGCAACATTGTTTCAATTTCATAAGGGTTGATTGGGGGGATTATTTCTCATAAAAATGAGTCAAATGTGAACAGCCATCAAACCACCCAGCGTCTATAACCGCTCATGCAGTAAAGAGTCGCTGTGAGACTGGAGCCTCAGGGCCGGGGACATGCTGTACCCCAGGGCAGGGAATAAAACGTCATCGTTTTCTGTATCGCTTGATGGCCATGGATGTAGTGAATAGGTCCACCTGGTCATGGTGTCAAAGTGGCGTGCACCAGGCGCTGGCGTGTTAGAATATACATTTCACAAACAGAATTGCAAACATGCCGAAATCGGCCCAGTGCTTCCTTCCGTCAGCTGCGATTCCCATGTGCATGAATGACCCTGAATACAGATGCTTGTAGAAACCCCCGGGGGACTTTCGAAGACAATGTTTTTATCATTTATCATCAAACACAAACTCATCTCCAGCTGTATTACAGGAGACTATAATCACTCACTTTGGGAACTTATCTGGGCGATTCCATTGTTATGAATGTGAAATTTAATCTCATATTGGCAAACAAAATACCTCAGAGGCTGGACAAGCTTAGTATCAATGAATCAGTTTCATGTAACCTCTTGGGTTGAAAATAGATAAGTCCATAAAATCCATATATTAATTTGCATGTTATAAATATATAGCATTTTAACAGCATTATAGATGTGACATCAGATAGACCTTGGTAATACAAGGACAGATTTGTCAACATGCAATGGAAATTTGTGAATAGGTTTCCCCAGCAAATGTAATTTAGTAAGGCATGATGAAAAGGTGATATTTAATAACAGCAATAATAATACACAATACTCTTTTATGGAAGCTGTTTTATGGCATATTATCCAACATTCTCTGCAGTTCTGCTGGATGGACAGCATTGCATGGAAACAGACCTTCAAGGCTTCCTGTCACCTTTTCATTGGCTGTTAGCCCCGCTCTACCCAGAATCCACAGCAGTGAGGTCCCTCCTCCTCACCCCATTATCAATGTCCTCGTTTTTTTGTCTTCCAATCCCCCTATAGTTTAAGTTAAAGTGCCCAGTCTGCACTTACTCCAAAAGCCATGACCTCCCAACAGAGCGCCACAGGAGACCAGATGATGTCCGTGTGTGGCTCCAACGTTAAGCCTCGACTCGACGGCCTTGTTCCTGATAACCGGTGCAGGAGAGGAACCTGTGGAGGAGAACACCCATATCTACCATGACCTCCAGGGTCAGTGTCACTGCCCTTTCCATTTTTATCAACTAATGATAACACCATAGTGGGATAGGACTGGCTATCCAGCAGTAACCACCTCTTGCAGTGTGTTACTCCTTGCATGACAGTGCAATTTTTTTGACACCTATTTGTTTGATGTCTGAAAACCTGAATCACTTTGTTTCCAGGCAACAAAATGGTTGCTGGGTGACAGATCACTTTCACCAAGAACCAAGTGAGCATGCACTGCCACCAAATGTATGAAACAAGACCAAATCACACATCCTTTGATCAAGTTTGAGCTAAATGCTAAGTCAGTCATTCCTTATTCTAGGAACGCCCTCACTGATGTCAGAATTTGATAACATTTAAAATTTTCAAAACACAAATCACTGCATCGAGCAAATACTTGTAATTGTAAATGCTTGCCCAAGTATTACTGGCATATTCAGGATGTTCCTAACCTAAAGCTTTCTAATTTCCGTGAAAACCATTAAAATAAAAACAAAAAAAACAGAGAGCGATAACGATCAGTTCTATGAAATTTCAGTAAACAGCTACATAATTATCAGACAGCAGCATCCGTGACCGGAAGCTTTGCCCACTATTAGACACTAGATGTCTTTACTGTAGGTTTCTTTTCAAAGATTATAACTCCATTATAAATGCTACAATTTATGTATTAATGAAGGTAAACTCTGAAGCAAAGGGTGAGTTTGAACCTAACCTGACTAAAACGCCCAGTACATGCAGCGACTCGCAAAACTACACCAAGCCTTGACCAAAATAAAAATCTTGTTTTACGGAATGACAAACCCTACATTTAGATTTAGTTCTGTGATGCATCTCAAGATTATTAGAAAAAAATATATGTAAAAATATTTCTATAAAAACATCAAAGTGAAATATGCTGTTTGAATAAATCCCAAACTGAGGGGCCAGCTTTTGCACCAGTGACAGCTTTTGGGTAAGGATGCACCAGCTTCGCATGTTTTTCAGGGACGACTGTGGTCCATTGTTCCAGCCAGCTCATCCAGATCATTCAAACTTCACCGGTGCACTGCAATTTTCAGAGTACCATAGATATACAACTGGACTGACAGTTCTCTCTCAAACAGTTCAGACTTTTTTTCCAAATACTTTTCACAGCTCTCCTCACACACATGTTAACAGGGTCTTTAACCCTGAAATCATGCCACCTGTTTTAATGATTCTCAGGTAGAAGGCAATTGGTAATTGTCTCATCGTTAGAGCAATTCTCAGCTGTGTAAAATTAGAACTTCAAAACAACACATATCAGTCTTTTAAATCAGTTTTCATAAGAATCTTTTCAAATATTAACAACATTAAAATTTACATTTTTTTCTGCTTTGAAATAAAATAATGTTTCAGTGAACTAGATTTCAATGTATGATTTGTATCTGAATAAAATGAGAAAATTGGTAAAGGGTTTGAAGCCATTTGCAAGGCAACATAAGAAATTCTCCAAAAAGTGAAATAAACGCAAGGTCCTTCACTGAACCTGCCAGAACCTTTATGGCGACTAACACCCATAGACTAGCTGTGCAATCTGAATGAAATCTGAATGAGAAGGTAACCTGTGCCCAGAGGTGGATATTTCAGGTCCAGAAAGTAAAAATCCAGACCAAGATTTTGTTTCAACCAACCAGTTGAGTCACACTGTGACTGTGACTTTTTATGCTGGTTGTTTGAAACAAAATCCTGTTCTGGGTTTTTACTTTCTGGACCTGAAACGTCTACCTCTGCCTGTGATCTAGTACAGTTTTCTTTTTTCCTCCCCGGGCAGCACAAGTGTGCAGTATTGGCACCGTAAAGATGTGCAGGAAACAAGGCTTCGGTTCACTGAGAGTAAAATCCTCTCCTGCGTTTTAGATACATCGCTCTGCATTAATATTTATGCTTTACAAGCTACAGACCAGGGACAGGATCTCCAAACTAAATTCTCAAAAAAACAATACATACAGTGTAGCTTTTGTGGTATGTTGTGCTAATTTAAGGTCATTTCTGTGTTTCAGCATGATCAAATCCAAGGAGAACCCCAAAAGGGTAAAATTATCATTGTTTTCCTCTCATTTTACATGCACACAGTTTTGGGGAATGCTTCATGCATAGTTTATTTTGAAATGTTGAAGGTCAGGTGCAGAATTCTAATCTGCAGGGAATGTAATTCATAACGTGTCTTAAAACCAGGCCAATCTCGCACGTCGATCTGCGGAAAGATAGAAGTCAACAACGCCAGTGGTTGTTGTCCCTGAAGACATAAAGGTTCTTTGTGCTGGAATGCAAATGTGTATGTGAAATGAAATTACTTCCAAATGGAGAGGCTCCTCAAGATGTCAGCCCCTGGTACAAACTTAAGTTAAGCTATAGGCTAGGCTTTAGGTGAAAAACGTGCACCATTGCCTGATATAACACCTTCATATGTAAACACATTTTACACAGCAGATCCACAGGTGAGCAACTCCAGTGTTGGTCAGATTTTGCATGATGACCTCCCATCTTCAGGAACCTTTTTTGAATAGTTGCATTACAGTATTAATTTCAGAAACAGTTGCCTATTTTTTTAATTTATTTTGTTTCCCTCTAGCTGTTTAGCCAATGCATTTATCCAAAGATATCCACGATTGTGATTCATTTATCCTGGTGGATATTCAGGATAGTGTCTTCAACAGAAATACAGCAAAATCTCTCCTGCGATCTGAATTAGCAACGTTTGAATGATAAATGGGTTTATGTTCCTAACTGCTGTGCTGCCAAAACAGATGACAGACATTGAATGACGTGCAGCCCTGGTGTCCGGCAGACTGGAGGGGAAGGTGTATGAATGAAAAGGTCATGTGAGTGGGCTGTGTGGGGGCCTGGGTATGATCACTGGCAGCACGCGAGAGATCAGGCGATGACTAAATCCGAGAGGAAGTAGGAATCTGGTCTCTGTGCCTGGGTGTGGGCCGGCGGGTGATGTGTACAGTGTCTCTAATGAGGAGGAGCTGGACGAAAAAAGCTGGTTGTGTTACTGGGAGGGGGTGGGGGGTGGGGTGACAGGATGAGAGAGAGAGAAAAAGAAAAGGGAGAGGCTTTGAGGGTCACCATGGCAACAGTCTAATTGCAGATACATCTGCTTTGCAACCTTTCTCAGAGCTACGAAGTGCAGTGGGACTCCTGCCTTCTGAGGGACTGTCGCTCACAGGACCCCGTTCTTCCTGAGCTTCCAAGTCACTGCTTAGTGAACAGTATGGATGCCTGAAAAAGCAGTTAGTCTGGACTGCGCTTGCTAAAAACAGAAATGTAACAGCAATGTTCTTCCACATATCTGTCGGTTCAACAGAAATAAAGCAATTTACTTTAAACCCAAGATGTCTTGGTGGTGCAGCCATTTCATGCAAACGTGTGGGTTACAGTGGGCTCTCCCTCAGGTGGCAGGGATAACGCCGCGTGGGTCACAGTGGGCTCTCCCTCACGTCGCAGGGATAACGCCGTGTGGGTCACAGTGGGCTCTCCCTCAGGCGGCAGGGATAACGCCGTGTGGGTCACAGTGGGCTCTCCCTCACG
>JAODLC010000001.1:13536051-13563933 GCA_026781145.1 Hippopotamyrus pictus
CCCTCACGTCGCAAGGATAACGCCGTGTGGGTCACAGTGGGCTCTCCCTCACGTCACAGGGATAACGCCGTGTGGGTCACAGTGGGCTCTCCCTCAGGCAGCAGGGATAACGCCGTGTGGGTCACAGTGGGCTCTCCCTCACGCCGCAGGGATAACACTGTCTGGCTCACAGTGGGATGGAGTCTAGCATCATCCCTGTCAATGTCCACAGAATGAGTCCCAATGGGTACAAAATGCTTTGAACCCTTGACCTTCATTGATCCTGGTTGGGAACAAGAGAATCTATACTGTGACTCTTTGTGTTATCACACGATGTCATCAAGTTTGTACGCGTTCAGTGCTCTGCTGCTTTGATATAGAATCCAGAAAATATCTCAGATGGTCCTCATGTTCTGACAACCGATACAATAAAATGCAAATGAATTCAATTAAAGGCAGATCATTATATCTCATCGCATATCTAGTATGGTAGAGTTGTAATCCCAACAAAGAAGAAGGGCAGTGAGTCGTGACTGATTTACATACTAAATACAATATGTTTAAATTTTATAAGTGCCTTATGGGAGTGCTGGAGCTGGGAGTTTGGAAATGCAGCCGTTTCTGTCGGCCTTTGTGATTGGTCTTCGGTCTGATGGCCAAATGAACCCTGAAGCCATCGGTTGGTCCAGCTCGTCCAATCAAAGTGAAGAAGAAGTGGACGTCTTCCTGTTACCCTGGACTTTGTAAATGTTCTTTTTCATCAGAAGCTGTCATTAGAAAGACCTCTCTTATCTGCAACCCGAAGATAATGCTGATGTTCACCCAGCCAGAAGTCATGACCAAACGTGAGAAAAATATGATGAGTGTCACGCAGCCTCTGGACAGAAAAGTGGAAGCGAAATGGCAGGTGGGGGACTCAAAGCCCTGCATCAGACGGATTTCTTTCATGCATTCGAGCAGATGTCCTCGCTATTTGTCCCTCATCTGGGTGAACAGATAAAGGGGGGAGGGAGGTGTTGATAAGGCAAATAGCCTTCATACAGCAGCAGAGCACGTTCAGGAGTAAAGTGCCCTCAAAGTCAAATGGTCCCTCCTTACCGCTCCTGATCGCAGGTGACCTCCCTGGTGGCACTGCCATTTTTCAGATGCCACCCCCTAAAGCGCTGTGTACACACATGCAGTGTGATCGCCAGTGCTGCATTTCATCATCCGTGTAATGATGACCAGTGACATCACGCCACAGAAAAACCCCGCTCTGACTCACTGTGGCAGGAGTCACCTAATCGACAGCGCCCACTTTGTGAGAAACAGTGTGGCCTAGTGGTGAAAGAGCTGAACTGTTTCCCTTATTCTTCGTTATACCTGTACAGCAGGGGTAGCCAAACTCGTTCGCAAAGGGCCTGTGTGTATGCAGGTTTTTGGGATAACCTGTAGGTCAGCTGTTCAATCACAGGTGTGAGGACTCTTCAGCCAATCAGTCCTCTAATTAGTAATCTAATTAGGGAGTTGCAGTGAAAACCCGCAAACACACCGGCCCTTTGCGGATAAGATTGGCCACTTCCGCTGTACGGCTTCTGGGTTACTATGCATACGCCATTCACTTATTTCTTTTCATTATTTCATCTTCCAGGTTTCATTGCTTTTTATTTGATTTAAGTTGTTTAAATAATTTTTGTTCTTAGTGGAAATGCAATTATAATGGGTTTCCTGAGTGACTCTGTACTGCATAAGCAATATGAAAGATGGATGGATTACTGGGGAATTAAGTAGTACAGTAATGTACACTCAAAATATAAATCCCACGGCTTTATTATTATTATTGTTGTTGACGATGATGATGACAAACTATTCTGCTTGCAATTTTTTGCAACTTATTTTATTTTGCCCATTTAACAGAGCTGGAAATAATTAATCAGAGTGTCTGGAGTGTAACAGTGGAGGACTGGAGGTGCCTGAAACCAAGAACAAAATGGAGGCTGTATGGGAGAAGGTGACTCGTCTGTAATTATGTTTAAATGTAGGTTTTACGCCCACTGATCAGGAACAGAACAAATCGTAGGAAATAAGCCCATCGTAACCAGTACGCCCAGCAGCTGGTGCAATATAGTTTATAGCTTTTGGGAGCCGGACGGCAAAGGTCATATGAAGGGCAAACTCCGGCTGCGTCTGCAGACTGCGCACACGCAGACTTACTGACGCAGTCACACGTATGCCTGAACAGGACTGTCTCCACTGCACAGACTGTCCTTGCCTGCTACATGTCCCGCAAAGGAGACAGCAGAAGGTGTGAGACCTGTGACTTCGGGGCTGAGGACAACCGGCCGCTTCCAACTGGAATGACTCACTGCTACACGTAGGCAAAAAGGAGAAATGGATATTCACCTGAAGCATTTTATTTTTAAGTGACTTCCTGGCACATAATTCATGCAGTTTACCCCCCTACCTACCTGGTCCATTAATTTATCCATTTGTCCATATCATTCATATTACTTTTCCCCCAAATATTTATTTAGATACTTTACTTCATCGATCTTTAAGTGGTGTATTCCTTAATAATTGACAAGCCCTTACATTGCGCTGTCCCTACTGGGCAGGCTACCTGAACTTTAAAAGCACTAATTTAAAGTAATGATTCCGCTAATTGAACCTATTTGATCTCGCCTGTCCAGACGGAGGCTCTCAGGAGGTTAAAGACAGATGAAAAAAACTGCACTCACTGCAGCCACTGAAGTGCCTTAGTGCCACTTATACACTGTCATGATGATTAGAGTACACCGTCATTATGCTTCCTGGCCGAAACCTGACATGGGCGGGGCTGTGAAATCAGGGCCTTTTTGTCAGCATCTAAAATAGTTTGGCTTGACTGCCTTGGAGGTTTTGATCCCAAAGATCAACTCCACAAAAACAAAGTCAGTCCATTTAAAGTCAGGGCGTCACCTGTAATTCCCTTTCTGCTGCACGTACAGTAGGGGGTGCAATATTGCTCAGAATATTATATGCAATGAAGTAGCTACTAGAACTATTAGCAAAGGGGATTTGATTGACTTATTACCTCAGATACCAAAGGCACTGAGTGCCAGATTAAAATGTCATTGAGGACACTATGTACAAGGTGTTCAAAATGTGACCCGACCTATATTTGTATGTAACATGTAATGACAGATGTTTCTTATGCACCGGAAAAATGTAAGACTCGAAGAGAACATGTTCTTCTTGATTCTGTGTAGGGGAGTCCTGTGCATGCCAATGAGGCACTGCTCAGTTCTGGAGGGGCGTGTGCTGATCGCGCCGATTTGATTGGTGGAGGAGGTTAGTGAATGACAAGATGGCTTCCAGGTGGCTTCAGTTTGGGCCGCTGCAGCTTCGTGTCTATGCGGCTGGAGAGGAAGGTCATGTGGTGTGAACGTGTGTGCTCGGAAGACCCCCCGCCTCCCACCCTCTCATCAAAATGCAGTGAGGACTGGCGGTGACACTGAAGCGTTTCGTGTGGCACAGAGTGCAGCTCAGAGAGACTGCCTGGAATCACGAGGCTGCACTACTTCGTGCCCTGCCTAAGTACACAGAGACACACCTCCTCCCCGTGCCTGTTCACCTGTAAGTCCTTTGGAGCCCTTCAGTAAACATGCTAGAGTGACCCAGGGTGTCAGTGGTGATGTACAGCTTTTAAAGGATGACGCGCATGACTATATGAAGCAGATGATGATTATGTGAGGCAGAGGGAGTCTCTCTGTGTCCAAGTTCCTCGGCAGCCGATCTTCAGCGGTAAAATTCAATTCTTTTCAGTTTATTTTAAATAGTCGCTCTTACAATTACGAAGTCAGCCCAAGGTGGTTTACATGGGTGTTGTTGTAATACATTATTACATCATTTATACAGAATGATACAGCAGCAAGAAAAGAAAGAAAGAAAGAAAGAAAGAAAGAAAGAATGAAGACAAGAGAAGAGGAATCAAAAATCCCAAGTAGGGAGAGAAAAAAGTCCAAGGTCAACTGGCTGCCCAGCTCCCCCAGGTAGAAAAAAGATAGATTGGGTCTGCTTGCTAAAAGCAAGGTGTAAACTGTGGTCATGGTCAAAGCCGGATACGTCAGTGAGTCGGTTCTCCACGTCAGCCGGTGTAGTTTGGCAGATTGAAGGCTGCACCCACATTGTTACAGGTCATAAGCTGCACCCACGATATCAAGCTTCCAGGACCAGCAGCTGAAGTGCACTGACGATACAACTGCTAGGGAAAACATAGGCGCTGTTTGTGACAGCACTTACGTTCAATCCCAACCCTTGAGGGAGAAGACACTGCAGCCCTATATCCTGAGGCTCAGACAGAATCCCTGTACATAGAGGCAGAGCCAGGCGCCGTGTGCTGGTGATTTTTTAAGGCTGGAGGGGGGTACGTTGAGAAATGGGAAATGGCAGATCAGAGCCTCGTGAAGCCTTATGCCTGCGTGCTTTTTACTTCACAGGAGGTTTTTTTCGACATGCAAACATCTTGTATCTAAGATCGAACCCAACCAAACGGAGCAGCCAGACAGGGATTTTTCTTATTTGTCACTGAGACGAAGGGCGGCAGGCTGGGAATGCTGGGTAAATTTTCGTGTACTGTGCCCATTGAGCCCTGCCGTCAGTCAGGCCTGGCCAGGCCTGCATTGGGATTACTTTCCATGGCTCTTCCGGACCAATTACTCACAAACGAGGGTCTTCAGTTAACAATACAGATGGCGACCACCGAACACACACTACTGCAGGGAGGTGAGCGTCTGCAATGCAAACTCAAATCATCAATAACCTCCCTGACCGCTCACCCTGTGAGGGAGGACGGGGGGTGTGGCTCCAAACCCCCCCACCTAACCCAACCCCCCACAGATGAGGTGAAAAAGGGTGAAATGACGCCAATGAAGGAGCTTCATCACCGCGGGCCGGCATTAAACATGGCCGTGACACGTCGCACGTGCGACCTTCATGCAGCACGGGGGCGGCTGGGCTGCCTGGCCCTAGCGTATAAATCGAGAGAAGGGGTTCCAGTTCAAGCATTCCTCTAGACTATGAATGAAGATGATAGTGATTGTATATTCCTATAGTGAGTTCTGACCATGAGAAGCCCACTCTGCTTCATGACAGCGGTACGTGCCGGAGTTTGATGATGCTGCACTTTCATCTCAGTGTCTCTTTAGACAATTGAATTAAACTTGTTGGACGAGCGTAAACACACTGCCAGGGCTTACCGACACTGTTGTCGAGATGATCCGGGTGGGGGGGCGGGGGAGGGGCAATGTCAGGTGAACAGGGCACTCATCCGCGTGCCTCATCCTCTATCTCTGCACGAGAGTGTTTCCCAATTCGGTCCTCGGGGACCCACAGACAGTTTGCGTTTTTGCGGACTGTCTGACAGGGAGCTCGGAGGAAACAAAAACGTGGACCGGCTGTGTGTCTCCGAGGACCGGATTGCGAAACACTGCTGTATTTTTTTGAGCTTCTGATCCCACACCCTACTGCAGCCCATTTCTGTTTCTCCATATTTTCTCAGTTTTCATCCCCAGATGCCTGTCCCTTGCTGTATTTCGACATTAAGATGCCCGTACAAGATACAGGTGAACCCATGCATTTAACATGACATCTGGGAAAATACTACCATTTCAACTGGAAACTACTGAAAACACTAACATCAAAAGCAGTTAGCAACCAGCCAATGCCTCATCCAAACCTTCTCTCTCAGAGGCTACACTTCCCCTCAAAGGCCAAACACAGTAACTACACTGACACTGAAAATGAGATAAATGACTCCAAAGGTGGTTGACTGTCCATCTATATGTGCAATAGGTAGGTAAATGATAGTGTTTTTTGCATAATAGAGCATAGCTGAACTAAATGATTTTGTCACAAGATAAAACAGAGCCTAAGAGACCTGATGTTGGTCATATATTTTGATAAATATTAGGGTGCTTTCCTGTTTTATGTCAGTATAGACAAACCTATACCCCTTCCTCCATTTATCATATAACCTAAAGTGGACTACAAACAACTAAGTAACATATTATCTTCAAAATATAGGAGAATAGCAATATCTTCAAGTTTTTCCACTCCGCTTTCCCCAAAAATCTCTCATTGAAGATCATCCTTTCTTGTACCCAGTCTGCAGGTCATATGCTAAATGTGGACGATTCGGCTGATTGCGCCCCAATCACTGAAAGTGTGATTAATGGAGACACTCGCCCAAGGGGTGACAGGACTGGAAGGGGTCAGCCTGCCATTAGTCTTTCTGCCTGCTTAATTAGCAGCTGAGCAAACTATTTGCTGAGCGACCAGTGTGAGATTTAAATACTGTGCAAAGCTCATTATGATGCAGGCTGTAGCCCAAGGTCAGTTCAGCCTTACTGAAGGCGATATATTGCGATGGGGCGGAAGCAGGATAGCGGCAGTGCACTGTTGATTCCTGCTTCTGAATCACAGTGACGCTTATGCCGAGCTGAGCGGTTATGCTGCTGCCCCCAAATGAAGGTCACAATGTGCTGTCTCTAGTGCCCCCTAGGGGCCGATGCCTTGCAATACATGTAAAAGGCATAATAGAAAATACTGTTTTTATAACTATACTGTTATGGGAGGTCATGCTTGATTAGTGGTCCTGAAGGATTTCCAAACAAAGACTGCATAAAGAAACAAAATGACGTCAGTTCATTGATCCACAAAATCTTGTACAATTTGATTCAGAAACCTGACCCCCCCCCCCCCACACACACACACTCTCACAGGTTTGTAATTATATCTTAGTGGGAACTCTCCATTCATTTATATGGGCAAAACTCTAATATCAAAATGACGACCTTAACCCCTTTCGAGATCTAACCTTAACCAGAAGTAACCAAACAAAATACAAGACTTTTGGCAATTTTACTTTTTTGATTCCATTCACATATCTTTGTGGGGACCTGAAAATGGGTCCCACAATGTAATATATACCTAATCCACACACACACACACACACACACACAAGTTGGTCTTCCTGTCTAAATGGGGACCGTCCATTCATTTCTATGGGAAAAACCCTAATCCCAGTCACGACACCCTTAACCTCTACCCATCTCTAACCTTAACCATAAGTAACCAACCCAAATACAAGACTTTTGGCATTTTTACTTTTTTGATTGCATTCACAGATGTTTGTAAAACTGAGGTTATCCAAATGGGAACCTCAAAAGATGTCCCCAAAAGTAGGGAAATTTTAGGTTTTACTACACTTCGGGGACAATTTGGTCCCCAAATGTGGTCTATGCAAACCCACCCACACACACACCTTCACACACACACACACACACACACACACACATATCCAAATGAAAAGGATGGCCAGAAATGTCTCCCTCTGTGAACCTTGCATTACAAGGAACGTGGACTTCAGTGCTTATATAAAAAATAACATAAATACCAAGTTTTTTTAAATGACAACATTACTGTCACAGAAGGGGGGGGAGAAAGAGGCGCGGACCCAGAAATGCAAGGGTAACAGAGCTTTAATCCTCTGAGTGACAGATAGGCAGACAAGGTTGAAATCGGCATGCAAGGATCGTGGTCGTTGTGCGGGAGCGAGAGTCGGTAGCCAGGAAATCAGTCCTACGAAGAGCCACGGGACGGACGAACACGAGGGTGAGAGGACGGACGAAGCCGGGCTCAGCAGGGCAGGAGAGTCAGGGATGGGAGCTGGACTGCGGGAGGAAGGCACGACAGGTGAGGATCTGACAAGGGAGGAAATGGTAAGGTATGGGAAGCTGGGAAGACGAAAGACAGAAGAACGCTCGGTATGGCCTTTTTTCATTAGCGCAATACTTCGCAAGTGTTCTACGGTTTCGCTGCCCTTTTAAAGGAAGCCTAATTAGGGATAGGGGAGCTGTCCCCGTCGAGTCCCGCCCCCATGGGCGTGACAATTACAATTACCAATGTGGCTATAATGGTGAGATAATAATGGTGCTAGATATCAAGGAACTCTTATAACGAGCCAGGGCTGGCTCTGGCTATAGGCAGGGTACTGTAGGCCATTGCGCTGCAGGAAGTGAAATAATCTCCAGTTTTCTTGGTAGGGGGGGCTCCCAAGTAAGGCTTTGCCTTGGCATCTTGCAAAGGTAGAGCTGGCCCTGCAAGCAGCTGTTTGATATGTGAGTGTTCAAAGCAATACGAGGCAGCCTACAGAGATACAAGGAGGCCAAAGCAATACGAGGCAGCTTACGGTGATAAAAGGAGGCCAAAACAATTTGAGGCAGCTTACAGAGATAAAAAGAGGCCAAAGCAATACGAGGCAGCTTACAAAGATCCTAAGTGGCCAAAGCAATACAAGGCAGCTTACAGAGATACATAGAGGCCAAAGCAATACGAGGCAGCTTACAAAAATACAGAGGCCAAAGCAATATGAGGCAGCTTACAGAGATCCAAAGTGGCCAAAGCAATACGAGGCAGCTTACAGAAATACAAAGAGGCCAAAACAATACAAGGCAGTTTATAGAGATACAAAGTGGCCAAAGCAATACGAGGCAGCTTACAGAGATACAAAGAGGCCAAAGCAATACGAGGCAGCTTACAAAGATACAAAGTGTCCAAAGCAATACAAGGCAGCTTGCAGAAATACAAAGAGGAAAAGCAATACGAGGCAGCTTACAAAGAGACAAAGAGGCCAAAGCAATATGAGGCAGCTTACAGAGATACAGAGAGGCCAGGTAGGTCGTGCCCAAATTACAGGTGCATCAGACACAAAAACTGCAAAGTTATTGAATGCGTCAAAGGGAGCAGCCACAGGAATCATGACAGCAAATGTCAAACATGATCAAACTGCCCGGGGAAAGAGGTTGCAGCGTGAAGCCCAGTGTCAGGTACAGGCATACAGAAATAGGCGGCATTGTTGCTACACATCACAAAAGCACAGCCTAAAAATTGCCACAGAACTGCATCAGCAGCACTGTGACGCAGTCTGAACAAAAACAGTATGCTTCAAAAAGCTGGAATTTATGGCATGACTGCTGTTACAAAGCCGTTTGTATCTGAGGTCAGTGCACAAGGACGTAATTTAGTGTAACGAGCACAAAACCTGGACTCCTGACTTACCCACATCTCGTCCCCAGATGAGACTGAAGGTCTTGAGCAGGAGTATATGTTTACCCAGTAGTTGAGATCCAATGATACAGAGTAATATATACTGGAACCCAGACCCTGAGGAACACGACATGCAAAGTTTAGTTAGTTCAGAGGGCTGATTTTTATGGGCTACACCATCATAGCCACCCATCGGATTATCATCATAAGGAAGTGGGTGTCAGTAGAAAAGCAGACAAAATGATTTCCTAAGGTACAGTGCAGAAGAAAGATAGAGAAATTCCTGTGTGTGTAGATTAACAAGGATTAAAAGCTAAGACTCATTTAAATACTTCAGATGTAGGAGCTCTTAGAAGGCATAGAACCTGTGTTTTCGGAACGATGGACCTCAAACTTTGCAGGTGGATCTGGACGCAGCATCTAGAAAACAGCCCTAATAACAGGGACTAGCAACAAACACAAGGTAGCTGTGGGAACAAGAGCCATAAAACCTCTGCTTAGGTCCTCACATTAGATCAATAAAAAATATCTTCCAAGAGAGAATCTCAGTAAACGAAAACTGTGATATACAAAAAAGAACAGCCAATAATGCTAGAAGACAATTTCAATTGAGAATCAACAGCACCATCAACCCATTCTGGTATTTGTGTTTTCTGCATTGATTGATTGAATGTTATTGCAGACTTGCCCTCTGCGTTTCTGTGGGGTACAGGCTACAACTTCTGTTGAAATATATCCCTTAGCCATTTTGTAATTAACACTCATCTCTTACATCTTTCTTGAAGCCAATGCCTAGGCCTAATAACCCTGTAAACAATCAAAGAACCTTGCATAACTGAGCAGTGAGCACCACACTAATGGACCTCACAGAAGCCAGCTTAATCACCACCTCGTAGGACACCAGCCTAACAGGCAGTTTTGCATTCACACCACAAGGTGGCACTGGTAGGTCATGAATACACCAGGATGGCTGTGCTACAGTAATTAAGGAAATTAAAAGCCCTATTCGAAGTAAAATGGATACGTTACATTCAGCATATCTTAATTGAGATATATTGTGCTCATTTATACAAAAATTATGGACATCTACTGCAGTAGTTTAAGTGACCAATTTAACAGCTGTTGGACTCTGGAGGTTTGAAGCAACAGCACTTTGGTTACAGTCCAGTTAATTTATCACCACGCCACCTGCTGTCTCATAAGCAGCATGACGGCTGGATGGACTCCCAGTTTATGATAATTACCCTTCAATTTAGATAAATATGTACCAGCTTTATGATAACATGGGAAACGGACACACTTAGATTTAGATGTAAACTTACCACTGATCCAAGGTCAGCTGAATTTAAAGAGCCCAAACTAAATAATTAGGCGGTCTAAATGTTCTGATAGACTCTAGAATAAATGTTAGAGTAATAATAATAGTAATAAAAGATCAGGCATAACTGTGCTGCCTGTTGTATTCTTATCTTTTATCTGTAACCATAGTGATCCCACTCATGCTCTCAGAATAGTTATTCAAAAGCTGACAGAGTCACGAGCAATGTGTATTTCGGTAATCCATTCATCCATCCTTGGCTGACTGTTTACCCTGAGGCGGGTCGCAGAATGTATTCGTAAAGAGAAATTGAAATGACCACGCATTAACCAAAATGTGCCCAGAGCCCGGTTAGTGGTATTCTTATTGTCATGTGTAAATAGGACAGTGAAATCTTCAATTGCGTGGTGGTTGCAGGCTGTAACGCCAAAGAGAAAACACTAAGTATAGCACTGCTTTGTGGTCCTATGCTGAGCAGATGATGCTCCAAGTTGTTATGCAACCGGTGTATCAGTACTGGTTAACACTGCAGGTAGCGTTCAGATCTGTCTTAGACAAGGCGCTGGAGGGCCCTTCTGGTGGATGCTGAGGTGTCGTGTGCTGCAGTCAGCCTGTCAGTCACAGTGAATCGCAGAAGTTTAAAGCTACTGACCTGCTCCACATCTTCCCGTCGACGCGGTCAAGGGCTGCCAGCTCTTTAGTACTGCTGATGCTGGGGAAAAGATTTTTTTCTGGCAGCGTGGTTATTCAGCTATGTGTGGCCATGCTGTTCAGTGAGCGGCGTGTGTAGCGGGAGTCTCTGCACACCACCCTGTGGGGTGCCGCCGTTCGGAATTCTAAGAGGCCTGTTTTATGATCTGCGCCTACTGGACTCCGTCAGTCAAGAAGTCCAGAGTCCAGTGGGAGGAGATGATCCGGGCAATGGAGCTCGTGATCCTGGATGGGATCACTGACCAAAGTATTGAGCTGACGTTTATGAATATTAGCCTTCCTTGCTGAAACCCCAGCACTTCCCGATACTGATAGCCCTTTCTGCATGTTGGTGTTTCTGTTGACACCTGATAGACCTTTCTGCATGTTGGTGTATCTGTTGACACCCGATAGCCCTTTCTGCATGTTGGTGTATCTGTTGACACCCGATAGATCTTTCTGCATGTTGGTGTATCTGTTGACACCTGATAGCCCTTTCTGCATGTTGGTGTATCTGTTGACACCTGATAGCCCTTTCTGCATGTTGGTGTATCTGTTGACATCTGATAGCCCTTTCTGCATGTTGGTGTACCTGTTGACACCTGATAGCCCTTTCTGCATGTTGGTGTATCTGTTGACACCTGATAGCCCTTTCTGCATGTTGGTGTATCTGTTGACATCTGATAGCCCTTTCTGCATGTTGGTGTATATGTTGACACCTGATACACCAACATGCAGAAAGGGTTATCTGTTGACACCTGATAGCTCTTTCTGCATGTTGGTGTATCTGTTGACATCTGATAGCCCTTTCTGCATGTTGGTGTATATGTTGACACCTGATACACCAACATGCAGAAAGGGTTATCTGTTGACACCTGATAGCCCTTTCTGCATGTTGGTGTATCTGTTGACATCTGATACACCAACGTGCAGAAAGGGTTATCTGTTGACACCTGATAGCCCTTTCTGCATGTTGGTGTATCTGTTGACATCTGATAGCCCTTTCTGCATGTTGGTGTACCTGTTGACACTGACATCCCATCCAGGGCTTTCCCTGCCTGCTAGCCTGTGCTTCCCGATCTTCCAAACTCAGCCCAATCCTGCATAGATGAACTGATTTCCCACTGGGTCTCTTTTTGGTTTTGTCCCCCTCCCCTTTCCTGAGTACAAGTCCCTAATCCTTCCTCCCAATCTTGTATTGCATGACTCTCTTCACCATCCCACATGGAGCAAGAGTTACACAGACTTAAATTATGTTTTTAACACATACACATACATACAGGCACACAGCGTGCTGAAACCAGTCCCAAATAATTCCACCCATCCATCCATCCATCCATCCATCCATCCATCCATGTCCAAGGGGTGGGGGGGTGCGGAGCCTGAGGCTATGGACGCAAGGCAGTGAACAACCCAGAATGGGGTGCCAACTCATCGTAGATCCGAAGTAATTAAATCGCATATTATCCTCTATAAATCACCCTGGCTGTAGTTCTACATGATGCCTGCAGAGGTCAGTCTTTGCTGTTAATGTCTGATAATTTTTAACACCGTTCATATTTAGAATTTCAATAAAGAAGATGGTGTTCTGTTGGGTGGGTGGTATTAGGTCTTGAAATATTTTAGTCCGCCTTCCCTATTCTATCAACCAGCTGTCATGTTACACAATGACAGCACCATTAACAGGTCCGGTAAATTGAGTTGCTGCGGTATAAATTCAGGCATTAAATTGAATGCGAGCCCGTGAGCTGAAAGGTGCAGCTGGCTGTCCCGCAGCATCGAGTGGGGTTCCCGGTCATTATGAGCCTGCCAGCAACATTAAATCTGTTGCGTAAAACGCTGCCGGCAGCCGCCCCTGGCAAACGTGCGGGCGCTCCCGCATTTCCAGCGTGCGTCTTTCAGAATCCGACTCACCGAAGCAAATGCGGCATCTAAGCGAAACAAGAACAGCCCTTTGCTGGGATGTGAATGGTTGCTAGGATCCGTTGTTTAATCAGGCAAACAGAACAGCAGGTATAGTATAAAGACGTGAACTGACGTGACTGAGGCTTTGATCGTTTCCTTTCAGCCAAAGGAAAATATTCTGTTTCCCTACACCTCTGCATAAATATATTACACAAAATACATATATAAAGTGCTCACCTTGCTGTAGGAGGAGATAAAAGTAGTAAATATATAATAATATAATTTAGGTGGCTCAGTGGGTAGCACTGTTGCCTGATACCTCGAGGGATGAGGAGTTCGACTCCCACTTCTGGATAATGTAGGGAAGATATATACCATACATATATTATATACTCGACAGCATTAGTGCATCTCAGACTTTTCTGTGTGGTGATACATAAAAACCGGGACAGGATAGGGGGATTACAGCACAAGATAAACTCTCTGGCCCAGGAACAAACGCGCGTCAAATCCCTGACTCGCCCTACAACGCGACACCGTGCCACCCATATCACAACAGCCACACCAGACAGCATAAGAGATAAAGTGCAAGAAGATAAACAGGGTTGGTGGTGAAATCCATCCATCTGTCTCCTACCTGCTTATCCTGGGGAGGGTCAGGAGGGGACGGGGGCCTAGCACAGGACACAAGGCTGAGCCCGCCACACACACGTGATAGCTCGCGGGCAATTTACAGACACCGATTACCCTGGTTTTAGTCTGCAATTGGAAGCCAGAGCACCTGGAGGAAACCCAGACAGCAGAGGGAGAACACTGCACATTTTTGTACATACTGATTTACTGACAGTAATTTGTACAGATTTATACTATTCCTCATATTTTAATTCCTCTATTTTATAATTTTTTTAAATTGATGTCCCATGTTGTCCTCGAATGTAAGCGCCGCTACTGGCAAGACAAATTCCTAGTAGTGAGCGGTGTACCTGGCTGAGGTAGTGAATTCTGATTGTGATTCAGAGCCACGTGCCGTCCTGCTGAGATCCAGGAAAGGTCGACGTGTCCAGGCTTCACAGTTGCTGCTGTTGTGCAGGTGTGTTCAGATGGAGGAGAGCAGAGGCATGTCAGGGCCGCGGCTGATGCGGGGATGAGGTTGCGTGGCTCCTACCCGCCTGAGCGGCGCTGCTAACATGTAGCACTGGTGCTCTGGGCAGAGAGACCTTCCTAATGAGTCATTAGGGCTGACAGATTGGCAGGAAACTCCCAAGCCTGCCACACTATAGCTCCTGATTGAGACGTTCTGAGTAAATCAGGCAGTGGCGGGCCTTGGGGGGGGGTGTTACGGGTCCAGCCTTGACAGCGTCTACCTGACACACCTCCCCTGCTCCCCGAACATTAAATCTGTGGCTTCCAAGGCATTTTGTAAAATGAAATGCTTCTCAGGCCGGTTTTCTTCCTCGGGGGTGGGGGGGGGGATAGCATTTTTTGCAGCCTTCCTCTGCTTTCCTGAGAAAGTTAGTCAGCCAGTTGCCCAGGTATGTCATGTGACAATGACATGCAGATTCATGTATTGTAAATCCATTTGCTTCTGGAATGCAGCGTCGAGGTAGGCCTCTAACCCATTCCAGGAAGCACGGGACGCACCTTGGATGGAAGAGAAACATTTTCACACCCAATCAAACAACAAGTGTGTTTACAAAGTGTGTTTTAATTACTTTACATGTGTTTAAAGCATGTGGGAGGGGTATTTTAAGGCTTAAACTATAAACAAAAAATGCCAATTTATATGGTCTTTCTATATCGCAGATTTTCACCTATCGCTGATGGGTCAGGAATGTAACTTCCACGATAGGCAGGGAATCACTGTAAGTTAATTATCCATCCATCCATTTATCCATCCATCTACCTTCCAATCACCTATATCTTCTTCTGCCTTCCTTCAGCACATTTGTTCCCGTTTTGTCAGGGAATCCACGACGGCCATGCTGTGCATGAACACGCCCGTTCACTGAATACGCTTATATATTTGGTGAACGATGAACTGCATCAATCAGTTTGCAACTAATGAACGTGAACATGAATGTTGTACCGACGCTCACACACCGGATGCAGCGATAATAGGAAAAAAAAACGTTCATATTGTGATATGAAATATGTTATATTACGATGTCAAGTGGTGGAAAGTAATGAAGTACAATCACTTCGTTACTGTACTTAAGTACATTTTTCACATATCTTTACTTAAGCAGATTTTGCCGTGATCACTTTTGATTGTCTTTCTACTAAAGATAACAGCTGATGTTTCTATTCTCTGCTCTGCTCCATTCCTGTTTAGCCTTGCTTTATGTTTGTTGTTGTTTTTTAATGATGACAGGGAAACATATGATGAGACATATGATGGGACAGATATCACCGAGATTTGGGAGCTTTTCTCGTCAAAGTAAAGCCCAGTGACTCGAAGCAGGGAGTCGGAGTCGGAGTCAGAGGTGTCGAATCCAGAGCTCAGAAACTTTTATAAAAGCGAGACGAAACCTTTGGGTGTCGTGTTTGTTTTTTTCTTTTTTTGCGATTGGAGCGATTGATTGCTATGCAGTTAGTTCTAAATTGCCCTGGTTCATTTTAGTCTGTGTGAACTGAACCTTCAGCTAGTTCTTTGAGTGTGAACTTGCACCACTGATGCTGGGACAAATACAGCCACCAGGTGAGGCAGTCTAGCATGGGTCCCTAGGAGACATAAAAGAGCCCACAGTGATAAAACAGGGGGCCATGGATACAGAGGGTAGAAGGGAATAGCCTTAATGAGATAAATATTGCTCCCTCTGCAGTCAGTATGCCTTTCTGTGGTGTTAGTAAAAAGGAACAACGTGTTTTGCATTTGGTGCGTACATCAAATAGCCTTTGGAGTGGAGATCCAGGGTCAGTGTGCGACGTCTGTATGCAAGGGCAATGGCCTGCCCTTTCTTTGACAGAGTATATAGAAGTGAACTACCTAGTCCCTTGAACTCCCAGAGGATTGTGGGATGCTGGAGGCCTTGACGAGTTGGGCCCAATAGTACCTGGTAGTAATTTGTGTATCAGAGTTAGAAAAACTGGACAAAAAAGGGAGATGAGAAGAATTGGCTTATGTGTCAGTTTATTCCAGTATAAAAAAAACTGTTACATTGCAGTGGTAATATTATTGTGTGCTGCATTCAGTCGGGAACTGCATGTACTTTGGAGTCTGAAACTGTGTCTCCCTAATACGCTTCATTATGCCAATTATTATATCACAAATGTACGGAAAGTATTTGCTAATATGGTTAATTTTTAGTATTATCCATAATGAAAACAATGCAAATGCAGTTTGGACTGTCTTCCTTATCAAAATGAGAGCACACTATGCTTTAGTAGACTACCAGTGAATAAAAAAAAGGTTTTCACAATAAATGGCTCTACAAAAGAAGCTGGAACTGTCTCGGATTAAAATTAAGCTACAGGTATTTAGGAAGAATAACGGAGGGACAAAAACAAAGAAAAACAATAAAGACAAATTTATCTGCGTCTTTGATGTTTTTTCTGAACCAAACACACTTTCATATGCAGCTGAAAGCATTTCTTCAAAGAGCCAGCTTAATTGTGGTGCACATTCAAATGAAAAATGGCCTTTATTGTGAAATAAGCACATTAAAGTTAAGTCCAGCGTGTAACGATTTAACAGGTATGTCTGACAGGAGAGCAGCTTCCCCCTGAACAGCACTTTGAGCTAAAAGGAGAACAAGAGTTAATAACAACAGAACAGCAGCTATGCTGGGGAGGGGGTAAGCTGACCTCAGGACGGAGAGCCCATTTTGGGAGCAGTAAATGTGACGTGCTTCTATGATTCAGGCCAGCAGTAGCTGAGAGCCTTACAGTGGAAAAGAGAGTTTAACTTTTGTTTAGATATGTTTAGATTATATATATATATATATAATTATACAATTATACATTACATTATATATACATTATATTAGATACAGCATATAATGCATTCATAAGCAGCATGTAAGTGTGCCTTGACATGAAACATTGCATTCATAACACTTTCAATGAACAAGACATGGCAGCTTTAATTTACTTCAATAACAAGCATTATACAATTATACAATTAAAATATGACAAGATGCAATGATACAAGTGCACTTCATACTACATATCAACATCCTTGGAGAAAAGATAAAATAACCTAATTGTTTCTGGGTACCTTGCAAATATATAAAAGTCTACATAAAGGAAGACAAGGCATGCTTTTGGTATGTGTGACTGTGATCTATAATATCCATACTTTGTTCAATGACCACTAGGTGACAGTAGCTGCTGCGAATTCCCACAGCCCATGTTGGGAGGAGCTGGCCTTGAGTCTGACGGGTGTTAATGGACACGGTTAACTTTAACGCTCTGTCTGCTCACTCCAGTCCATGCCTTCAGCATGCCAGTTCACCTCACGTCATGTAGACAGCCAGCTAAGGGTCCCCGGCGTCAAGAAACAGCCCAGTTTACCCGATTAATGTGAAATGGTGTGATTCCCAGGTGCCTCCATATGGAGGAGATCTCAAGTGGATTCTTAGGAAGTGTTTTGTTCTTTTGGACTAGGGTTGGAGGACACATTCATAGTACTATGGTACATCAGGGATATCAAACCCAAACTCTGACAGTCCATGTTTCTCAAATTACTAACGTGTCTCATTGGTAACACTGACAGCAGTGGAACAGAGAACTGAAAGACACTTCATGAAAGCATCGATGAAATAAAAGTGATTTTTTTTTTATATGCAAATTGCCTTTTCATAAATGTCAGAATATCTCAAAAAGACCTTAATTAAGGAAGGGGGAGGGGTGATGTTGCTCCTGGGATGTGGATTCAGTATTTGCCCCCCTGCTCTGTCCGTTGAGTTTGCATGTTCTTTCCATGTGGCACCAGTTTTCTGGGAGGTGCTCTGGTTTACTCCCCCAGTCCAAAAAAACATGCAGTTTGTACCCTTGTACCCTGACATGTACCCTTGCTTGTACCCTTGTACACTGCTTGTGCTCTTGTACCCTTGCATGTACCCTTACTTATACCCTTGTGTGTACCCTTACTTGTACCCTTGTACTATTGCATGTACCCTTGCTTATACCCTTGTACACTGCTTGTACCCTTGCGTGTACCCTTGCTTGTACCCTTGTACCATTGCGTGTACCCTTGTCTTTAGCGGTTTCTGGGATCAGCTCTATGCTTATGATAAACTACACTAGATTAGAGGTTACAGAAAATGGATGGGTAGTGGGAGGAGGTTAGGAGAAAAACCCTCCAAACAGTGGCCGGTATTAGGCACTCTTGTGTTTCTATTGGACGTGGGCCTTGTCCATCATCCTCCCTGCTCTTCCCCCTTGTTACTGTCAGTGCACATGCAGGTACTTAGCGCTGCTAATCAGTGGCTGTCTTGGGACCTGCCAGGCAGGGTTTCTTATTAACCTCCCGCCACTTGCGGGCCTAGCGTGAACGAGGCATCGATGAGCAGAGGTCAGGGAGGGTGCAAGGCGGGGGGGCGGATGGGGGGCACAGCGGAGGTCTGCGATGCCCGTTAGAATTCATCACCCGCGGCCAGTCCTACAGCGGACCACGTCCACCTGGGGGAGGGCTCCCGCTCATTCTCATTAAAAACAGCAGCAGGGGGACAAGCAGAGTGGATGCACTGCGGAGACTCCATCTTTCCAAGGGTGGCAGTTCTTACAGGTATTTTTATTACAGTGACACCACCCAAACACGTTTAGTGGGTATCTGCTCTCTCTTTTCCTGCTAAAGTTAGGAATAAACTTTCATACAGGAGATGGCATTGTGCTGAGCTACAGTGAAGGAAATAATTATTTGACCCCCTGCTGAATTCTTAAGTTGACCCATCAATAAAGAAATGAGAAGTCTGTAATTTCACCGGTAGGTTTATTTCAACAGCAAAAGATAGATTATTAACAAAACAAGCAAGAAAAAATCATTATGTAACAGTTACAAACCAATTTGTCATTTATCTAGGGAAATTAGTATTTGATCCCCTACAAGTCAGCAAGAAATTAGGTCAAGTATATGTGCAGTAACACAACACAAGTTGTACTTAATTAAGCATTAACAGATATCAAGCCATCATTCTCATTTAATTGCATTACTTTGTTATATAGTATTCTTGGGTCACTAACCTGTCTATATCTTCAACCTAATCACCATGGAAAATACCAAAGAGACCTCTAAGGAAACCAGAGACAAGATTGGTGACCTTCACAAAGGTGGAATGGGCTACATGACCATCAGCAAGCAGCTTGGTGAGAAAGTGACAACTGTTGGTGGAATTATTTGCAAATGGAAGAAAGACAAAATAACTGTCAATCTCCCTCAGTCTGGGGCCCCAAGGAAGATTTTATCTCATGCAGCATCACTGATCTTAAGAATGGTGAGGGCTATATATAGGGATATACACGGAAGGAGCTCAGGAAAAGGCAGGACTGGAGGGAAGGTAGTGATTGGATGTGGCTATAGGGGGCGGGACTGAACAGAGGAGCCACGTAGATGCTGGCTTTAGTGAGGGATCAGTGAAATATTTTGGAGCTGGAGGGAGGGGCTACAATAAGAGGACAGCCTGGGGGAGGAGGATCCACACAATGACGGACAGGGTGGCCCCGACAGAGATCAGACTTGAGGCAGCAGGCTGGGTTCCCCTAACAGAGTGACAGAGAATCACAGAGTCAATTTGCAGCTTGGGCACGGCTGGTTACGCTCAGCTCAGGTCTGCAGCATGCGTGGCTGGAAGTGTTTATGGGACTGAAACAGGAGAGCTGTAATATAAAATTCCTGACCACTGGAGGGAATACTGCAGCTAGAGTAGCTTAGTTTCTTTTCAATCTTAATCTTAAAAAAAGGATTTTATCTTAATTATGTGTTCTTTCATACATCTTCCCCCCAAATGAGCATGCAGAGAAAAGAATCTGAAGACCCATTTTGTCGAAAAGGCTATTCTCATTTAAATGGGTTTTGATTGGACGTATATTGATTGCTTTCCCGCTTGAGTGTGCAGTTTAACGCAGAACACTAGAGGAATTATTTGTGAAGCGAACAATGAAATGTTTGCCTTAATGTTCAGGGGATATGATCTAGGCTCTGCACTCGATTAAAATCGACAGAAAAGGTGAGATCAAAAGACAACAACACAATGATATCGATGAATAAAGTCATGAATTAAAAGTTAAAATTAACCACGTATGAAATGATGCCAGATGGAATTACCACATTATATAATAAACAGCTGAATAAGACAGGTGCATGCATTTATGGTGAGGGTATCCGTACAGAGGTGAGCTTCAACGCTTTTATTCATGCAAATCATGCACTGAATTCACTCAGGGCTCGCTCATATTTCAAACAACACCTCTATTCCGTCTTTCAGGTGATCTGCTGAGTAACGATCTACAAAATATCCCAATGGATGCTGAAGGCCCTGCACTGTGCTCATTAGAGGGTATCTGCATCTCCATAAAGAAGGCGCTTATATATACGATCCGTCGGTGAGCTTACTGTTCAGTTCAGCAGAGAGAGCCGAATCAGCCTCTTAGTGATGTGGCTTGGCGCATGCTCCCAAATCAGGGAATCATGCAGCCAGTGCCTTCAGAATGTGCTCACATCGCTCCCCTTCCCAGTCTTAAAGACTTTCTTCAAGTGATCGTTTTGTTGTTGTCATCAACTGACATGCAATATCTCATAATGACAAAGTAAAAACAGATTATTTTAGGATTAAGCAAATTTACTATGAAAAATAAATATATTTATTGTATTCACATGGCAAATAATTATATCAATCCATTTTGAAATGTCTTTAAAATAACAATGTGTAGAGAAGGTAGATGGGGTCCAAATATTTTCTGAAGGCATCACGCAGCTTCATAAATATGGCAGACAGCAAGTTTGGAAGCCTTAAATGAAGAAGCAATGCCTGATTTTCCTCTAACCCCAAACCAAACAATCAAGCAAACATATTTTTTAATTCACAATACGCACTTATACTCTTCGTGTTTGTGGGAAATATTCCGGAACCTGTTGATAATATGTTGGAATATGTTGATAATGCGTTGGAATATGTCGATAATGCGTTGGAATATGTTATGTGAAGCTTTTCAAATTGGGTTTACAATGAATTAAAAGCTAAATTAGTGCTATACTGTAATTATGGATAGAGGTTATAATAATGATGTATTGTACAGAATTTGATTGACTAAAGGATTAAGAGAAACAAATCTGAAACGAGCCTGATGAAGATGTGGCAGAAACCGTGAGAAGATTGCTCCCTGTACTGTAAAACCACAATGCATGTGGTCCTATTAAAATGGTAATTCATCACCCTCATGGACATCAGATGATATCTGAGACCCTCCATGTTTCAGCAGCCGGGGTGCGGTCTGGGGAGGTTCTAGCTATCGAAAATATCAGGGACTCAGGTTTACCTGAGGCTTGACGTTTTTTTTAAAGGAAGATTGGCATCAGGGCTAAAATACTTCGGGCTAGGATTAAAGTACTTGGGGCTATTGCCCAGACTGATGGAACCTAACGACGCATATGGGTGGAGCAATGTATGAAACTGGTGCCACACTAAACAAAGAGTGGCACAGAGACGGCTATGCTGCCAAATGTGTTGGGAATATTGGTCTGGCAGGTACCATTTATGTTCCAGAACTCTCTAAGAGGAGACTCCTGCTCAGCCACAAGAGGAGAGTTACTACAGACCTCTCTGAGTTATTTACTCTGACCCATTCTGCCACTTTAACTGGTAAAATTAGTAGCTATTTACATCGCTGCATTTCACCCACACAGCAGTAAAACAAATATAAGAACATAAGAAATTTACAAACGAGAGGAGGCCATTTGGCCAATCAAGCTCGTTTGGGGAGAACTTAACTAATAGCTCAGAGTTGTTAAAATCTTATCTAGCTCTGATTTAAAGGAACCCAGGGTTTTAGCCTGCACTACTTGAACAGGAAGACTATTCCATTCTCTAACTACACGCTGCGTAAAGACGTGTTTTCTCAAATTCAGTTTAAAATGTTCTTCCGCTAATTTCCACCTATGGCCCACTCTGTAAATTGGGGGGAAAGCATAAATGTAAAAAGTTCAGGATTTAAACTAAGAAAACATTTCAGCTTAATCCCCTGAGAAATAGAAATGGAAAGTGAAAAGAGACTTTAAATTAAAGGAGAGGTATTCGGCTCTACAGCTGATAAGGATTCTGAGTTTTGTATGACAGTATGAATATGGAGCTACTGTATATAACATTTACATTCCAGTATCACCAGGTAATTACTGAATTTGTTGGGCTGGTAAGTGACAGGACACAGTGCAGCACCTGGCAGAGAGAGTCTGCCTCTAGGTGAGCAGCAGCCCTCGCACTGAGCAGAAACACGAGCTTAGATCGGTAATTCAGAAGCCCCACGTCGACTCCAAGAATAACTGAAAATCTGCGCAAAGGAGATGCAATGAGTCCATAAAAGAAAAAAAAAACTTATGAATTCACTTACATTTAAACTGCTGTAATTAAACATTCTTTTCTTTATCTTTCGTTTGACAAGAAGAACAATGATGACAATTTTCTTAGCTTTATGTAGTTAAACATACTTGGATATTTTATCGATATCCACTAATCAACCAGGAATTACTTTGTGTTTTTCAAGCCGTGTAATTACCAATAGGTGTTAATAGGCAACTTTTAAATTGAGTGTAAAATAAGCATTTAAAGAGCAAGAGGAAGATCGGAGAAGCGTTTACATTCTCAACTATTCGAAAGGCCTTTAATTAAATATCTATAAGTTACTTTATTTTGCAATCGATCTGGAACCCCCAGCAGCATAAAACAATGCCAGGAGCATCAATAACTTCTATGATGTCCGACCTTTAACAGGGACGCTTCTTAAAAGCGCAGACAAAATTGGAAGGGATCCATCAGATGAGTACAAGGTGGACGACCAGTATATAAAAGCCAAAAACAAAGCCCTGTAAAGGCTCCAGGAGAAGAGGGACTTTCTAAGGGAGATGCAATATAGCCTTTGGCTCGCTGAAGATTATCCTTTTTCTTGACGGCTTTCGTGAGCTCAGAGGGGGGCACTGTGTAGCTGAATGATGGACTGCTCTTGGAAATCAGTCTAGAGCGGGCAGGGGGACAATACGGGCAAAGCAGGGCTTTTTTTCTAACTTTCCATAAATTCAGAAAATGTAAGTGAGTGTCGAGGACCTGGCAACTGACCCAGCACAGACAGACCAGGATCAGATACGGCTTTAATGGTGACGCAAAGCCATGAACTTCAAATTGCACCTGAAATGCTATCAGGCAACAATAGGTATCAGATGATCGTATATCTACAATTTTGTGTCTTTCTCATGTATCATTATATAACCATTGTGAGTGAATAGTTGCCGTGCTACTCAAACATTTCTACATCATATGTCTCAGCACTCAAAAAGGCTGAGTGAAACTGCCACAGTTGTGAATCTGATTGCCGCTCCCGCTCTTTGTGTGCAGAGTTTGCATGGTCTCCTTGTGTTTGAGCGGCTTTTTATGGCTGCTTTGGTTGCCTCTTATAGTCCAAAAACATGTGGTTAGGTCAGTCAGTGACCCTAAACTGCCCAAACTGTAATTGTGCTCATGGGGATGTTTGATATGACTGGAATCCCATCCAAGATTTTTCCTGCCTCATCCCCTTGAATGGAAATGAGGCTTTGATTGATGGATGGACGTAGCGCAAAATATTATTAGCTTGTCCCTTTTCACATGAAACTTCAGTGGAACAAAAGCTCAATGGTGACAAAATCAGACATCCAACCGTTCACAGAAATTCCAGGAAGCTACCACAAGCTCCCCAGCAGCTCACTGACACCCGTGAATGATGCACCATGCCCTGGAAATCTATCGTTGTGATGCTGTCGTATCGTTCAGAAATTATACCGTGGCTTACGGTATTTTGGCGGTATTCCTGTATTACCCGTATAAAATTTTCTGAATGGGCATTGGGGGATAATTTCAAAGGAAAATAACGCAGTGTACGATATTACTGTAATACTGCCCAAGCCTATAGCTAGTAACCCCCTCCCACCCCAGTCCCTCTTCCCCCTGCCCTGAAATCATTATGCCTAAGGCGGGATGTCTGCCAAACTATCAGACGTATTTGGAGGAACAAACTTCGCGCACAATGGTCAGGCGAACCCTGATTCTCGCGGGAGCCGCTCACAAAGCAGGCCGCGTGTGATACTGCTCCTTTTCACAGCGTCAATAAAGGATTTTTCGGTGGCAGGCAGCCTGAGCCTCAGTGGCCCTGGTGACTGAAATGCTGAAAGGAGAATCCCCCCGCTTTAACCCCCATCTGTAAACAAAGCCCCCTGACAATGGAACACGCTCGGCCTTCAGACTCCAAGCGTCCTGCATTTTAATGCATCTTCAAAGCGTCAGGAAAAAAGAGCCAAAGAGCGTTAATTAAAATACTTGGCCTCATGCGTATATGCTGCCATTTCTCTATTTTTCTGGCATTTGGAATCAAGCACAATGCACAGTTAATAAGCAGTGAAAGCAATAATATGGCTCAGCTCTGGCCTGTGGTCAGGTGACCATAAACAGCACATTTGCAAATTAAAATTAATTTGTTAATAGTCATCACTGCATCCCTGTACTGGAAAAGTACGTAAAGGAATGGATGGATGGATGGTCATAGGCAAAATAAGGCTTTAATTAAAACCATCTGTGAGTGAGATGAATGTGTAGCTACATTACAATGACCCACTGATAACCGTGCACAAGTGACCGTGTGCAAGAAGTGCTGAGGAGACTAGCAACCTGCTAGCACTGGTGTGTCCATAGACCTGGAACCTCCAACTGCACTCGGTGTGGCTGGTGGAGAGCACCACCAACTCGTCATATCACATCAACATTCCAGCAATATGTCTGCTACCCAGAGCAGATCTTCCACTGCAACAAAAATGAGGCAGCGCAGGCTGCATAGTGAAGCTGACCCTTAAGATCCATGCGTGAATCCTAGTTAAACAGAGCTCACAAAAGCTCAAGGTGCTTCCTCAAACTTTAATATGGCAGCTGGAGTCTTGACGGGGTCAGGAGGTCATCGTGTTGTTTACGAGCTTCATGTCCAAGTGCCCTGTTCCTCAGGTCTCATGTTTGATGAAAATTACAAGGGCCCCACAAACTATGAAAACATAACCTACATTAAGAGCACCGTGTCTCCTGTAATGTCATTTATTAGCACTGTTTTGGTTTTATCTGTTCAGAATCCATTTACTTCAAATGAGGCCTCAAGGTGTCAAGGAAGTAATTATTTATTATTTCTTCCCCAGTACCATGTTCTGCAACCAGATTCTCATACATCTTTTAGGACTCTGCCTCACCAAAAGCTACTGATTGACAGACGGGTAATTCTAGTCCAAAACCCTAATTTTTCCCCATGCCACCTAAACTATGTCCTTTGGCTTTCATGGACATGCATCACAATGCACCATTGCTCTGCTATTCACTGAGATAAGCATTCACTCAAATGACCGACCATGATATCCTGCCAGGCTAATTAACATTGTATTACCCATTGCTTTTACGCTGATGGAGATTTATTGCTGCCCCACTTTGATTATGAGAGGATGCCCCACAAATAAGCAGTAAGCTACAATTTCAGCAATGTGATATTTTGTGTTCTGTGTTCTGTTGGCACCACAGGGAGGCTGTAGCAGTCATGCCATGGACAATACCTGTTATTCTAACTTAATACCAACAAACCACAACGTTGAAATACAGTCTGAGAAGGGGCCATTTACCGCCATTTATAATGGCTTTCCAGAAATTTCTCAATTGGTTTGTGTACAAAAGGTCAGGGAATCATTTTCAGTTTTTTTTTTACGGTATCAGCAAATGGGTTTTTCTGTTGATTCACTAACGGACAGCAAACCGTAAAATGTTCCATAAGAATTGCAGATGGAGACATACTACAGCACATAAAACTTGGCCGGCCATTCTGTGGAACAGCACGAGTCAGTGCAGAGTAAACAATTTGGCCACTGGTAACCACATGAGCTGCTGGTTACACATAGAGCTCTGAAAACACCCAACAGTGTCTGCCCCAAAAATGGAAACCTCTAGACTTATATGACTTGACTTAATCTCTCAAGGACCTGGAGATGATTCTTATCAGCATATGAAAAAGTGATTCTTCTGCGACGTCTTTCCTTTTTTGTATGTATCCAAAATAAATATTCTGTGATGATGTATGTGTTGTATGATGTCATGCTATGATGCTATGCTGTTATATTATTATGCAATGTTATGATGTCATATTGCGATGTAATGCTAGGCTATGATGTCATGCTATGATGCTATGCTGTTATATTAATATGCAATGATATGATGTCATATTGCGATGTAATACTAGGCTATGACGTCATGCTACAGTACGATGCTATGTTTTGATATTATGCTGTGGTATTATGCTATGCTATATGCCATGCTATGATGTTTCCCTACTATACAATTAGAGATATTTACCCTGGAGAACATTTGCAGTGCTTTGGGCAGCTGCATAGTCATGGCGACAGTAAATCTACAAACGCCCAGGCCTCATGCCAGACCCCTCACTGTGGCTCGTGTGACGGAGCTCAGTAGTGGTTTGTAACAAAATCCATAAATGTTACCCTTAAATATTTTCATGACAGGTTTAGCAGTGAGAAAATTGCCCTATACATTACCAAAAAAACTTCAGTTTAAAAGAGTATTTTTCAGACACATTTAGTAAAGGGCTTTCAAGCATTATGTCATTCTGTATAAAAGTCGACTTTTCAATGTGAGATGTGAGTGTGAAATCAGGTAAAGTCACTGCTAATACTCAATCTGAGAATCCTGGTCCACAGCCCAAGGTGGGAAGGCCCAACCTTCTCCTGGTCACGCCGTCACTCGATGACCAGCCACTAAAGCCTCAAAGAGGGGTCAGGCAGACAGATCCCACATGTTCTCAGACAGAGAAGCATGCTGGTCAGTTCGAGGGCACAGCATCTCAGCCTGGTACAGCCTCTTCCACACAGTGCACAAACAAAATCACACACCACTGGCAATTCAGAGATACCAGTCCTATTGCATGGTTTTGGGTTGTAAAGCCTAAGCACTTGAATGGGCTTGGGGGGAACAGGAAAACTGCAGACACACACACACACACACACACACACACACACACACACACACATTGGTCTTCCTATCCAAATGGGGACCATCAATTCATTTCTATGGGAAAAACCCAAATCCCAATCACGACACCCTTAACCCCTACCCATCTCTAACCTTAACCATAAGTAACCAATAAGACTTTTTTTTGATCGAATTCACAGATTTTTATGGGAACCTCAAAAGATGTCCCCAAAAGTATGGAAATTTCAGGTTTTGCTATACTTTAGGGACAATTTGGTCCTCAAAAATAATCTATGCAAACCCACCCACACACAATACAAGTCTTTTGCCATTTCTTGTTTTTTGATTGCAGTTACACATTTTTATAAAATTGAGGTTATCTTTGTGGACACTTAAAAATGTTACCACAAGGTAAAAAGTTACAGGTTTTTATCATATTGTCGGGATAGCAGCCCCCTGCTGCCCGCACGGCCAAGGATGCCTCGCCTGTCCAGCCCTGCTCGCCTGTCCAGCCCGTCCAGCCCTGCTCGCCTGTCTGCACTGCCGCCACGCCCTCGGCTCCGGCCACGCTGCCTGCCGCTGCTGACGCTGCTCTGCCTGCGGTGCCCCCTGCTGGCCAAGAGTCGGCGGTACTCGTGGCACTGCCTGCAGCACCGCCTGCTACTGCTTTGGCCGCGGCACCCCCTGCTGGCCGCAAGCCCCAGGAGCCCGCAGTGGTGCCGCCTGCCGCGGATGGTG
>JAODLC010000001.1:13569786-13597646 GCA_026781145.1 Hippopotamyrus pictus
GGCGGGTGTCGTACTCTGGTCCCATTTGGTGAAGTTCCTACACTGAGCTTCTCCAGCAGAAAGCAGCTGCAGAAATGCCTTCACTGATTAAGCTGGTTTGGATATAAACTGTCAGCTAAGGAACTGAAGTTTCTGGCATTTCCTGTCTTTACAAAGTAACTAGAAAGTGTGACATCCTGGCTTCTGCAGAAGGCCTGCCCGATCTCTTACTGCATTCTGCAGAAGGCCTGCCCGATCTCTTACTGCATTCTGCAGAAGGCCTGCCCGATCTCTTACTGCATTCTGCCTTGCCGGGCCTTGTTAGTGCCACACAGGGCTGTGACCTTGAACACCACATGCGGATGGTAAAATTTCAGCTATTTGCAGCAACTGGCTGGGCTCTTTGGCTCTGGTCTGACTTGTGAAGAACAACGTGAAGTGGCAAGCCCCAGGGACTGCTGGGAAATCAAAAACTATTAGCTTAACTTACTTGATTTACTTAAAATGTTAATGTAAAAAAATGAATTATGAATGAATTATGACTATACCTACATGCATAAAAGAAAACTAATGATAATACCAATTACATTAAGCATATCACTATAATTAATAGATATCCACCTATTCACCCATCTTCTGTCTATCCTGGTCTGGGTCCAGGGAGTTAATATGCTTCCCACTTATATTGTAATATAAATTGATATAAATAGTATATAAAGAAGTACCTTTAATACATACAATAACCAATATTTCGCAAATTAACTTCAATCATTTCAAGAGCCTACAAAGTTCCAGTAAAACCCTTGTTTTTGAACATTTCATAATATATTTATAACCTAAAATATTAATAAAATGTCACAGATCCGCCCCGTAAATCCAGATTAAATCTAGGGGGAACTTCTATACGTAATTTAATAAATGAACGGCGCTCCGCTAGATGTAACCTCTATACAAATCAAGCGGGATCCGCCACATAGAATCGTTATAAATCAGGCGCGGTTACCGTCATACATCTGAAGTCCGCTAGCTTACGATCCGTTACATGTACCCTTCATATAAACGGCAATATGCGCGTCGCTGAGTGCCGGTCTCCAGGCACTGCTGCGGTAAACGCCCCCGGGAATGCCACCGAGGGGTTTATTATTTCTTTTTTAGCACCGGGAGGTTCTATTTCTGCTCGATGGCCGCCATCGCCGAGCTGTAACTCGGTTGTGCAGTCATATGACCCGGTGCTCATTCCCGGGGCGTCTCCGGTGACAGACGGAGCGCCACCGCCAGCGCGCGCGCGCTCTCTCTCTCTCTGTCCGCCCCGCACCGTGCGCAGCCCGGCCGACGATGCCTGACGCTGCCGCTCGCACTGGATGTTACTGAAATAAAAGTCCAGAAAGGGGACAGCCATGCCGGAGGAAAAAGGTAACCAGTCCCGCCGCGCGATGACATTGTGGATTACCTGCGGGAAACGGGGGTAACTGATGCGCGGTATTTCTATGCGGCGCTTCTGATAAAGTTTCTTTTTTTCCAGCTGGGATTAATAGCAAAAATAATGAGACAATCAGTATTATACGGAAGTAGGTGCGCCTTCAGCCGTATCTGATGGTATTTCTTCATAAAATTGCCTCTTGTGTGTCGTTGTATATGCTGCATTTTGTAAGCTGTGCTGGTCCACATCCTCAACAGAATGAATGGAAGGGTGGATGGATGGATGGGAAAAACGTGTTGCTTAACGTGTAGAATCAATTAATATGCTATAGTGACATGGGTGGACATTTTGGTATTACTGTTTACAGTGATGGTATCCTATTACTGACGATATACTTTAGTTATGCGTGTGTAATTGTGTATGTATGTGTTGTGAGTTGTGTTGCCATTGGACACATGCTGGAATTCGGGGTGGGGGGGGGTGTCATGGCATGGCTATCACAGAGTCTGTTTCGGGCGGCACCAACATCAGAACATTCCTGTTTGCCCACCCCCAAGCTGTCACTATGAGGGGTCACTGTGTGTCTGAGGATCATGGACACTAGGGGGCCCCGTAACATGAATGCGGGAGTGACAGTTTTCCAGGGGGCCCTTGAAGGGTAAGGTGAGTGCATGTGCTGTAAATACCAGCACTGCGATGCATGGCTTTTCTGGTTATGATGGCAGGGGTAGGGGTTGAGGGGGGGGGGGGGGGGCGCTGGAGGGACAGATGGTTGCCCTGCAGGTGGGCGAGTGGTTCCAAGGCGTGTGCACCCAGGGCGTGACGCAGGAATCACTGCGATGGTGCCTTCCCCACTCGAGCTGAGGAAACGAGCGCAGCTCCCTGAATGTAACAGCACACCGGTGCGATAAATAATGCAGCCTGTTCAAGGATGGAGAACCTCTGTGGTGGAGCTCCGTCGCTGATCCGCCGTTTCCGTGGAAATGTTGAGTCGCGCTGGACAGGAAGTGCCCCCCCGTCCCCGCCCCCGAGCGATAATGCCGGACTTGTCTGTGGGCCATCTTGTACATTCTGGTATCCTCGGCGAGCTTTGGATCGCAGCTCTTCTGCTCCCTCGCTGAGGTGCAGCCGCAGTTCGTGCACTGGGCCGATTTCGCTGCAAGCCTCTCATTAGCGATCTGCAGGCCTGTACAGATTCGCCCAAGGACGCGGTGTGGTCAAATAGGCCAGAGGTCGCCGGGAGATTCAGCTGGTGTGCGTGTGCCAGCGGTAACGCGTTGCCCCGCGTTCCCATCCCGTCACGATCTTTTGCGGTGTCACGTGCTGGATGTCACGCCACGTTGCTTCGGTTTGAGAGACTGAACGTGCTCTCTCCCTCCTCCATCACATTAATGAGATGTTTGTCTGCTGTCGGCACTTGAGAGTGCTGCTCGAGGGAAGTAGCTGAAATGCCAACTTCTCTGAATACAGACGGTTCATCAAGATCAACAGGGAATGTCGGCCAATCAAATGGAGCAGAGAGGTACAAGACTCTTCTTGCTTCTACTGCATTACAAGGAGAGATCTTTGCCCAGCGGCGGGGTATAAATTTATTCCAGGTTTTTATTTACAGGTGGTTCTTCATTTAGCTGAGGCAATCTGGTCCCTGGTTAAATATGCTGGTGACCATTAACATATTAATTCCTTCCATAAAACTCTACAGCTTATTGGCCTTAAGTCCAGTTACTTAACTCACCAACACCCAGTGTTACGATTGCCGTTGTTCCTCAGGCACAGAGCTACAGGAGTAGCACACACACACGGACACACGGTTCCCTGTAATGATTCCAGCCATATCCACAAGGTGTCATGTTCAGTTGCTAAAAAATCTCTGCTTTGCAGTGTGCGCTCTCCTGTTCGTTAGTTTCCTTCGAGTACAATCGTCTGTAGTTTTATGTATGATGAGCGAAAGGCCACCACCCCGGTAAGAAGGGCGGGAAAAGCCACCTCAGTGCTACTTGTTCTTGCCGTCGGAAACCTGACTGAGGGATCCTTCTCAGGCGAGATCCTATTATTAGGTGCTGGACTCCCAAATAGAGGCCACAGGCGTCTGCTGCCTGTGTACAGGGCTTGTGCGGAAAATCATGTGATCAAATGGATCCCAAGTGACCTTTAGTCTCTGTGAGGTTTCTTCACTGAGAACCCTGTTGGACGCTGAGGTGATTGGCAGAATCCTGCGTCTGGTAATCCAGCTCATCCTGACATCTCTACGGCTTCCTGTATCAATGCCAGAATCCACTGCGGCTCTACACTCTTAACCATTTATCTTGTGGGTTAAAAGTCTTTAACTAATTCAGATCTGCTCCTCCACTGTTTGAGAGGAATGTGCGTCGATTATTATCTCTGAAGCTGAATGTGAGCGTCAAGGACTGGGAAAAAACAGTCATGTCGAAGTACTGTCACTGAAATTTTAAGGTCCTTCCTCTACAGAACATTGCAGGTAACCCTTAGCAACGCGGCAGCGAGCTAATAGATGTTCTGTGCTAGGCTGTTGTCAACAAACATTCTCAGGCTTTTCCTGCTGACAGGAAGGGATACACCAGATCTCTCTCCTTCTAAGGGAAGTGACAGAAATGCTTCAGGGTTCTGTCCAAATGGGGCCAACACACCCAGAGCATGTGTGCCACACTACTAACCCTCTTCTGTACAGAAAGCCCCATTGCTCTTGTGTGTTATGAACAAAGCACTCGTTTTTTAATGAGGGTAATATTTTTCTCCAAAACGCTCTGCTTGTGCAGCTACCCAGCTGTAGCTCTCTACGTGGTTTTGCCAGGTCCTGTTTGCCACGGCCTTTCCATTACGGCTGTGCACGCTCGCCAATCATGTGAAGAATGTCCCGGAAAACAACGCTGACAGCCAATCAGCGAGCAAAGACAGGGGCGTGCACCTTGTGGCCCGGCTTCTAAAAAGCTTCATGAACCTTGTGCCGTCCAGAGCACGCAGGGCAGGGGGTTTGGAACACGGTGTTTTATCAGTTATAAATATACGTGCGTTCCTCTTACTTCACATCCCACATTCCCTGGCTTTTTCGGGGAGTTTGAAGGTCTCGTTCATCCTTTGATCATTATTTGTGAGTCCGGTTTGTCGCCTTGGCGAAAAGGGCCAGCTAGGTGAATCAAAACAAAAAGCGACTGTGATTCTCACTCCTCCGATGCCGTAGAGTCTTCCTCCATCGAGCAGCTCCGTGACTGACTTCAGGGGAGCGTTAACTGTCAGCTGTCAGTATGTTTGTGGGGGAGAGAGGTTTTCCTTGGATTTTGATCTGCAGTCATTGTGTCCAACCCTTCCGGCACTTCAGCGGAGAGCACCTTGCCTGAACCAGGGTTGTAAACATTCTCAGAATGCACTGCTTCCCTTTGTGTGCCGTGGTCACTCTGACCGGCTATGGTGATGAGGTGCAGAATGTCCCCGGCAAGAATCCCGGTGATTTAGGGCACATGCTTTCATTTACCCCTGAGCTAAATAAAGGCTATGCCCAGTCCAGGGGGCATCCAGGTAAACACCAGGCTGCTTACCCAAAGGACAGGTGTGTAAAATCCAGGGAAAGAGACTGTTTGGCCAGTGGATTCTGCTGTACCAGACCTGATCCCAGCGTTTAGGTCCAGTTTGGACACATATTGTTATTGTAAAATCATTCTGCTGTTTATGAAATGATCATGAGGCATCATGCTATATGAAAAGAGAGAGAGAAAGCAAACCTGGGACAGTGTTCATACTGGTATGTGGAAATGCTGTAGGACGGTAATGGATTTGTCTGTGTTACTCTCCTTACTTGAGATGCCACCATGACCCTTTTCTATCCTTTGACCCAATTCTGGAAGGTTTAGTTTGCTGTCCTCCCTTTAATAATCTCTGCTGTTGATCACGATAGTGTTGTCAGAGTATGCAGCAGTGCATGATGGGATGGCGATAGAGTGTTGTCAGAGTATGCAGCGGTGCATGATGGGATGGTGATAGAGTGTTGTCAGAGTATGCAGCGGTGCATGATGGGAGCTTGTACAGATCCACCATTCAGCTTGCCGTGACGTGGCTGAGCTGCAGCTGTCTGATGAGCTTGTGTGAGTGAGGCAGCGGCTCAGGATTTTATTTCACTCGTTTTATTTCTCACCTTTTTTCTTTTTCTGTCCCTTTCCTTCTTTTCTTTCCTTCCTTTGCTTTTGTCCTCTACGTCTCACTCCTCTCTCACCCTCTTCTTCCTTCTCTGTGCCTCTCTTCCCTTCTCTCTTCATTACTCTCCACCCCTCCATCTCTCCCCCTTGCTTCCTCCATCTCTCCTTTTCATCTACGTCTCTCCTCTTCTTTCTCCCCTCTCTTAACCCCTCTGTCCTTCCTCCACTCTCTCTCACTCCCTCCCCCCCGCCTTACTTGCCTCCCTCCCTCCATCTCTCTCTCCAATCCTCTCCTCCCCCTGCCTTACTTGCCTCCTCTCTCCCTCTCTCCCTCTCTCCTTCCCTCCCCTTCTCTTCCTCTACCCCCCCACCCCCACCCCCACGGCAGCGTTGGAACAGCAGACGGTGCACAGCCCGCTGGAGCAGAAGCAGAGTGGCTCCGTCCTGTGTCACACCTGTGGGGAGCCCTGCAAAGGGGAGGCACTGCGTGTCCAGAACAAACACTTCCACATCAAATGCTTCATCTGTAAAGGTAACCCCACTCCTGACCATCTCGCAGCCAATCATGAGCCTGTCTTTATATACTAGCCCTGCCCACTGGTTGCCTCGCAGCCAATCACGAGCCTGTCTTTATATGCTGGTCCTGCCCACTGGCTGCCTCCCAGCCAATCACAAACCTGTCTTTATATGCCGTTGCTTAGATCTGTTGCCTCAAGACACATGCGGATGAATATGTCATTTAGCAGTTGTTTGCTCTCATTTCTAGCATCCACAGGAAGTGATTAAGCAGCAGTGTCCAGAAAACAGCTAAAAAAAAAAAGTTAAACCATAAAAACAGACAAAGAGTGTTATTGTTATTGTCGAAGGCCAATGGTGTTGCTAGGCGCCCCGGGGCTGGGCAGGCACGGGGGCTTCCTGGAGCATGGGGGACAGTTTGTACGGCAGCTCCCAGCTCAGGGAGGAGCTCAGTCACGTCCACCCGGCAGATCAGGGTCATGTGGAAGGGAACGAAGAGGCTGCCATAGCTCGATTTATTGACTTCAAACTTATGAATACCCTGCTGCTACCAGCTCTGGCGTGTGAGTGTCCTTCCCTGCAATCTGCTGTACTTTTTCAAGGTTCGAGTCTCTCAGAAATCTACAAAAATCCCTCTTCACACTTGGGAAATACACATAGGAAACAAGTTCTACTTTCATAAATTTCTCCTCTAGTGGATGATGAGTCCTGTCGATGTCCCTCTGAACCCGAAGGAGCTCCAGGAGACCGGCCCCTGCCTCCTGCTCAACACTCCCCTCTTTTCTCTCTGGGGGGTGTGGGCCTTGGGTGATGTAATTCTTGTTGTTCTCTCAGATCCACCCGCTGCCTTTAGGTCCTCAGCCAATGCTGGGGGGGGGGGGGGGGGGGGGGGCTGCAGGCCGATGAGAGTGAGAGCAGTTCGGGCGTCCACCCCCACACCTAGGCCAGATGTGAGTTTTCCTGGCCAGATGTGTGACCTCCAGGCATGTGAGGGTGTAGCCAGTGGCTGCTGAAGCCTGGCTCTTTGCTGTAGGGCCTTTGCTTGACCGGTAAAACTTCGCTTCAAGCATCAGCCCAGTCTACCGCCATCAACGTCTTGTATTTTTAGCCTGTCCGAAGTGATTTTCCGTTACGTTCAAGAATTTTGACTTAACAGGGATGGCGCTGTCGCGATTGCATTTAAACATCCTTCCTGGTCAGTAAATCTGACTGTGATTCACTTGACGGTCTTTCACTTTGTATTTTTCCCCCACAATTCCTGTGGCAAAGTGAATGAATTACAAGTAATCTCATTTATAGCTGTGCCAGGGTCATCGAGAAGAAAGGCCAACGAAGAGAGACAATTAATTAATTAAGGCGTTTCTTTTGGCTACGGGGCTCGTGTCGGCGGAGTATTGCACCGAGTACGTTGACCTCCTTGTTTATGGGCAGCCACAGCGGCGTGCGTTAAGGGAGACGCTTTATACGCATCTCTGATCTGTGGACTTGAGCTAGAAGGTGTAGCAGACGATCTCCGAAGCCCACGGCTGTTTTGTCACAGGCAGTAAAATATTGCCTTGTTTTCATTGACTTCATGGAGGAGGCTTCGATATGCCTGTAAATGTCGGGGAATTCGACGTGTCCCAGCCTGACGTCACAGAGGCACGCGATGTAACGCAGGCCGGGGGCCTGGGAGGCTCGTATCACCACACGTGCTCAGCATCGGGATTCCATCAACACACTCTTGCCCCGCCCACACAGCCAGCCCATAACTTTATCTCCCCGTGGGGAGTCCCCATCCCAAAACAAGGCGGTTTGATTCACGTCAGGCGTGCAGCAGATACCAGATTCGGATTTTTTCTGATAAATAACAATTGGAAGTAGCTGATACTCCCATGATATAGGAATGGTGATACTTCATTGTGTCATTTATAAAAGTGCATAGGAATTCTTTCTTTCATGTAATCTGTCTTGCGAGGGTGTTTCTGGAGTTAAGGGTCTTAGTTGACCATAGGATTTGAACCGACAACCTTCCAATCCCAGAGACAGAGATCTAACCTGCAGAGCCGCCTGCCATCTCTCTTGATGGGCAATGTGCTTCCTGAGGTGGCGTGGTGAGGCAGCGCCAGGACCTCACGGGATCAGAGCTGACAGGTGCCCCTCAAGCGGTGAGCCTTACTGGGAGAACAAGGGAAGGCCAAACAAAAGGGGGTCTGTTACCAGGTGGTGGTCCACTTGGGGTGGTCGTCCTCCCTTATTCCCTCCCCTTCAGGTAGGGGGCGCCAGTCCCTTCACACATACCCACTTCTCAATGACTTTTTACAGATTCCTAGTTACTATAACATAATTCGATGCGTGACGTGTAATAGGGCTGCGTGGACGTCTGTATGTGCAGTGGGAACAGATTGGCGTTTATAGCCAAGAGATGGTGTGTGACTCTGCTGGATAGGAGGTCGGGAGTTTGCAGGCTTAAATCTCATGGTCAGCAGAGTGATGTCACCATTGGTCCCCAGAGCTGGGCCCTTAGTCTCATTTGCTCCAGGGACTGTCTGACTTTGCTTCCTCAATCGCACATCACTTTGGATAAAAGCATCTCCTAAATAAATGTAATGTAAAGTAACTTGATCTGTCTCTTGGATTCCTGGTACACACCCCTCCAGTGTGATTTGCTTCGGTGAGCCCCGCATACACCGTGACCCCTGCCGTACACCATAGGGCCAGACATCCGTGCTGAAGCCTGATTGGTTCCTTGCGGGCAGATGTCATAGAATCCGGCCCATCTGATTGGGCGGCTCTAGCTATGCTGGCCTGTACCCCATGCTGTGGATCCCTGCAGGCTGAGGAATGTCCTGCTTCTCGGGTTTCCTGGCACCGAAAGGGCTTAGGGCCGCGATTGGCTGCGCTCCTGTTACCTGAATCTGTGAGACGTCTCGCTTTAACGCCGCGTGGGAACCGTGTCGCAGGCCGCCCCCGGGACTGAGGCGGGCCGTCTTTTGGCCTGCCCGCGTTACAGATCTCCGAGGGTGCGTGTATTAGCAGAAATACGGCTGGAATGATGCTGCGTTTGACCAGCATGGCACATAGCTGAAGGGGAGGCCGACAGAGGGCTGGGCGATGTTAGCCTTGCACCCAGAGATGGTGTCTGATGCTGGGGAGCCCGTTTCTTATACGTGAAATATCAGGAGCTTCACCATGACCTTTGGCACATTCATTTTAGGGAGGTAGATGAGGGACTGCTGGGATGGATGCTGACTGGGCATGGGCTGATATTACGGTAATATTTAATCATTTTCCCCCACAATTCCTGTGGCAGGGTGGTAAAATTTCCCAAGCGCGTGGGACGGGGGCGTGGCGGTAAAATTTCTTGCCGACTAATTTTTACCGCTGCTGAATTATGGGGTGAGGGATTTCCGGGACGTAGAGCATCACTGGCGAGTGTCCGGAAGCTGCTGCCACTTTGCGAGAGATTCCTGCGCGAGACACCTCTCCTGGAACGTCCTGGAACGTCCTGGAACTTCCTGGAACGTCCTGGAACGTCCTGGAACTTCCAGGAGAGGTGGGATGTCTGCTTGCCGTACTACACTGTTACTGCAAGTGCTTATGGGACATGGATCAAAATGTATACGTTAAATATATACACACCTACACTTGTTTATTTGATTATTCCTATATTTATTGACTTACTAATCAGTAGGGCTACCACTAACGACTATTTTTCTATCAATTAATCTATCGACTATTACCGATTTGTCGACTAATCTGAACGACTAATTTTCTTCCTAAAAATATTCAAGTAAATTTTATTTTGACATGAACAAACTATTTGTCATCACAGGGCTTTAGAAAGTCGCATAAACATGCATACTGGGACCGTCAATCAGCGACAAATAAACCCAGATGGTAGCTTAAACATGTTCTCAAACACTTATTCAATTCAAATTCTAAGGTAGCAGTCAGACAATTTTATGGCTTTAATAATGAGTGTATTTAGCAGCTATCTGGACAAAAGATATTAAAAAGCTCCTCATGCAAATGGTCATTTAATAAACGTGAATTGACGGCCCTTAAGGTGGTTTTGCCTCTTCTGGTGGTCCCTAATCCAGAATAACGCCTGTGCATTTTCTCTTCAGGTGCTTGTGCACTTTCCACAGTGTAAAATCACACTTTTGTTTTGGGATAACTCCCATAATTACATAGTGATATTAAAGGAAACATTTGTGAAGCATTTTAGAAATCAAAATGGTAATTTAATTTTGAGAATTAAAAAAAACGTGTTGATTTGAAATATTGATGCATTTTCAGTGTCGACATCATCGACTATGTTGACCAATCGCGGCAGCACTGCTGCTACGGTCGACTCGATCTACAAGCCCCATTTCCACTATTATTCCTGTTTTGGTTTCTGTTTAAGATTCATTCTGCCCCAGAAAAGGCCACACGTTCACCCAGATAGTGTCTGGGCACCGGCTGTAGTAGAGCAGGACTATGCAGGACTGTGATCTGTTATCCCCCGCCCCCGCCCCCCCTGGAGCGTTCAGCTGGGGCTTCTTCGTGCCGTCTTCACATGCCGCTTACAGTCAGAGAGGGTTCTGGATGCCACGTGACATTATGGACTAATGAATGCAATTAAAGGTGCAGATGGAGGAGCAAAAAAAGACAAGAGACCAGGGTTGGGGGGGGCATTTAAATGTCTGCTGTTATCACCCCCCCAGGCTCTTCACCAGCAACAGTGGCCCAGTGATGCCAGGCGGGGGCCAATGAAGGTTCAGACATTCAGATGCAGGACATCATCAGCAGCAATTCTGACAGCCACTGAGCATTTAGAGTGATGATGCTAAACTTCCCTGTCCCATATCTCCCCACCCCTCCCTCAACCACACACCCTACGACACAGGCTGGTGTGTATGCTGCTTTTCTGGATAACCTTTAGGTCAGCTGTTCAAATCCAGGTGTGAGGAATCTTCAGCCAATCAGTCCTCTAATTAGTAATCTCGTTAAGCAATTGCAGTGAAAAACCCACAAACACAACGGCCCTTTCTGGGTAAAATTGCCCACCCCGACTGTTGTTTCTGGGGCTCCACTGTCCCCCTCAGATATTTCAAAACCTAAAGCTAGACAATATAGCCAAAAATCACAGCTAGCTGGTTATCAGAACATGTAACTTCAGCATCTCCTAAATTAGGAACCTGTTTATTTAAAAGTGTCTTAACTGTTTCTGGTCAATAGGGAGCCACTTAGGGCCCCATGCAAACGCATAGTGTGAGTGGTGTTAAACACCACAGCAAAATTCTGAATTTGTCCAAAAATGTTTTCTGCAACTACTATCTTCTAATGAAGTGCTATTTTTACAATCCTCCATAATAACGCGTGTGGAGTCCTGAATCTGGATCTGAGGGGCACCGCTCGCTCTCTCACTAAAACGCACACAGCACAAATGAAACGACCAAGTCACTCTTTCTTCATCCATAAACTTTATTGACAGTCTCCGTGCAACACGGTTAGTACAGCCGCACGTACAAAATGCAATTTTTGTTGTCCTTCGTGCACTATGCGCTGGGCACACGCTCACGTCGAACACCACAGTTTTGTTATGAATGGTGAACGAGGACAAAAATGGCAGGTCCTTCACGTAGACATGGGATGCTTGGATCTGAATCCACGCTTGCCACTATATAGATAAAATGATCTTCACTTGGACGGGGCTATACAAACTTCTTCCATTAAGTGTAAGTAGCAGAAAACCAAAGAGAATGTGAGATGTACTATTTAATGTTACCAATGGGATCAACTCCTTAAGTGCATTTGCCAATTTTAATACAAGGCATCAGTTTGAAAGGCAGTGATGCATCACAGAGTTACTACAGGTTCAAACATGTCCAATCATATCCCAGAAAAATTCTTAAATGGCCATTTTGCCCTTGATGCCCACATTACCGTGACGATGCCATGGAGCTGAAAGACCCCCCTAACCCCCCTTGGCTCTTACCGAGCCTCCAAAACGCATGTCCTTGCAATGCAGGGTCCCGCTAATGGCCAGCAGAAGGGGTGCAAGGGAACAGCTCGATGACACGTGAGAACTTTCCAGAGAGATCACAAGAAAGTCAAAGACAGGCCTTGGTGCCATCAATAACCACCCCAGTCTAAAGTCATCACATCCAATTCAGCATCAAAACAGCAAAATCAATGGGAGAACAAAAGTTATTGCACTAAAATATGAAATGTTAAACTCTGTAGGTATGCTTTGGGCCTGATGCTCCTTAGTGTTTTTAGGTGACTGTGGAATAAGCAAGATCCAATTGCGGGCTACTGACCTGCACAACCAGTGCTTGTACAGGTCTGAAAATGATAAATCACATACATTATGCTATAGTCAGATTTCTCATTTCCTGAATTTGAGATAACAGGAAGTGACTACAATGTTTCATGTATCTGCGTTTTGCACATCCTACAAGATATGAACTAAACCTGCTGCAAATTAAGAAACTCCATATTTTCACCCAACCGCCAAAAGACAAAACAGAAACTTCTGGGTTTTCCTATGACTTCAGAATATACAGATATCTGATGATCAAACTGACATATGTTGATCCAAAGCTCAGCCCCTACCCATAACCCTCTGCTGTTTACAGCCCACAGAAAGAGGTCAACAGCCAAGTCACACTCTAGTTTCACATGCTTTCACAAAATTACATAATAAAATTTCATTATATTTCCGCACTATACACATTTTGACAAGGCTGGATATTTCCATGATATCCAAACATCTTGCCATCATTGATGTGTTGTATATTATAACTATTCAGAAATATCAGATCATTAATCACTCAACACTCTCGTGACATCAGTGTCTTTCGGAGGACAGAGATATTACAGTTCACAAATAAATTAAACAAAAAAATTAAAAATTGCACATGGCTACACCATAACAACAGAACTTGAAGATGGTCCATACACTAATAAATAATATGAGTGTAACAATATTTTGAGTTTTTTTTTCACTCAGGGTTTGCATGCAGACATACAACTGCTTACATAAGTGAATCCCAATTGAGCGGCTGAAACACTGACTTGTCATTTATTTAATGAGACGTTACACACTACTGGGGTCTCTGTTCAGAGCGTAACCTTTCGTGATCTTGGCAAAATGAAGGGCTGTAATCAAATCGAGACCATGAGGCAAATGTCTGTTCTACATGATGAACTGTGTATAAATGTATAAACATGGTACATCTTAGTATGAGAAATCTAGGTACTGTTCAGAGGTTGAGGAGTCAATGTGACACGTGATACACAGTGAATTCAAGTGGCTTTCTCGAGATGTTGGCACGCACATCCATCTAGCCAGGAAGACACTGACGTTCACAACATATGGCCAAAGGTCAGAGGTCAAGGTCACACTGTTGGGGCACAGAGCCAGGATGTTCTGCGCGATCATTCACGCTTTGTTCAGTGCTTTGGCACCTGTTGCACAGCCATAAATCTTCCTCCTCTGTTTTCAAAACATAAGTGTATTTTTTTCCATCTAAATGGCTAAAGATACCCAGAAACCTAAGTAAACATTTGTTGCAATGCCAAACACCTATTCAAATAATGCAAATGCACAGAAGAAAAACACTGCAGATTATAAACAAGTTCTTAAAAAAGGAGAACAATATTAGTGCTATCTGAAGACAATAAGACAAAATATTAAATAAGCTTGTAAGTAAAGTATATGAAATATGACAGGACATAAACGGTGGGTGATTGGGGAACTAGCCAGTCCACCGTTCCCGCTCGTAGGAGTGTGTTTGTTCGTTTGGAAACCAGGCTCCGCTCGGTGCTGCAGCTGCCAGATCTAAAGAGGATGTGCCGGGGCAGAACCGCAGGCCCCCACCACCAAGTCTGTGATCCTCCACGGATGCTACTTGGGCCAGGTCACCATGGCGAAGAAGGGGTGGGACTTTATGTCTTCAGCTCCCGCCACCCCTGCGCCAAGCCTCTCCACGGGGTTGAACTGAAGAAGCTACAAAGAAAACGCAAGCCATCAGGTATATGAACCTAAACCTGGGTCCTTCTAGACTCAAATTTTCACTCAAAACTCAATTCAAAGATTTCATTTAACCTGCTACACACATCAACTACTTTGTTGTTCTAGTTAAATATGAAAAAAAAATAATAATAATAATAATAATTCTGGTTATTGTAAACAAAATCCTCTCACCTAACATTCGGTTAGGTGACATTCCTCACTTAAACCATTTCAGCCCATGAGTAAAATGAGGCTGACTTTTACTGTCTGCACAGGTCCCAAAAAGCATGGAATACGGAAGGCTCTCGTCTAACCCTACCTGCTGCAGGAGGGATCCGGCCTCTTTGGATACAAAGTCCGGCACGTTGAGCATCGTGTGTCGGCTGATCCCGGCAGGGTGGCACTGTCGGAGAGACTGGGCCAACAGTTACAGCATGTTACATCAGCTGAACTGATGTTTCTGTTCATTTTCACTCTTTTTCATGGCTCGATATTTTTCCGGAGTAATTCAGGTTAAGTTCCATGGATATCACAGCTAGGTCCTCCTATGGCTTTTTAGACAATACTGCACCTACTGCTCCACAAACAGGCCATTACTGTCACAGGATATAATACAGTGACCACAGACTCTGACAGAACCGCATTTCCTCATTAATGATTACAGTTCTGCCACGGACACCCACAAAATTAATGATGACAAAATGGCAATAGACTACCATAGAACCGCATTGTCTCATTTATTACAACACAATGACCATGGACTTCCATAGGACAGCTTTACCTCATTAAGGATAAAGCTGCCATACACTCCTATAGAGTCACATCACCTCATTAATGATGACAAAATAGCCATACACTCCCATAGAACCATATTACCTCATTAATAGTGTCAAAATAGCCATACACTCCCATAGAACCACATTACCTTATTAATAGTGTCAAAATAGCCATACACTCCCATAGAACCACATTACCTCATTAATAGTGTCAAAATAGCCATACACTCCCATAGAACTACATTACCTCATTAATGATGACAGAATTACCATAGACTGCCATAGAACCGCATTAGCTCATTAATTACAACATAATGGCCATGGACATCCATGGATCCACATTACCTCATTAATGAGGAGACAAGGACCATAGGCTGTCATTGAACAGCATACCTCGTTAATAAGACAACAGGCTGTATTTTATCCTTAGATAGTCTATTTAATGTTCTATTCCAGGTTATGATAACCACACATACCCACAGTCTGAACTGCAACAAGTCACCTGAAAGCCCCAATAAGAAGCCAGGAACAGGGAACACGCTAAGATGGCCAAAGCGACAAGGGCAGCAGGCCATGTGATCCTACCACGGGGAGCACGACTGAATCCCTCATCGGAGTCAAACGAATCAATCGGTCATGTTGACGCCATGCACGATGCTATAATATCACTAGGGTTTCGCGACGGCGATGGCTAATGGTCAGTTAGCGTAGCATTTCTTGAATCTGTACCAGCACGCGTTTCTAACTGAACACTGATGGTAAACATAAATTTTAAACATAGATATTAGCACACACAATATGCATAATTACATTTTAATTAGTGCTGTCAAACAATTAAAATTTTTAATCAGATTAATCCACATCAACCCTGTGATTAATTTTGATTAATCACGATTAAATATTCATTTTTAATCTATATTGATCACATTTCATTTTGCATGAGCAAACAGACAAGAAAAAAGGGAATATATATATGCACTTAACACGTTTACTGAACATCTTGAACACGAGTCGGATGCATTCCATCTGCCACAGAAGTGCAATACCATAGACCCATATCAAAAAGCAAGATTTTTTGCTTAGCCGGACAACTTGTCAGATTTAAGGTACCTCAGTTTAAATGGCCTTAAATAATAAAAAAAAAAATAATAAAAAAAATTAAAATAAATAATAAAAATAAATAAATAAATAAATAAATAAATGGCCTTTATCTTCGTTTACTTACAATTAGCCCGAACTACCGTAAATCTGACAAATAATCCGACTAATCATGAAATCAAATTCTAGCCTGGTTAATTGCCATTGTTAGCAATATCAGTTAACACATTACGCGCGGTGCTTTACGTGTAAAACTCCGTAGCAACACGTCCACAGATAAGTTGCGACCGATTTAATCAGCTACAAATGAGAAGTAGTGCTTGAACAGTATAAAACTACAACTTTCCCTTCTGTTGATAAAAGCGCAGCCATCTTGGATTCTGAACTCGGGATCCTCTGTGCTGTCAAAAATATTTCTTGGATCTCCGAGAAACAGAAGCACCCATGCCGTCATTTCCGGCTTCAAAACTGGAATCCAACTCGGAATACGAGTTCCGAGGGCAAATGGAACGCACCAAAACTGCCTGAAATGGGTTGACAGAGAGATTTCAGGGATTTTGAGTCATTTTGCGCTGCCAATGGGTTAATTGCGTAAAAAATTTTAATCAGATTAATCATGATGATGGATTAATCCACGTTAACCCGTTAATTTTGACAGCCCTAATAAATACATATATGTATTTCTCTCTCCCCCCCCCCCACCAGTGTAGTGACTGTCTGTGCCCAATAGGGGCCCCCAAACCTTGTGTGGTTTCAGTGGTAGTAAACATGAAGGTTTTGGTAACTGTTACAAAATAATTTCTACTATTTATTTTAAAAATGACCAAATAATACATGTACATCAAGTAATTACAACAATAAGATGATAAAAAGAGCAGCAATATGCAATTGTGGATGCATAGTTAGTGATGCCAGTTTGGATGGCAGACGCTAGTATTTCTGGACTGGTGCAGAACAGGGCCTCTGAATGCCATGTGGATGGATCAGGATCAGCTTACTGTCCTGTGATCTGAATACAAACAGGCTGAACATGGAGACAGCAAGACGCCGAGGAAAGCCACTGAAGCAGGTCAAGTCAGCTCTCCGCTTCAGTTTGATGCAGCACCTCCCCGGCGATCTGTTTTGGAGGTGGGGGTAAGCAGATGCACATTTATGCAGGAATAATGTGGCTGAACAATCTCCCACATTTACTGCCCCGCCCTCAATTGCTGCCACTGTCTTCCTCTGGACATAAGCTGTCAGCTCCAATATGTCGACCAAGCACTCTGCCAAATGTATAAATATGCCACAATGTGCTCTGCTGCACTGTATCTCACCTCCTTGCCCTTCCTAACCGCTAAGCCCTTCCTCATCTCCTTACCCCTCCATACCTTCTTCACCTCCTTGCCCTTCCTCACCTGCCTACCCTTCCTCATGTCCATGCCCTTCCTTAACTCCTTACCCCTCCGTACCTCCTTACCGTTCTTCACCTCTGAGCCCTTCCTCACCTCTGTGCCCTTCCTGCTCCCCTATCCTGTGTTGTTCTCGCACACCATGGAAAGTACAGAGATTATTTTAGGCCTCAAACAGTTATGCTCCAAAAACATTAAAAATGCAGGAAGGTCAAACTCACATTTTTTCAGCCACTATTTTCGGTAACTGATAATATACTTTGTCTTCCAATAGATCTGCATACATCCCTGATGTTTTACTTGTCTGAGACGTCCATTTTGTTTTGGGTTGGTTGTCATTATGCACATCCTATCCTCTTTCAGAACAAAGGGAATAATAACTGGTGGAATCCAGCCCTCCTGCGATGGTGACAGAGGCCTCGCCTCCCACAGATGTCATCCTCCCCCTTAAACAAAAGGCTCTAACTCCAGAAGTGACAGCGGGCTTCTGTGGTTGGCACGGTGACTAATGACTTGTGAACGGGTTAAACCAAGATTAATTTGGGACCAAGGGGTGGCGCGGCAGATTCTGCGTGGTTCTGAGAGGCAATTTAAAGGAAACGCTATTGTGCCTTGTTAATTATTCAGCGCCTTCGCTCTGTCTCTGACTTCAATGGATTTTCCTGCCAGGGTTCATCATGCTACTGGTAACGACTGAACCAAGGTTAGACTAAACTGCCACCTGCTTTGTAGCACAGAAACACAACAATGTAACATAATGTAATCAATGCATATAGCTGTCCGTCTTCTAATGTTTACCCAGCACAAAATTGTTGTGAGCCTGTTATATACATACATACATTCAAATATGTATAGAAACACAGACGAACTGCATCAGGGTTTCTCTAATGATTAATAGCTAAATGCTGCAACTTAATGTTTGAAAGAACAAAAAGTATTTGCTGATCTTTACGGTAATGTTAGAAGAAAAACATTATATATTATGTATTGTATGCAGGCAGGAGCAATACTGGTGATTTATGAAAATAGGGGGCTAAATTAGAGAGGTCTGATGGAAATGCAATTTAATGAAAATGAATTGGAACCTGCTATTTGAACTAATTTGCTGACATTTATTTGTTGGGGCTAAAGACTCGTTTAGGGGGTTAAAGTCTCCCCTAAAACAATCCTAACAATGCCCCTGATTATGCGTAAATTATTTTAGCTCCATCACTATTAGGTATACCTTAACAATGACTGTACACACAACTGGATGAAGCTTGGAAGTCTCTTTGTCAGCAGTTGCAGCAGTTACTTTTTTTGGGTCAGTACTTGAGCTGACCCGATGCAGTTTCTCCTGGCCTCCTCAGCAGACCAGGTGCGTGGCCACAGAATCAGATTTCGACCACTCAAGGGCACACTTAATTTGTGCAGCGGTTCCAAAGCACAGGCATCAAAGGAGAGCAAAATGATTAATATTATTACACAATGAGCACAATAAAAAGTGCGAAGACGGAGAAACAAAAAATGGATGTGCAGGCAAATCCGTGTAATCTTTGTTAAAGCTTTGCTTTGTTATAAAGTTGAGACGTTAACTTGAAAGGATTACCTGAACCGGCTCTGTGTTAAAGCTCTAAGCCAGCAGCACTTTCTGACCTTTTCCACTGAAAACCGTAACAGGAATTTTTGTTATCCAGCCAGAGGGCCCCTGGGGTCAGGCAGAATGCGCGTACGCAGCTACACTATAGATATTATATGTACACTGGTCACGCTCTTGTAACGTGCGCGCATGCATGTAAACGGGGGAAATGGGAGATTTCCATAGCCTTCCTGCTTCTAGCACTTTGCTGAGAAAGGCAAGCCAGGTAGGACTTATGTCTATTACATGTTCATGAGCCCGACGGTGTACACAGTGAAAACTCTACCCATAATGCATTGACACGCCTGTCTGTGGGACATGGTGCAGACGTTGGAAGGATGCGGATGATTCGCGAGGGCAGACACATCGCCGTGTGCGTGAATGTCGGCATGTACGCTACATCACACCAAAACTCACTAATGAATCTTTGTGGTTCAGTTGCCTGGTTACTGAAGGAACAGTTGTCAGCACTGTAAGTCATCCTTGATGATGTTGACTCCTACATAAATGCAATAAATCCGTGGCCTGGTCCACTCTGAACCTGTGTTCCATCGACGGTAATGACATCTATAAAACAAAATGACAGCTTTTTGCTGTCAGGGTCACGAGAAGAAACAAAAACACAATCTACAGTACTTTTTATTAATCCAGGGTTTATTAATATTAAACAACGAAAACAACAAGGGCTAATTTTAATATCAAAATTAATCTCATACAGGAGCATCACCAAGCCGTCAATGAGGTGAAAGGATGTTTATACCTCATTGGAAATGCGCCTTTTGCCATATTTCACATTGCAAAAAATATAATTATTCAATGCAGATGAGTTTATGTCGATGGCCTCGCATTTCCTCAGCATTGTCTTCTTTGTTTTTTAATGCACCTGCAACTCAGAACTCGATTTTGCATCAAAGTGGAGCTATTGGGGCTTTGATATAGACTGCCTTTGATTCTTAGTCAAATGTTTTCCTTTTTGTTTTCCTGGGGAAAACATGAAAAGGATGCAAAGAACACCAATTGAAACTGGTGAGAGCGGAAACAGAGAGAGGTTAGTCTGAACATGATCAACACGGTTTTCATAAAACGTCCCCAAAACAGCAGATGTGCTAATTATATGTGAAATTTTGCTTAATACCACAAAGCATTGTAACACAGAGGAGCCGTCTGTGTATTTTATCTCAGTTATATCTCTCTACTACGGGTGTAACGATATAGCCCACGAGACGAGACGAGACATGATATTGGGTTCACGAGAACGAGACGAGACGATATTTTAACAGTATTTTAAGGAAAACTTTAAAGAGGAAATATATTACTGGAAAGCAGCATTTTATTTGATTAACTTGAAAGACAAAAAATGCTAAATAATGCAGATGTATGGTGAAATGTGTTAAATAATGGCATTATGTAAAGAATGTATGAAGTAAAGAACAGAACAAATATCTAGCACCGTAAAATATTTCACCACAAACTCAAATGACCGGCTTCTCTCCTATTTGACTTCTCAATTGAACATAAAATATAAACAAAACAATATAATTAACAAACATAAAACTTTTTTTTTTAATGTTTTCTACACCGGTGCAGTGGATTTAAGTAAAGAACTATGATGGTGCTGAAAATGGCTTTGCATAGTAGCGTTAGCCGCTATGTACGGCATAATTTTCCTACGATGCTTACAGATGGTTCGTGTTTTGTCTGTCACCCATTTCGCTGTTTATATTTTCCGCCGGGTACCGAAAATGCTGCCACACAAAAGATTTAAAAGTGTCTGGGACACCTACTATGGTAATTTCGTCAGACACTGACGTGCTTGCAGCAACCGATTTTCCTTCGCGAGACCGCTTTTCACTCCAAACGAGAAATCTCATGTTGTAATATCGCGAGATCTCGTGACACGAGTTCTCGCTACACCCCTACTCTACAGTATACCACAGCATACCAAAGTTTCTTTCAAATCTCTACATAGAGTGTTCCAATCTAAATCCATTATATATTTCCATAACCGGTTTCTGTACACCCAAGACCTCTATAAAACTCAAATTTATCTTTAAGAAAAGTAAATACAGGTCGGTAAAGAGCAAATGCACTGTTGATGCATGCTATCTTCACCTTTCTACCTCCATGATCGGATAGGTCAGCCTATTTCTTTCTGCGGCGGAGCCAGGTAACCACGCTAAATGAATTTCAACCTTACAGAGTCCTTATGCCTTTTGTTCTGAGGGGCCGTGTGAATCTGAGAGAGATCGACAGCGCCCCAAACACACGTGACATCAGCCAGTCTCTATTTCCACTCATGATTGAATCTTTGTAAAGGGCTGCTTGTCATCTTCCACGACAGAAGTAGCATACCTGTACTTCTCCAGTTTCTCTTCTATCAGTCTCAGGAACACTCTGAAGTAAACAGTACCTTTTCTTTAACCAGAGATGATATTAATTTCTTGGTATCTTCAGGAGCACATTTTAAAAGTGTTGTCTGAGTGAAAATAAGCGCTCCCGGAGATAGTGCCCATGGAAAGCCATTCATTTCTCACAGTGCTTATTAAGCACGGGGTTTCAGAGAGACCGGAATTTGTCTCAGGAGCCAGAGGCCACAAGGCAGGGGACACCCTGGATGGGAAGCCAATACAATGCAGGGAGTATGCGAACAAACAGACGCCAACTGCAGAGCGTTGCTGTTCAACGAAAACCGTGTATGTCCACTTTTTGCCGATTGTGACTTTATACGATAAATTCTGCACTGTTTACTGATACTGTTTGACATGTAACTGACAAATGAAAAGATGTTTCATAAAGTCATCTACTGTATTTAGCTAGTATTTACATTTGTATTAGTTAACATTTCTATTCATGATGGTTGTTGGTATACATTATCACTAATTGTAACAACTTAATGTTGACACACTCACACACACCACTCACACACTCACATACCACTCACACACACCATTCACACACACTCACACACACCACTCACACACCACTCACACACACCACTCACACACGCACTCACACACACACTCACACACCACTCAAGCAGACATTTACAACTATGGGCAATCTAGTAACTCCAATCAACCATAATATGTTTTTGGACTGTGGGGGGGGGGACCCAGAGTACCCAGAAAAAAGCATGTAAACAAGTAAGAACATGTAAACTCCACACACGCAGAGCTATTTGGCGGGCACCCAAAGCTGGGTACCACAGGTGTGAGGTAACAGCCTAACCACAACCCCTGTCATAAAAGCCTCCATAGTAATTTTTATTCTCGAGTGACTTTGGGATTTGATTTTTGTGGGAAAACATTTTGTTAAAATTAAGGCAAAACAAAAATAATCCTAAAAAGTATCACACAGCCAACATTATGCAATTCAAAAGTAATTGTTCTGCAAACCATTAAACAGGATTTTTAATTTTCAATCAAGCTCCCCTGCTGGTTTTGCTGCATGGTGGGTACTTCTCATTGTGTCCTCACAGTGTGAGGGCTGTGGAATATCAACTATAAGAAAAGTCCTCACAGAAGCTGCTTTCTTCAGCATCAGCTCTAACTCCAAAAACCAGATTCTTTAAAAATCAGTCTAAGAGAGCGGAAAAAATTATCATTAAGGAAAACAATAGGCAATGATAATTTCAGATACCACAATGGATGCAAGATACTTTTTGTCGTCGCACACACTGAATGGGAGAGAAACTGGCAGCTTTAATAAAGCAGCACAGCATTCAGAGATGGAGGGAAATGTCACTTTCCTCCTCCTCTTTTAAGTGAAACATCCCACAGCTGGTGAACTTTGAAATATGTGAGGCATTTTCACAGGGCAGATGTCAGTGTACAGAGAAATAAATTGACCAGTGGGTATGTTCTAGAAAGGGATCAGTGAATGCTGTCAATCAAAGGAACATTTGCTGACAAGATGATCATTTAATAGGGGATCTCTTCAAAGATTTTGTTTACCGGATTATTGTTTCAACCACCTACAGTAACTGGTTGATAGCAGCTTATTTTTAAAACATCTATTCCAGTGGAGAAGGAAATTTGTACTATTTATCTATAGGGTGTCCTGGAGCACAAATTTCTGGCAGTCTGATTTACTTGTGCAGTTAGAGATCTGACTCCAAACCACGGCATTTAATTGTTAATAGGCAGAGTTCCAATTGATGACACATTAAATTAACACTGCTCCAGTATTAAAGGTCTGCTTCAGAGATCAACTTTTACAGCAACATGAAGAGTGGCATACGCTTCAATATAAACAAAAATAATAAAATGAATGACTCTCTGCAGTAGTGTAAATGGAAAGCGGATTGACAAGAGAACAAATTAGCGCTGAGTTAACAAATTTGATAGGACATCTGCAGAATGATCATTTTGGTATACCTAATTACTCATAGATGCTCTTTTATGTAGAATTATGTAGAAGTACACTGCAGTAATTGTGTGGGAATAACCATTTTCAAGGAAATAAACTTAATTGAGATTGATTCATTTGCAGACATTAAGAATTAAAAAAGGTGTAATTTTGTTAAATAAAAAAATAAATCAAGCTCCCTGGCTGCATTGTGATGCAATCTGTTTAATAAAAATGAAAAATGTTATAATTGATTGAATGAGCTTTTCGTTCTACATTGAGACCAAAAAAATGTAAGAAACACCATTTATTTTTTATCATTCGTGCACTCATACTGTCACGTTCAGTGGATCAGGCGAGCGGGTAAGCAGGCGAAGGGAGCCGGACTGACAGGGAAACGGGGTTTATTGTGACGAGACAGGCGGACATCCACAAACATAGCATAACATTACAATGCCGGATCTGGGAAACAGGGGGAGACGCGGACTAATATACACAAGACTAGTCAAAAGAAACAGGACACAGGTGATCACGATCAGGAATTGACACGAGGTAATGAGGGGGCGTGGCACACACGAGGATCGTACGGAGCCGGGCGTGACACATACATCCCCGAAAAACAATTCAGTGTCAATGGTTTCAGTAAACAGTAACCAAAAAAAACATCAGCACAGCAGAATCAGAGAGGCTGATCATCGCATGCTTGCCGGGCCCCGGAATCAGAGAAGCTGATCATCACATGCTTGCCGGGCCCCAGAATCAGAGAAGCTGATCATCGCATGCTTGCCGGGCCCAGGAATCAGAGAAGTTGATCACCGCATGCTTGCTGGGCCCGGAATCAGAGAAGTTGATTATGGCATGCTTGCTGAGCCCCGCTCACATCCTACGCTACAAAGCATTTGCTTGCACTCTTGCTCCAGTGCTTTGACGGATGTCTGAGCAGGGAGAGGAACATGTCGGCGTTGTGGTTGGGGGTGGGGGGGGCGCTGTCTCAGCCATAGCCCTGTAACATTTAACTCACTAACACTTTGGGGGCGGCTTAGCCAATGAGGTGATGCATTGGAAGACCATGTCCTACTAACAGAGAGACAACTTTATGAACGATTTTCTGACATTGGTGCATAGTGTCCAGAGCCTAACACAGAGGCTATAAGTGCAAGGTAGGGAACAACCCAGGATGGGCCACCAACCCACCACAGGGCACATTCACACACCATTCACACCTATGGGCAATTTGGTAACAAAGGAATCCCCACAATACAGGGAGAACATGCAAAACACACAGTCTGGTCCTAAAAGTGTGAGTGGACAGTGCTAACCACTTTACCACCGTGGAGAATTCAGTCAGAGATAATCACAAAGCCACCTCCACACGTTATCTTACCACACATCCATCTGCTTTCACTGCTTAGCTATTACATGGGTACAGTGAGTTTGGAGGCTAATTTAGGACAGAAGGTAAGGGACACTCTGTGATAACATGAGTAACATGAGCAATTTTCTTTTGTAGTAACATGAGCAATTTCCTCCGGGATCAATAAAGTTTTTCTGATTCTGATTCTGATACAGGATCCCAGTCTATGACAGGGCACAGGCAATCAGACAAAAAGGGCAATTTAACGGCACAAACTCACTGAAACAGAGGACACCAAAGCAAACACAAACACACGTGACGAGTCCCAAAACAAGCGCAACTATGGAAGCTGGATATGTGGCAGGCAGCCATTGTTATCTTGGTAAGACGAGCCCAGATGGTGCCTTACCAGCCAAGGCTGTGCTGTTTAGGTGGTTAGGGATCAAATGAGCTGTAAATATATGTACCATGCTTAAGTGTCCTGCCTGAGATCTATGGTTTGTTTCTCTTTTTTTCCCATTTTTTTCAATTAACAATGAATCATTTGAATGGCTTGCCAAGTCCATTGTCTTAACCTTGAACAAATATACTTGCACCTTATCTTGCTTCGAAAGAGATTCTGCTATTAGGCTTATGTTACACAAATGACTATGCTTGGCATAATTCTGGATGGACCACTTGATTTATAGCTACGCACTGATGTTCATACACTCCTCTGTTAATATTCTGAATAATTTTACACTTTGTTGGTCCTTTTCTGGGTCCCATTTGTTTCGAGGTCCATCCTGATGAGTGTAATGGACCGGCTGTCATCGCTAAAGCAGACATTCAGTGCACATGACAGAACACAGCGATCTGGTTCAGTGGTTTTTACCCTCCGCCAAATCCATTCCACAGCGTCAGGGAGATCCCAGCAGGGGAGGGCTGGAGTTACAGAGGCTCAGGTGTCAGATTTAAGAGCTGCCAAAGGACGCACTAAAGAGCAGCTAATGAACCCAAACTACACCCTCAACTTAAAAAAAACACAAACATCTCGCAATAACAGCCCCCCCATGCAGCTCCAAAAAGGCAAAACCGTACGGCAGCTGGGGAGCGAATGACGCCTCGAGCCCATGGTGACACCGTGAACTTTTCCGAAGGATATAAACTTTGCTGCCAACAAGCTTCCAGTTTTCTGGCCAAAAAAAAAATACAAATGAGTGGTAAATAAATTAATAAACTGGAAATTGCATATTGTGCTGGTGTGTTGGTAGAAAGTTGATAACAGTTTAACTTCCATGAAATTCAAACATAATTTAGAGAGGGGATAATATATCTGTAAGTGGCTCTTTATACTACAGAGCAGTAGAAAAATGTCACGTTATCCTGCGTTATCAAAGCGAGTGGATGAGTCGGTGTGTTATATATGCCAAAAGAGGCCCAGGGCCTAAGTGCTTGTTTCCGGCTGTTCTGCTCCTTCTCTCACTGTCAGTGTTGCGTAATGCAGACAGAGCTAATGTAAGGCTGATACATTCACTGCTGTTCTGTGAGATCCCGCTGATCCTATGGAATGTTCCCTGACGGTGGCGCCCTCACCCATGTGGCACGGTTGCCAAACTGATGGTTTTATGGCCATGAAAGAGGCGTAAACCATACACAGTGGTACCTCCAGTCACCAGACCTCACCCCAGGCACACATCTGTGTGGGATCCTCTCGCCGGGCGCGGCATTTTCCACCCTAATCGAATGGAACGACAGGATTTCTAGAAGAATAATGGTCCTTCCTTTTTCCTGTAGAGTATCAGACCCGTTGAATCCATGCCAGGACACCCTCCACAAGACACTCCAACAGCTTGCCTTATTAATGCACATTACCTCGGTGTTTCCTTTGTTACCTGCAGTACTGTTTTCAGTCTTGGTTGCCTTCCACAGTTCTCAAATCCTGCGCTTTCCGCTGTTATCCGTACGCTGGCTTTCCTTGTTCATAATTCACGATTGCTCCGTATCTCACGGTTTCTCCATGCTTGATGCCATCAGCTGCATGATTGCCCCTTTGTCTGACTACATGGTACAACAGAAGTCAGCAGATCCCCAGCCAGGGTCTAATCCCCCCTGCATTCTCAGTTCTTGTTTCTTGTCAGTATTTTGCAGGTAAATTTTCGCATCTGTTATGTACCCGGAGGCTCAGCCAATCAGGGAACGGCAGTTGCTATGGGGGGAAACCAGAACCTCAGGGTAGAAAAGTGGCCACGAGGGTTTTTTGGTAACAGATGTTAGTTAAAAAGGTTATGTTTCCCCTTGAGGAATTTAAGGCTGTGCGTGATGTAATGTGAGTGGAATTTCAAACAGGAGGCTGAAACGACACTTTAAACAATGTCTACCTGCACAAGTGAAGCATCACCTCATTTTTTTTTCTACGTTTTGCTGATATTGATTTATTTTTTAATGAGAGATATGCATATTAGGGCACATCGGACACCCTAAGGCTGAAGGATGAGCCTCTCCCTATTCTAGTTTTTTTTCCCTCTTCACATATCTTGCAAAGATATAAAATTTTGGGCAAATAGCATTAAGTTGGAGGCCTTCTCTTGTCATCTGAAGTTTTCACAATAGCTGAATGTTCATGCAAAGCAAGTGATGTTTCTTATCATGGTAATAATATTTTGTATTTGTACTTATTTGTGGAAAGCATGGTGTCAGAGTATTATTTTAGGCAGTGTATTTAATTTTGTCATAGGCACTAATTTTGACTATCTGCAAGTTATTATGAGAAACTCAACTTTAATTTAGTTTCGTGAAAGATACATGCGTCAGTTCTGTCAAGTAAGTAATTTAGTTGTAGTGAATAATCAATATAATAACATTATTCATTCATCTGTTATTTATTAATTAATACTAAGAGATGGTAGGCTTATGGCCTTTAGGTCCTATTTTGTACTATTGGAATTTAAAATATATTAAGGCAAACAAATTAATGCTGCCACATTTTCAAGTGAATTACAGCTATGAAAACCAAACCTGCTTTTCTTACAGTTATGAAGTCGTCCGAAGGCAGTGCAGAAGGAAACAAGGCAATCTGCGGAAATATTTGGACTAGGAAATGCCATTACTGAAGTGGTAAAGGGGGCATGTTTACCGGCGCCGGATGTACCATACTGAACCAGACAGAGAATTTCCGATAAACGACTCCTGATGTACCATACTGAACCAGACAAAGAATTTCCGATAAACGACGCCAGATGTACCA
>JAODLC010000001.1:13608274-13628455 GCA_026781145.1 Hippopotamyrus pictus
ATATATATATATATATATATATATATATACTGAAGCCTATGAGAAGTAGATCCTTTTTGCCATCTGTGGCTCCTTCTGAGCAGCATCTCCCAGGAATTACCCATAAATCTCACAGCTGAGGGCTGCTATAAGCTGATGTTGCTGGTCGCTCACCACAGTGATGCTAATATGTTTTTCCTCACTGTCCTTGCATGGATAAATTGGCTCTGTTGAAAGGGCTTCTTTGTGGATATTATCAAGGCCTTTCTGCCTCTAAAAATTGGTCAAAATGGTCAGAAAAGCACCCTCCGGGCAGTAATGGCTTCTCCCTAAAACTCTAACTCAGCTTCTTACCTTTCTTGGGCACTCGTTTGATTTGCATCCATTCATCTCTGCATAAAATCTAGACTGAGGTTCCAATTGCTTTACTAACATAAAGTATAAAAGCCTTGCTCATTAAGCTGTAATAATGTCTTCCATAGCGTTCTGTAATTATGGGAATTCCATCCTTTCGCGTTTCTACTTGCAAATGCTCATACGTTCCTTTTTTCCTACTGCATTTGCCTGCAGTTGTGCTAATTATCCATCCATCTGAATAAACCCCGAACACCACATGTGTATCTGTGCCTCATATCAATAAACCTTTCTCTTTCTAATTGTCCCTGTGATTCAAATATGCTCAAAAAACATGCAAATATAAATCTATTGTGCTAGCAAGTATGGTACAGAATCATGTTCCAGTCAGGTTTTGGAAACTGTGGTTCAATAAAATGTGTGGGGTGGTGGCTTACTTTACCAGATTTCCCATAATGCATTGCACATGAGTATGTTCCTGTGATGGACCGACACTCTGCTCAGGGTGACTCCTGAATGTCTGGGATAGATTCCAGGAACACTATGTACTGGATAAGCACAGAGTGTTTGTAAGATGAACAGATGACTCAGTAAGGCCCAAAATATATCGAGATGTTTGAGGTATACAATCGTCCCTCGGTATCGGTGGGGGACTGGTTCCAGGCCCCCTCGTGGATACCCAAATCCACAGATGCTCAAGGCCCTTATATGAAATGGTACAGCATTTGCATATATTCTATGCACATCCTCCTATGTACTTTAAATCACCTCCAGATTACTTAATACCAAATACAATGTCAATTCCATGTAAAAAGTTGTTATGCTATATTGTTTATGGAATAAGGACAGGAAAAAAAGTCTGTAGATGTACATACACACATAATCTTTTGTGTAGATTCAGCATGCAGGAAATCCAGGTTTTGCTTTTTGGAACTTTCTGAATATTTTTTTCCTGAATATCTTTGATCCACAGTTGATTGAATCCATGGATACAAAAGCCACAGGCACAGATACTGTAGTTCAATTAGCTCCTTATTTACAATAAAACATTTCCTGTCAAACAATGGTGAGCAATACAAAGAAAGGGCTGCGTTAGATTGAACTGTATTAATTATGTAGTAATTCAACATAAAGTGGCAGGGTGAGATAATACTGTAATATGTTTCGGCACTATTACCCACTATGAATGGAGACTTTATGAATCATAAACTAGAGATGAATCCACATTGAGCAATTAGACACTGAATAGACCAGCACACCCAAGTTAATTGGACTGTATCCATCCACACTGTTTTAGATCAAGCATACCGCCAAGCCACATAAGCACGGAGTAAGAAAATCAGATCAGTGAAATGTATTTTCTGAGCCATATAATGAACGCCACTACAAAGTGCAGGAAGATTGGTCTCATCATCCAAAAGGATGCCTCTTCTAGACACACATCACCGAATTGAGGATTGCTGTAATGTCTTTAAATAGCGGCATTTGATCTCATGAACTTCTGAGTTTATAGATTATTAAACAATAGCAATATTAGAGGTACTGACTAATATAGGCTTAATACTCCACTTGAGAGTTTCAAGAATTTCATACCAAAATGCTTGCAATGAATAGATATCACTGGGAATCATTCCAGTAGTGTCACAAAGTAATCAGTCAGTATTTTAGAGTGTTGGCAATGAAAGTATTTTCCATTTAAATCTGAATCCATACACTCATGATGAAAGGTCACGTTAATGCCAGAGCAGTCTCTATGCTTGCAAAAAATTAACATGTCAACAGCTGTAACGGCAACCGGAATGCAATTTCTAATGAGTGAATTTTCTTCGGACCACTCCAGTAGACAGGACACGTGGCTCATGCAGGTTTGCCTGACAACCCACATGGACAGCCATATGGAGCGGGAACATGGCACACTTCAGACCAAAGTGTTAACGCAGGAGCACAAGCAGCCCTCCGGCGCTCCGTCACGCCCCGTCACGGCTCACCCCACGGCATCTGCTCCTCATCGGTTTAACCCCCAGTCCCCGGCCCCAATGTGACCTGAGAAACTTTGATAAAAATCACAAGGTAATACATTAACCTTGTTTCCTTATATTATCACCCAGATACTGTCCTGCTTTCTTTTCCTTATTTGATTTCGGATGAATATGCAAAAAGCAACAAAACTGCCGACTCAATTTCTATAGCGCGGCGGATGATTAATAGCTGTGCATTAACCTGGTGTGAGTTATTATATAGCCCTTCTTTTACTGGCACTGGGGTTTCTGGGAAATTTAGATAGGTCAGAAACATATTACAGGATGCGTGTTTCACTTCTGATAACGCAACTTAATCAGTGATATCTGAAGAAACAAACGATGAAAGGGACAGAGACTTACAGAGAAAGAGAATGAGAGCTTGCTAGCTGTCAGGGATTAAAAACTGCGTGCTGCCCTCAACTTTCCTGGCATTTCATGTCCCCTCTAGCTTCTAAAGGGGAAAATATCTGGATTTCTTCTTAAAAACTGTCTGCTTGCTTTGCGAAGGATGCCGGAGCCTCAGTGATGAAAGATGCATAACGGTTTGTGAAGCATATAATCAGTATGTATCGGAAATGCTATAGCTGAAACAAACCCATGAAAAAATACCCCCCCGCCCCCCAATCACCAATTCCCTACCCTCCACCCACCCACTAAACTTAACACATTTATGAAATGCTATCTGAAAGTAAAAAAAAAAAAAAAAAACTCCTGTTTTTTTTAGTATTTAACCTGCTTTTAAACTCCTTGAGTAACTTGCCACAGTTATTGCTTAACCATAACTGCTTCGACATGTGCAATAGGAAACTTGAGCTGTGACTGTTTAGCATTCCTAACTTTCCTTTTGATATTAACGAGTCTGACCGTTCACCTCTGACCTCTCTCAATAACAAAGTGTTTTTGCCCTCTGAACTAACACTGACTCGGTCATTTTTGTTTATCGCATGATGATTCGCTGTAACAGACATTGTAGTGCATAAAAATCCCTGTAAGGTGGCTATTTCTGGCATGCTGAAACCTCAATGTCTGACACCAAACAATCACACCACATTCAAAATCTTTTAGATGAGGCATTTTGCACATTGTAAAGCTCTGCTGAGCTGTAATTGAGCCTCCTAACCTGGTGTCTGTATGTAGGAGGAGATCTTTGAGGGTAACCATCAGATATGTCTCTCAAAGTGGCCACTGAGTGTATGTATCTCACACAGAAATTGGCAATGGAACCTACATAACATCTTCTATCAAGGGAGCTGGAGAAAAGTATCCATGGTGGTCTTACTGTAGATGGGACAACACGTACAGCAGAGAAACCCAAGGGGCAGCCCAGCCAATCCCAGCTTCCCCTTTACCACTTTACAGGAGAACAATCTATTTATCCCACTTTACTGGAGGAGATCAATCCATTTATCCCAGTTTCCAGTGTTAGGGCCGCTGTCTGTGTAGCACCTGAAATTCAATATCGCTCCTTGCAGAAGTTTATGTACAGCAATTCAAGTGCTTAAAATGGCAATAGGTGGATATCATGTAAGAAAAAAAATAAAAGATGTGTTACATCTGTGATCCCCTGCTTACTGCGCTGTGCTGCAGGGAGAGCCTACAACCCCTCCACCTAGATAAGTCATAAGTGGTTGGAAGATGGATGGATGGATGTCTGTTTAAATTTTTTCAGCCTTTATGGACATCGCGAACAGCACACTTGAACTGCTGAATGTTACAGACAAATATGGCCACCCAAATGAATAAGAAGCAAGAAGTGTGAGATTTTAGCTGCTCAAACAATGTGGTGTAATTTGTGGTTACAGTAAGATCCAAGAGGCTTGTCACTCCACGGGCTGTGGAAATTAATTCAGTCCTTTTTTGGAGTACAGGGCTAATTTACAGGGAATATCATTCAGGTTCTTACAGGAATCTCTATGGACTCTATGACCTGCTTCAACATGAGGCGGGCAAGATAATGATAGTTATTATTATAATTGTATACTGGCAGTTACCGACTCACTAAGACTTAGTACCCAGATTTCAAATAAGTCATCTTACTAGTGATTAAAGAGTTGACAGGAAATCAGATCAGCTCCCTTCTGGGGTTTCAGTGTGTGATAGCCAATGTCAGTCAAAGGAGATGCAGTTCAAAACAGAAAAGGCAGCAAAATTACATACTGAAACATCTGCGAATAGGAGGCTGTAATGAATCACATTGCTACAATTGCTGTTCAAGTATTAAGGACCCCATGATATACTTCCTGGGAAGCATTAATTGGATCCTACTGTTCAAAACTCAGGGAAGTCATATTTCAGGAGTGGTGAGGAAGGGAAATAAAGGCATACATAATAAATAATACATCAGACGTACTGGTATACTGAGTGACGTTGCACAGATTTTTAAATTTTTTCTTCCTGTAGCCATGAATGTGTGATTTATGATGCCAGGTGCTTTGGGGAACCAGTGAGAAATGACGCGTGCCTTTTGGACTTTGCTGCTGTGACGGAGGATGCATGTCAGAAAATATGGACCAGACAAGAAAGGAGCAGGTGAACCCGACTGACCTTCAGCCAGACTCTGACACAGCACCGCCCCTCCCACACAGAGATAAGATCCGGCCCATGTGTTTCAGCCAGGCGTCGGCAGACGGACACGGCCGTGCTAACAGCAGCTCGGACATAATGAGAACAGCAGTGGCGGTGAGGTAGCGGCGACTTGCTAACGATAATACACATTTACCTTACATTTCTTTATTTGAAAGATGGTTTTGTCCAAAGCAACTGGGGTTAAGGGTCTTGGTCAAGGGCTCAGCAGTGAAAGGAGGAGGAAAAAATATCACGGGGAGGAAGAGCATAAGAAATGAGAAACTCTGAAACATTCCCCATGGGGGCAAATCAAGTTAATGTCGAGTGGCAGGAGTCATGTGGCAGAAATGTGTATGGTGGCATTAGCTAAGCAGCGACGGCAGGCAGCTAGCGACTGCAATTAACGATAAAACGGCCTCGGCATACTGGGCACATAGCTGGCGACGGGTCTGCGGAAACTGCTAGGGGCCATCATTCCTCATTTCGATGTTTTAATGCGATCAGATTTATTTTTCAGTTTCTATTAAATTTTTTAAATGCATTACATTCAAACTGATGGATACATTTAACATTTAGTTGATGCATTCATCACAACTGTATTTACCCATGTCAAAAATGATAAATACATCCAGATGAACGTGCTATATTATGGAAAAAAAAAAAGTTCATTTTAAAGGAATTTTAATTGGACACTATTAGGTTGGGGTATTTACCAAAATGCAGGCTGTTTCCCACTGAGATATTAAACAGCATCACTGACATTTCAATGCAAAGTTATGACACTGATTTAGAGAGCTGGGTTTCCTTTACTTGACCTATTTATCTGGCAATTGGAAACTAAAATAGTTTTAAAAATTCTTGCTTACTAATCTGCAAATCATTTTGGTAAACAGAATAACTCAGAATAAGCCGGTATTGTTATTACATGTTACTCTATCCATCCTCCAAAGTTATCCACTAGTGGGTCATATGGACCCCAGAGCCAATTCCAGGCAGCACAGGGCACAACGCAGGGGTCACCCTGGATCGGACATCTACACACGACAAGGCAACTATGTGTTAATGTTACAGCCAAATAGACATTGCTGGCCAAGCACAGGCCTGTTTTACTTCTCTTACGTCTCAGCGATCTTTAAAAAAATATATGCATTTGCCTATTAGCATGCATCTAATTGTGTAATCTGTCTCCAGGCATGTTTACTCTGTCTAATCCATCATATCTGACATCAGGTACCACTCCCCACACCAAAGAAACAGCTGTCAGGCACACTGCATTAAGGAAATGGGATTTGTTAAAAAAAACTAATTGCATAAAGAAAACAAAAACAAAATACCAGGAAACTTGTTAAAATGTAATAATAAGTTACATAATTCAATGTGCAGGATGTTTATTGTAAGTGGCATTTATTAGACATCTCAGGTTTATTCCCTTTAATGATGTAAATAATTGTTTTCCCATAAATTGGAAGCCTTTCAAATTCTGCGATTGCAGGATGTCACGAAGTCCTAAGTCATTTCTCAGCGTGGATATAAATAAATAACACTGCCTTCTATTCTTGCAGCTGAGCGTGGCCGACGGATAGTTGTTGACAACTCTGTGAATAGACCCAGGGAACTTAACAATGCATTATGTATTTTTGTGCTGTTGCTGAACCAAGGACAGGTGACATATTGATCACAGATAAAACTAACAGTTTTGCAAATTAACCGCATGCTTCAGAGCGTTGTTATGATGCTGTTATTTATTAAACACTTTGCAGCTTAAATCATGGACTGTTTCATGTATTCAAATAATGTGCAAATAGGTAAATGCCGGATATCATCAGATTTTTTTCATTGATGAGCATTTCACAGTAAGCTCATGGTGTTATTATCCAATTGCCCTCAATTAGTAGACATCAATTTTTTAAAAATGAGTACCTTGGAAGAATTTTTTTTTTTTTTTCTCCTTGAGCGAAACATGTGACTCATTTAAGCAAATGCAAGTAAAGGTTCTGCAAAACTCAAATGTCTTGCAATTTTATCAGGAATATCCATCCATCCATCCATCCATCCATCCATCCATCTATCCATTATCAATCCCAGCATCATGGGGTGAGAGGCGGGAAACACCCTGGGCAGGCCGCCAGTTATCAGGAATATATTATATGGTTTTAAGTTTTGTAAATGTAATGGGGATAAAATGAAGTTAACTAAGTTTACAGGCTATCCAAAGATGTTCCTCATTGTATCCTAGCACACAGTAAGAAATGTTAACCAGCGGGCTGAAGATGACTAAATCTAGCAGAAGATTTGGAATAGCTGAATCATCTTCATGTGGATTTTCAAACAGCTGTCTCTCTGCTATCAATCATTTCGCCGAATCTGCTCACAATACAGTCATAAGTGAAATCCATCAGTATTGCCGTCACTGCGTGTTATAAAACTGACGCCGATATCCAGCCCTTGCTCGATGTAAGACACGTAGAGAGAAAGCTCTCTATTCAACTGCCATCTTGCATCTTAGGCGTGTGACCCTCCAATGTATACCCAAGCAAAAGAGACAGCAACACAAAAGGAAGACGTAGACCCCAGCCCAGATTTTATCAGAGCGCTCGGAGCATAAAGAGAGCTTTGACAGCATCTCTTATTTCATTTACCAGTAGATTAGTCAGAGGCCTGCCCAAGGCAGCTACTGTGTGTGCAAGTGAATAATTAGTGCATGGAAATGACTCAATGCATTTTCTTTTGTAATAGTGTGATGCATTATAAGTCAAAACCTCTTTCCATGGACATTTTAGTCTTTTAGGACATTAATAAATGAGCAGAACATGAACAATTTATCTTATTGGACAAAGGAGTTTAAAAAATACATTATGAATGATACATTTTTTATGCAATACCCTAAAGTTTCTTTCTTTGCATACATTTTGCTCAACTTCTCTTACTTTCAGACAACCTATCAAAAGTTCCTCAGCAAATCAGTGAGATACATCACACTACAGGTAATACCCAAGCTGTCTCCTCCAATTTGACAGAAATATACTGACACCTACTTGGGTGGGTGGGGGGCAGATAATAGAGTTTTAACGCCCATCATTAAGTTTCAAGTGCCAGAGGCTAACCATTAGCCGACACATGGGGTGGCATTTCTTTACTCTCACGAAATTTAAGGGACGATGTTTGGAGGCTGTGAAATTTCACTTTTAGAATAAGACCCTTTCATTTATGAGAGTATTACCATAACAATTCATAACAATCAAATATGACTTTGAGAAATTTCCCTAACAATGTCTAAAAGGGCAAAGACATAAAGAATGTAGCCTAGCAGACAAGACACAAAGTTGCAATATTGGGCCTCCAGCTGTCTTTGATCACTTTGGATATCATTACCTATTATTACCCATAAAGCTTTTCATTCGAGAAGACATAAAACCTTTAGAATATAGGAAAAACACATAAACCACAAAGATGACATTTACTACATTTTTATTGAATTTATTACTACAAACCACAAAGATCTAAATGATTTAAATTTCTATAATGTCTATACAGCTAGCTTCCTCTGTTTAAGAGTGATTGCAGATACCTATAGACAGCCGGGTATGTTTATCAATATTTGATGTACATAAAAACAACATGTTGCAGCGTCAATTGCTTGAGGCAGCAACAATCATAGAAAAGCCTATAGAAGCTATCATTAAAAAGCCTAACGGCAGGAAATCTGTCCGAAACAGTAGGCGGTACGAACTGTCACATTTCAAACTCCCACTTACCCCTTTAAAATGTAAAATGCCAGAACATGAGCTGATTTTCTTCTGCTGGTTCATTATACCGTGCTTGGGTCTGCGACATTTAAGATGTGTTAGTTAGAAAATAATAATAATACACATTGATAGATATTCATAAGTAAAAAACAAACTCACAGTGTTTTATATCAATATTTGGAGTTGACTGTGCTTAATTGCTAGTGGGTTGTTGGTAGTGTATAGAGAAAGAATATGGAAAGAATTACTTAATAACTTTATTATTTGGCTTTATGGGTGTACTTGCTATTATCGAAATCGATGATCATTTTAGAAAAAAAAAATGCTCAGAATGTCCAGAATGTCCTTGTTTTCAAGGAATGGGGAAAAAAATCAAGAAAGAAAATCAAATGGCTTATAAAATGGACCTGAGCAGGATAAGACACATATAATATTTCAATGCAAATTATGTGCAACATTTGTTACACTGTCATTTATAGAGTCTCATTTCTCTCCTTGACAGGGGCTTCTGTAAGCAGGGATGTTATTAATTATGTCTTCCTAAAGAGTGAGATAAATGAAGAAATGCATCCAATCTTAAGACATACGATTTATAACAAGTCATAAAATGAGACATTTAGCTATTTTACATTTCAGGGCAATTTAGGTAAATCCTTCAGAGAGATGCCTAACTTACTCAATACGACTCCTCAAGCCTCAGCACTTTGGCGCTTCTTAGCTCAGACATCTTGAGGATCTATGGCTGGAGGGTTAAGGAAAACCTTTGATGCTACACACAGGAGTATGAACTGAGCCTCAGCCCCCCCGAGGCCCTTAATGTGCCGTGTTTCAGATTAAATCACATTCTACATGCATGTAAAATACAAGAGGTACAGTCAGGAGCTAGTTATGGGTGGTAGTCTGTATTGATAACCATCGATAACTTAAAGCTTGATAAAGAGAAAACAATCATTCACAAACCACATAAATCCAAGTAGCTCTTGTTGCCTCAGGAAGGCAGAACTCTGCTAAATCCTCTCAGTTTAGGATGGTTTTGTAAAAGCTTTCTTGCAGAGACCGAAAGGCATCACATGGTATTAGTACCGTCCAAAATACTGAAAGTTTTTGTCTTTTCCAAGCACTTTCCTAGCCAAAATCAATTCACCAAAGAAGATGGTAATTAACTACTACTACTACTACTACTACTACTACTACTAATAATAATAATAATAATAATAATAATAATAATAATAATAATAATAATAATAACAATGTTTGGATACTGGCAGCTACAGTAGAAGTATAGCGTACAGGTGCCGTTATCAGATCCGCCTACAGTGGCCTCCTGAGTATCTCTCTTTTGGCACAGACTTCTGAGTGCTACAACAGTCATTTATAACAAAGGGACCACAAAGATGTAAAGAAACATCCCAGGGAGTCTCACAACATGAGTAAAAGCAGATGGTCGCTCCTGTCACCAAAAACGGGGGGAAGGCAGATCTTACATGATCCGGAAGCAGAGATGAGGCATTAGTTAATATCACAAGGAACACACACGGCCTGAGCAGACCATGCTGACTCTCCTCACCGGAGAACCTTTGTGCTATGGCTATGTGTACCACATAAACGACAGATTAACACTGGCACTGCTTAGGCATGTGTTGGATAAACTGTAACGATGGCTTGATATAAAGCAGGAAGGGAATTCAGAGCTGAATTAATGGATAGGATCATAGATTTCGGAGCAAAGCACAATGGCAGCTTTGTGTTCCGAAGACAGTTTGCTGACTGTGTTGAGTAAGGTGCTTTACAGGGATTTAACACGTAAACAGAAAACGCCATCAGGGGAACGAATGAACAGAAATGTGTGTTTTGGACTGTGAAAGTAGGTTGGGAATATATATGTCCTAAATATATGAGCAGACTAAGACAGATAATAACAAGGGAAGGTAGAATGTGAGATGCAGACAGGTTCTAAGCCATTCATTGTGCTTCTTATAAACTCAATCAGTGACAAAGGGGGGTGATGCAATCCTGTGATCCATTAAATGAGCACGATGTGTTTTGGAAGTAGCTGCGCATCGATTCCCAGAGTTCTCATTATCCACTGCAATAATTTAATAATGGTGCTTTTTTTTTGTTTTTTTAATTATTATTATTAACCAAAAGCATGAAGAGTGTGTTTAATTTCAGAAGGCTGTTTATTTTTGGGAAATGTTCCAAGTCAGTAGATCCCTTCTTGGGATGTGCGACCTTTGCCTCAGTCATAGGAATTGTGTGGTTTCATTCTTCACGAAAACCAGGTGCTTGTGTTATAAGTGATTATATTTATATCAACCTCACTGGTTGAAAATCCAATTCATCATACTAAGGATAACATCATATCGAAGTGTAATTCTTCGTTCAGCATTTGATCAAATAATTCTGCATGGCCACAAGGAGGCGCTGTCTGAAAACTGAAAGGGAGAGACAATGACCCTCTTTTCAATCCCCATTATAAACCCACTTAAGATGACAGTCTGTATAAACACTATAGGGAAAGCGGTTGGCTCAGAGAGAATATTATGCTAACCAAATCTTCAGGATACGGCAAATCCCATGCTGCAGGCCTGCTATCGCGATGATCATCTTCGCATTCCGTTCCTTCCACCTGCTTGCCTTAATGTAGACCTTCTATAACAGCAATGTATTCCGTATAGCGTTAATCGAATGCCATCATCCTCTCATAAGTGAGCTGTTTTGAACAGGGTGGGATAGAGCTTTGGATGAATGTTTGACTAACTGGTTTTGGGTTCCTGCACTCCCACATCATTACGGAGGGTAAAAAACTGCAAGGAGATGGGGGACAACTGAGCCATTGCAAGCAGTTTAAAATTCATTTAGTTTGTGACTATCGGTTGCCCCGCTTCACATTTATTTTTCCTATAGACTGCGTTTTAGCCCCTTCCCTTTGTGACCAGGAGAGCAGGGACGTCAGTGCTCAACTGTTATGACCCATTTCAAATCAGAATCTTCTGGTGATGGATTTCAGGTCCCCTCTACCTTCCCCAAGGTGGTCGCTGTTTCATCAATTGTTCCAGAAGACTTACAATAGAGTCCGTGCCTCATTCAGGGATCAGGGAGAAAGTGAGATTTGAAACAGAGCAGAAACACAATGCTGCTTATGTCACGCCCGATCGTCTGATCCTCCTGTGTGCCACGCCCCCGCATTAACCTCGTGGTTTTCCAGCTGTTTTCAATTCTGTCTAATTAAGTTTCTGTATTTAAGTCCGCGTTCAAGTACGTTTCCCCAGAATTAGAATTAAACCCTTATGTTATTAACCTGAATTTTTAAAGCAGCTGTGAAAAATATTTGCATAGTTTTAATCACTTTGAATGAAAACATTAAGTAAGCAATACAGTAAGCTGACAAAAATGACTTGTTTTGTCCTTCAGTTTCAAGGACTGTTGAAGGGAGAACAAGGAATTAGGCCACCTATTCAATTCCTTGGAGGGATTTTGTTAGTTTACTCAGGAGCCAGATACTAAACCATTAATATCAATCTTTATTAACATGTAGACCTGCAGCTACAGTACATGGGAGGTTTCTGATAAATATTTATATTATGTGACTAAACAAATATACATCAAGATTACCATACTAAACTTAGTGTTCATACATAATATTTAGATTAAATACAGTATCAGTCAAAAGTCTGGACACACTTGTTTTTAGTGCATTTGCTTTTATTTTAGGTATGAGATTCATGTAATTGTAAAAGGCTTTGAGACAATGAAGTAATACATACCCAATATTGCAATGACAAATTTTAGACTCATTGTAGACTCATCATAGTGCATTTTTGCTCCACTGACACCGTTGCAGTCTCTTGGCATTCTTTCAACCAGCTTCCAGGTGTAGCCACCTGAGATGCTTCTCCAACAGTCCTGAAGGAGTTTCTGGGCACAAGTCGGCTGCCTTGCTCTTACTTTTTGATCCAGCTCATCCAAACCAGCTCTGTACAGTTTAGGAGGGGGGGTTGTGGGGGGCAGGTCATCTGGCACAGCACTCCCTCTCTTTTCGTGCTGCATAACCTCGGGGTGAGCTTAGGCTCATTATCTTTCTGAAACCAAATGATTTTCAGTAGGTGTTTGCAGACGTCTGACTGGTACTGAATAAAACCGTTACTATGCTACATAAAATATTTACTACATGCAATCAAAGATAGGGAAGAGAAGTAATACAATATCTATAATTTGACATAGAATAATTAAGTATGCACTGGACAGCTAGTCATGGATAATGAAAGCAACTATACATAAAAGGGCCCAGATACAGGAAAACTAAATCACCTCAGCTATTTGCAAAAGAAGCAATGAAAATGTCATAATGTTTATGTTTCATTCTCGCGATACAACGTCTCCTGACGGCGACAGTCTCAGAGAGCTGCCAGTCAGCGAGCTCAACCTCCTGCCAAGCGAGATGATGGTAGCATAACAGCCTTCAGACTGAGGCGTCACTATGAGCCGAGTCGACTGATCACGGTGACGCCCAACTCAGCGAGCCAGTCTGCCAGTCACCTGCTGTCACCGCGGCAGGCGCAGTTGCCCTCTGAGGTACAGTAAAGATGCCTGTGTGTGTCACATGTCACCGTGGGGGGGTTGGGGGGGCATCCCGTGTGCATGACTTTCACGTAGATCGAAATCCAGTGAGAAAAATATGTCAACAGATTTGCTAAAGTAATCTTGCTAAAAATACTCCGGAAATCTAAAAATCCATTTTTTTAATTGTTTGTCAGCGCTCTACATCATTATCAAGCTGATTTCATGCAAATGTATGAGCTATTTTTTGAATGATTGTGTTAGAGGCAAAACATTCGGTAAGTTGTCAGTATCGTAATTGCGAACAGAAGCGAACACACACATTAGGCATCTCATAGCGCTTCCCAGCCGCTGCCGCTCTGTGTTAATTATTCCCTAAAAACACGTTGCTATGGTTATGGAGTGCTGCAATAAAATTGTGTTGTTTTTTTATTATTTCGCTTGCCTTCACGGTCTTTAAAGAAAACAGGAAACATCTCAAGCTGCACTATTGAAATAATTTCCGGGAAAGTACTGCGAAGCTTTGGTGTTTGCGCCTACTAACCAATCTGGATGTAGCTAACAAGACAAAGTTGGTGTAGGTAACAGTGAGTATTATCCTACTCAAGTACTTTTTAGCATAGCTGTTAACTCATGCCAGAGCAGGTGTAAAATCTGCATTAATGGTGGCACACCAGTTTATCCGATGGATTTTTCACTTGTTATTTTTTATTTATTTAATACTATTAACTCTCCCCAAAAGTTAATTTGGAAATTCAATTTTGAGTCACCCATTACATTCTGCAGAATTCAGTCACACCAGAACAACGGTCTAGAGAATTACTTTAATACCCCAAAAACCAAACCTGAGCAAAAGTAATTTTACGTGAAACAATGTCCCATGTGGTGATGTAGAGGAAGTGAAATCTGCAGGATAAAGTTTCAGATGGCACTAAAAGTGAGCCTTTTTTCTTTGCTAAAAGCATTTCCTGGTATTTAGTTCAATGCTATTATTTATTGATATTGTCCTGATGAGGAAAAAGCACTTCTGTAGAGGTTACCTGTCAAATAAATAAAGTCACAACAAAAGATCAATATTAGGCAGAGAGAAATTGTTTTGAAAGGGCTTGGAGTCAAAGGCCTAATTGAATAACAATATATGATATACAAATCACAGTTGATCTATTTTGTCAAATCAAGTACACTGAACTATCAAAATGCATGTGATTGACAAAAGAAACACATTAAGCCCCATCCAATCATTTTCCAGTTTACTCATTGATTTTTACTAAGACAAAACTGCAGTTCCTGCTCACCTTTCTTGCATGCGATTGCTTATGGTAAAACAATACATATGGAGAAATAACAGTGTGAAGCCCTGCAGTTTCCAGTAGTAAATGTGGAATATATTAAGATTGAAATGGGAAAATACTGAATGATTATGTTACAATCAGTCTGTCAGTTTTGTTAGGGCCTGACATCCACATGTTTCAGTGGGCTGTAAAGTTGCTTCATACATATGATGCTTCTTAACACTCAAGGTTCCAGTTCCGTGCATAAAGGATTCTTTGTGGTCGGTAGTCAGTGGGTGAATCTCATCATGCGTACTTGACGGTACTTGTGTTGTCGTGCACCCATTTTACGTCATCTTCCATTGCCGATGACCAGTTCCAATACTAGAATAGAAGAATAGACATACAGAGGACGGTAAAAATCCCTGGATGATGTTCTTGTTCCACCCCAAATATCAATGATTCATCGGTTGCATCCTTGCCGAATGACACCAGTCCCATGATTCATTGCACCCCAAGTTCATTCTTGGAAGGCATGTTAGCAAGAATGCTCTTGCCAAGACCAGATGTATGATTTTCGTGTTCTTGGTATTGAATTTCATCCAGAGCGAGACTCGTGCAGGTGCGTAAGTGCCCGCTAACCCCCAGTTGATGACGATAAGCCCCTCATTGTCAGACAACACCCGCAAGGTCCTCATGGGCGGTCACGGAGCTGCCTGTACAGAATGCCAACAGGAAGCATCTGCCAGCCTCAAATGGCCCCAGGAAGGGGGCGGGATCGCCCACTTGTGCTTGTCTCTCTCTTTCTGCATATAGACAGTCTGCAGGACACCTGCCCACAAGGCACTGCTGCCTCCCATCTGGACAGCCAGGAAGCAGGGGGCCAAAGCCAGCCACATGAGGAAGCCTCCACACTCAGGCTTCCCGTATCCCCCCCCCCCATCGCCTGCCCTTTCCAGTGCTTCCCACATTTCTCCCTTAATTAAGCACTGCCCCTTTAGGGGTCTCTTCTCCTATTCCTCCTTAGTTACCACATCAAGTGTGAGCTATAAACAGGAGGCTTACAGCAGTGTTTCTCAGCCTGGTACCTGGGGACCCCCAGACAGTCCACGTTTTGTTATGGAATGTCGGGTAAGGAGCCGGGAATAAGAACGTGGAGTATCTGGGAGTCCCCGAGGACCGGGTTGAAAGGCCCTGGCTTATAGTGTCCTGGCTGTATGAATACGAGGAACGGGTTCACTTTGTTTGGTCTCACCAGAGACAGAGCAAAACGGAGCAGGCATCTCCACAGCATGTCAAGTCTCTGCAGAAAGCCAACGGATCAGGAGATCCAGTAACTCACAAGTCTTAGGCAGGAAGTAAGTTTTACGCAGTACTTTTAAGATGTGGCATGTCTGCGAAAATGTATTCATTAAAAGAGATATACATACAGTATATACATTAAAAGGTACAGGCAGTGGTGTTATTCAGATGGAGACAGTGTTGGAGTTTCATTTAAAGGGTTTTCAGTGCAACAAGAGAAGGAAAGAACTGGATCTTCATCATGGATTTGTTTTGCTGTTTTCCATGCAGGACAGATGGGGAAAATGAGATAAAACAATTACAGAAAATGATGCTGCTTCACTGGGAATGGGAATACGGAATGGGATTACCAGACTTTCCTTGGGTAAAATCTCACTGTGGGATTGTGGAGGGAAAATCACAAAAATGACAAAAAATGATGTAAAATGGCATGGATCCATGCAGTCACCTGACTAGCCTCCTGGGATGGATGATGCCCCCCTCCCCCAACCCACCGTAACCCCCCCATCACAGGCACCGAGGCTCAGTTTCTCCCGGGTGAGCACTGATACTGGTGTTTACTTTCTGTTTGTAATTCTGCAAGCGCCAAGGAGCCACCGCCGCCTCCTTACCCAAAATGACCCAGAGGTATTGCACTGCCTACAAAGTCCCTACAGGCCCAAACAATGCACGGATGTTCCATCGCTTCCTAGAAGGACCAGCTGTTCACCATCAGCTAGCTAACCCATCCTCATCTATGAAAACATCATCTCTATCAACAATCCCTGACTGACTCCCGTAACATTTATATTCCAGGTACACTGTCCCTCGTATCGATATTTGCAGTAAATGCTGTGAGGCCCCGCAAAACACTGCAGAATCTACACTGCCCACTTACAACACAAATCATTACACTTATTAATACAGAATTTATTATTAAACACTTTGTCTTGAGAATCACGGTGAGCAGTGCACTGCATTCCACAACTGCATGAAACCATTCAGTTCCACTGTAAGAGAAATATGTTTCAGTTCTCAAAATAATATAAAACCAATACATTTAGTTTATATTTTACACCTCTATAGGAAACATTTCAGTGCCGCTGCAAATAAACACGAATATTACTTGAAGGATCGCTCAATATTTGAATACTGGGCAGTCGATTTGTAATTGGGGATTGTTAAATAATGTGTGAAGTTTTCAATGGAGTCTTGACACTGGAAAAATAAATATTAAAAAGAAGCAGGGAAATATATAGTGATAAATATAAGCATTCAATATTTTTAGTCATATTAATTTATGAATAGCTATTTTATTTTCTCCTGCAAAATGCCGATATCAGTCTCTTTCAAACAGTGGAGAGCAGATTTAAAGTAACACAAATAAAGCGTTAGTTTATGTTAGTGAGGGAACTCATTTTATCCAATGCATCGGCTAACTGGGTGTACTTCCTGTTCACAATACCAAGCTCATTACAAAACTGCCCCAAACCAATTACTGAAAAATGGAAGTTACGCCAATAAATCCTGTTTTTATCGATTCTTTCATTCATCAGTATTTTTCTTCAAGGTAACCCAGGAAGGCTTGATGTATTTGCCTCTGCTGGGCCAGGGACTGAGGTGTGATTAAAAGGCCGGTCCAATCCCTCAAGGTATCGATTGCAAGATGGCGCCTGTTAATGAGATCGCTCCAAATAAACTGAGCAGGTGATTAAATGCATGTAGCTTGCAGGTTGGCAGCAGATGAGCGTCTGCAGGTGTCACATGAAAACCCGCCCAAGGTTGCTGTCCCAGGGCTGAACTGACTCTTCTATAACTCCACCTCCACACCCTTTGGGATTGTTTTGGACACGTTTCAGTTCATCTGCTTACATTTAACTTCTCATGTCATCCATCACCTAATCCATTAAAGAGTCAAATTGAACCTGGAGTCTGTCCCATGAGACACAAGGCAGGGGACCCCCTTAAAGGGCACCAGTCCATCAAAGGGCACACACTCACCTACACAACCACAGGAGAGTCAATTTAGAAACTGTTTCACCCACCCATACATCTTTGGACTGCAGGAGGAAACTGGAACCCAAGAGAAAACTTGTGGAAACACAGAGAGAATTTGCAAACTGTCCTTTACCAGCACTGGGAATCAAAACAATAGTTCCAGATGTGTGAGAGAACAACACCAGCTCACCACTTACCCTATTCGCATGGTAGAGGAAACCTAACGCAGCTTTGTTGCCACTCTCAGAACTAGATCTAGCTGATCGGCTATTATTCTTGGACCTGAAGATGTTTAATCAACACGAAAGCACAGCTGCTGTGAGCTTGTTAAAGTCTCTTTTTTGGAGGTCCCTAACAGGTTGTTCCCTGCCATGTTCATGCCTTTGGAACATCTGTATTCCTGAATCCCCAAGAAGTAATCAACCACTAATTACCTGCGAGAGAGTTTCAGAGCATATCAAATCTATTAGGCTACCATATACCATCCTGGGAGGGCTGGTGAATCATCACGAACCTGAGGAAGAGGATGTGACAAGGAAGTAAATGATGACCTTGGACCTTTAGATGTGCTGTGAGACCAAATGCAGGATTTACCCACGAGGTATAAGACTGGCCAGTGTATAAAGCCCTAGGCCCTCACTTGAATATTTGAAACTTGCATTTAACGCATCCATCCATCCATCCATTTCCTATAACTGCTTATCCTACTCAGGGTTACAGGGGGTCTGGAGGCTATGGGTGCAAGGCAGAGAACAACCCAGGATGGGATGCCCACCCACCACAGGGCACACGCACACCCCATTCACACCTATGGGCAATTCGGTGACTCAAATTAATCTCAGCATGTTTTTGGACTGTGGGAGGAAAATGGAGTAGCTGAAGACGGGGAGAACATGCAAACTCCACACACACGGAGCCATGGTGGAGACCCTGATCCCAGAGGTGTGAGGTAGCAGTGCTGACCACTGTGCCACTCCCCTTTAGGGCATCTGAGGATGACACAAATCACATTGATATAGTCACACAAATCCAACACACTACATTCTACTATAAATCAAGGCTTATACCACGTTATGTGCCACAGTACGATATGCTAGTAGAATTAATACATGGAAAAAAATATTGTTTTTGGTGCAGAAAAAGCCCTGAGTCTGAGATATGAATTTATAATCTCCCACTTATATGTCCACTTCTTCATCCATCCATCCATCCATCCATCCATCCATCCAGAATTCAAATTTCAGTCATGGGTACTCTTAATTAAACCAGTACCTTGAATTAAGGTATTAAAGGCATCTTAATTATACCGTGTTTACTTCACAGTAACAGCTGTGGTAACAGAAAGGTAGGGCTGTGATATGGGTGGGGGGTACCATCCATCTGGAAAGGATGAGTCAGATTACTGTCACTCTTCACCAATCAGCATCTTCTTCAATCCCAATGACTCCATTTATTGGTGTGTTCAGCTTTTGGTTTTGACAGCAGCCCAGGATGATAATGCTCTTTTTGTTCAGGGCAAAGCTCACCTCAACACTCTGTTCTGTGCCAATGCTTGTCTTTCTACCCAGGTATATAACATTATTCAGGAGGCTCTTTTGTTATCCTCTTCTCTCTTCCTGGTATCAGCGCTAAAAAAGACACAAAAGTCACTGTTCCATTATGTTTGTTCGAGGCTTTTACTTGCTATTATGAATCATCAGCCATTAACTTTTGGGTCCAGCAGTACTGCCTTTAAATTGGCCTCTTCAAACTATAAACTCAATTATTTGGAAGTGATTTCACAACTAACATCAGTGTCCATCTCAATCCAATTAAATAGGTCTATTAAAAACTGCACTAATTCATTTAATGTTTGAAAAAATGTCAGGTACGTAGGATTATGTTCTAGGTGAAATCCGTGACTTGTATACCTATGTATTCCTCAAAAAAGTTTAGCATACTGTATTATACCATCGTTTCACACTGGCATTTGCACTCTTCCTAATTATGCTCTTGCATGTGAACATCATTAACCCCACTGGCCTCCAGAAGTGCCCCCCCACTCCCTGCCCCTAGCTGATTCACTGACCCAAAGCAGTAGAACTCTCAGCATCATCCTTCTCCAACATGTCACAGTATAATTAAACAAGTTTGTAGCTAATCATCTCAACAGCTTCACATTACTGCTAATAACCTGCAGGTTCCTTCAGATTGTCAGCTCACACTCTGTCACCTGTTCTACATGCTCTGGCTGCAGACTTTTCAAAGTCCATAAATCAGACGCCCTACATTATACAAAGCTCAAGTAGTTTTTACCGTTCATAATACTTAGCAGATATATACACTGTCCCTACTTAAAGGTTAAGAGGACATATTCAATGTTTACTGCTTTCACTGTGAACTGAAGTATAAGAAAAATACAATATG
>JAODLC010000001.1:13631731-13643424 GCA_026781145.1 Hippopotamyrus pictus
ACATCCGATGAAACAGTTGAAAGTCAGAGGACGTTTCTTTTTTTGCTGAGTTTAATTGATTATGGTTAATTGAACATACACAGCAATACACAGTCCTGAAAAAGGGACGTTTCTTTTTTTGCTGAGTATGTGTGTGTGTGTATATATATATATATATATATATATATATATATATCACTCAAAATTGCATCCATAAAAATGTACATAATTTTCATCCATCTATCCATCCATCCATCCATCCACTTACTCTAGCCAGGGCTGTACGGACATAAAAGAAAAAAATAAAGTAAAATGATAAATACATTTTTGCACACAAATCTAACATATCATTTTCTCATTAAACATTTGCCTTCCTGTCAGAGACCATACTTATTTTCAGATTTTTAATAATATGGACCAACTACTCAACACTATTAGCATGACGCGCAGATGTCACTTGATTAATGGAAATACATACAATGAGAATAGATACAATCGGTTCTACAAATTACCATGAATAGTTTCCACAGATAGCAGATTAATGTACAGTGTAATGGACCTGACACAGAAGAATAAAAGACAGTGGTGTTGTTAGGGAAATGGATAAGCTAACAATGACTATCGGCACTGCAGGAGGATACTGCGGCAACCAGACACTGCGTGCTGTATTTCACCCTTTTGCCTTTTTCGACAGTTCACAATGTGGTCCAGGCCTTCGATGCACGACTTATCAATGTCGTACCAGCGAACCGCGTGCAAATCTTCTTTATGAACAAAAGAGCACAGCTACGATTTTCTAAAGGTTCATATCTCACATGGGATACCGCGACTGTAGACAGCAGCCGACAGTAGGTTGAGTACAGATGGGTCACTGGGGGTTTCAGTGGTTTTTCTGGAGTTCCGGGGCTAGCGAGACACATGTGAAGATTAATATCAAACAGATAAGTTACTTAAAGTGAATAACAACTGTAATGGAACATATTTTCAGGGGACAAAATGCTGATTGAGAAGAAATCAAAGTGGAGCAAATTTTACCCATGTTGCCAATTTTGAAAAGACAGCGAAACAGTGTTTTCATTTCTTTCTTTAAATGTTATCAGTGTAACGGAGAAAAGGTCCTCGGCATGGTGACTGGATGAAAGGTTAACGTCAGACTGACACCTTGCACATGCCGTTAGCACGGCTCAGCCACAGCCCTCAGTCGCGCTGGTGAAATGGAATCACAGGGATTAGTGGATTACGTGGATGATTCCCTTTAATCTCATAATGAATCACTTTCATCATTTTTTTATGTACTAGTGTTAATCTATCTGTGAGAAAGAGTGGAGCTGTCTGTATTAGGAATGTCGGCTGGCTGTGATTGGTGCGGCGTTTCCACATAAGCACATCTTATGAGGCTGTTTTGTCGTCATCCTGGAGCAGTGCTGCGGAAGTTACTGACAGAAGTAACCCATTACAAACAGAGGCAGAAAGTTCAGGTCCAAAAAGTACAAATCCACACCAAGGTTTTGTTTCAACCAACCAGTTGAGCATAAAGAGTCACAGTAACAGAGTACTCAACTGGTTTGGCTTGGTCTGCGCTGGGCAGGACAGCATAAAGTTCTGTGCCAAGTTTGTTTTCAGTCCCTTTTCCTTTTTGGCAATTTTCTTCCTTTACTATTTAACCCTGAAAACCAACAGTCTGTAATGTAGCTGTAGTCTGCTGGGAAAGTCACAGGATTTGCCCCCCCCCCACCCTCAAGCCCCAGGCTCTCTCCAGTATTTCTGAGTAGATGGGAATCTAATTGTCTCACAGAGCAGCAATAAATAATCAATTTACTAAATTAAGGCAATTAAAAATTACTCCACACCGGAAAATTATTACCCATATGCTTGTGTTATAAATTTCTGGTTATTCATGCATGCGATTACTTTTTATTCAAATCGACATACTTAGCTGACGATTTCACTCATTTGTGCAGCAAACTCAGCGAAGCATCAAGGTCAGCCTGCAGTCAGCGCACTGCAGAGTGTGTGGGGGAGGTAGGATGTTATGCCACCGATCCCATTTGAGGACGCACAGAGTCCTTTCCTTTCCACAGACGTCTGCCTTCTGCCACCATGGAAACCCTCCTTCCAAAACCCTGGCAAACCTGGCTGCGACGAACCTCCCATCTTTCCCTGGGAATCAGTACAACCAGGGCCAGACCTCTTTATCTGATTATTATATAATAACTTGAAACATAAGTGCACACATTTGTGTAGAAACTTGTCTTCACTTGTTATGATTTAACCACCCTGCCACCAGCTGTCATACAGAGAAACAAAGAGATCAAATTCGGCCTTTAGACGTGACCTTTGCTGCAGGCAACCATCTTACTGGATCGAATGAAAGCAGAGTAAAATAAAACACTTTGAGTGGTAGGTTTGGTCTTCTGGTCTTGACCTTTTGTTATTCTCTTTAATCTGTGTGTGACAGCCTTCCAGGCATATTAATCACAAAGGGAAGCATTTCTTAAGTCTAAACCCATAGCAGCTGTATAGATATGTTATAATTGCATATTTTCATGGTATCATTTTTACCAGAGTTACTGTGAGTACTTTTGCTGGTGTGAATTTGGGTGTGAGTGAAAATCATGTTGGTGACAAAATCCATGGAGGATTTTGATGATGGGGGGGTTGGGGGGGGATCATTGTTGAACCCCTGACACACCCTTCACCAATGACAACATTCACCATGGTCGGTTCATTCCACCATCAGGGGTAGGGATTCTGCATGTGGAAAAACAAGCCTTTTCAGACAAAGCACTGAGGGTCAGATGCTCCTTCAAATGGATCAGTGTGTTCAGTGAACTAGTGATTCTATTAAATAAGGAATAAAAGCTCTGAAATATTTATCGCCCTGTACATTCCAAGATAAACCTGATCCATCCATCTTCCAAGCACTTATCAAGGATAGGGTCACGGGGGTCTGGAGCCTATTTCAGGTAGCAGGAGTGGGGGTATAGGCTGGATGGAATGCTAGGTCATTGCAGGACGTGCAGATACACACACACACACACACACACACACACACACACACACACACACACAGGACGGACTGGAGATGCCAATTAGCCTGACTGCGTATCTTAACAGACATTCCATTCCACCCTGTAGGAAGGTGACTTGCTGGTGGAAATGTGTTCATTAAAATGATTGTTCAAAAAACAAAGTATGAAAAACATGCCGAAAAACTTTTTTCTTTCTTAAAAAAATAAAATACTAATAATAAAAATCATGCCATAGATAGACAGCTCTACTTTAAGGGCTGCTAATTTTTATTATTTTCTGATTTCTAATTGTGTAGCATGACACGTCATTCTTGATGTTTTGTTTATTAGTTTTCTATTTATTAGCAGTTAGAACCTCAGAAATAGTCACACATATTAATTAATTAATATTTCGGTTGCAATTGCAAGTGAAATTCAAGGGCTTAGTAATTAGAAAGGAGCAAGGGCATCAGTCTTTGGTATTCTGAAAACATTGTGCCCATGGAGACAGTATGACAAGTGAGAATTACATACATTACACAGTTTTCCTGCTTTCGTGTCTTAACTTTCCCAAAATTTCCCTTCATGGGATTAATAACTTTCATCTTATCTTAACTTACATTAAGATGATTGGAAACCTATAAAAAAGATGCAATAAGAATATCTATTTCATTTCTATTATTTATAAATGACTGTTACACCAATATGGCAACAACCTGCTTTACCTTGGGAATAATATGTCTTGCAAATATTCCATGATTGAAACAAATTAAAATAATTATTCAGTGCACAGCATGGTAATTTTTGATACATCAATCCATCTACTTTCCATAGCTATTTTTCCAGTACACTGTCACAGTGAGCCTGGATCCCAAGAAGCACTGGACACAAATCAGTTTATCACAGGGTACAAATCACGTCCACGATCGTACAATATGGGATGTTTACAGACACCAAACATATGTTTTGGATAAATGGGAGTAAAGCAAAATATTCAGGGAAAACTTAATTTTTCAAATTTGTATTAAAAGTTTCAACTTAAAAATGTGAAATATACTTTATCCTTGACACCACTATAACAATAATAATAGTATAGTGTTATTCTGGTGATTGTACGTTAAAATAAACACTATAAATGATAGGCCATGCCACGTCCCATTCTGTCTGTTTCCCTGTTTCACCAGTAGGTGTCACTGGCCATCCCGTTCTTTCCTTAGTGTTTTAGCACTTTTCTGCTCTTAGTATTTTTGTTTGCTTCGTGAGCCACCATATAGCTGAATGGGTTGAGTGTGTGATTGGGAACCATGTATTCCTTTTATTGTGGGATATTGTGCATTTTCTGCCCCAGATTTCAGTGTGGCTTAGCCTCATGCTAATTATATCTTGTGTTTGTATTTCTGTATCAGTTCTTGTGTTATGCCTTTGTTCCTATTTGTCCCTGTTTTGCATTTAGTTCTTTAGTGACGCTTTATAATCCTTGTTCCTGGCACCTCCTAGTGTGAAGTTAATTCTTGATGGCCCACACCTTTTTCTTGTCTAGCCCTTGTTTCATCTGTATATATATGCCTACCTTTGCCCAGTTCCTCTGTTGGTTGTGCATGTTGTAGGTATTAGTGTTGTGAGTATTGTTAGTATTGGTGCTGTGTGTTTATAGATGTAGTATGTGCTGTAGGTGTTATGCTGTTAGTTAGTATTTGTGCTGCACCCTGTTTCTGGCCCAGGAGCTCCCCTGTGTTCCAAGACATGTCTATTTTACCCTTAGTTGGTCTTGGTTATCATCCTGGCTTTTTTGACCCCTCGTGGTCTCTTTTGTTTTGGTGAGTTCAAATCAAGTACCTCTTCTTCTGCAAGCTACAAGTGGATCGTTGTTACTTATGCCCTGTCGTAACAGCCTGACATTTAAATGCAATGGGAAATAAAAATATCCTAGGAAGAGCTCTGTCTAATTTTAGACATTCCCAGCACCTGCACACAACTGAAAGTGATCATTTTTAGAATTTTCCGGTTTGTCAGCATAACTGTGTCTTTATGGCTTACAGCTACCTGTCAGTTGATGGTTGCTGTTCCAAAACTTTTCACGAGCCAATCCAGCCCTTACCACAAGCATAATGAGGTTAATTGAAAAATTACTAGTTGCAAGATTACCTCTTAAATGAAAAAAAAGAATAACAGAACCCCAAACATGTACAAAAATCACCAGAACCCAAAATGATTTTAAGAATCTTTAACCTTAAACATCCAAATTATTTTCTTGTCCTTAGCAAACATAATCTCCTGTTTCAAAGGAAAGCTACCGGTAATATTAAAATTAAACATTTAAAAATTAAAATAGAAGAATTAAAAACAATAACTGTTTAATTTCTAGCTAGCCCAATATTACCTTTTATAACGGTTCAATTATGTGAATTAATAATTCCAGCGTATAATGAATATACAGCAACCGTAACAGAAGATCAAAAAGGACAAAGGCTCCGCAGAAGCATTAGAGAGTTTGCTGACAGCAGGTGCTTTTGCTTTATTTTGCCGATAAAGGAATTGAATATATTGTTCCACGCAAAACAAAGATCTGAACATCCAGTAATATTCTACAAAAACCACTAAAGAGATAGCGAGATGGTAACGACATGTGAAATTGATACAGATGGGACATCAAAGAACGGCATGAAGAGTCAGGTAGCTATTTGGGGACATTATGGGTAAATATGCTCTTTGCTAAGATTATTCTTTGTATTATGGGAGTTTCAGGTGTGCCCTAAAAGCTGCAATTAAAACATCAAAAAAGATCACTGAAATCAATTTTACTGTAAAGTGAAATGTGATTGGATTTTACAATGTAATTTATATCATGTTCCTTTAATAGACACCCGCTTCCCTTATGAAAAGGAGATTTTTCCAAAGCACTCCTGCTATCAGCTGAACTGCATGCCACAGACTGACAGCGATGTCTGATGTTTCTCAGTATAATTACTGTACAAGGAATATTGTCTATCCACTCTCCTGTGATCTAACACCATATTGATTTTGATGACTTAATTAATCTCTCTGCGACCTTGTCCTAGATAAGCAGTTAAATGATGGATGGATGGATTAATTATTATATTAGTTAAAAGAGCACTTAATCATATCACGTCACTTACGCTATAGCAAAAGCCTACTCTTTGTTTATAAATTGGTCCGAAGGCAGACTCGTTTTATGAAGTCAACATTTATTCTTCTGATGTTTTTTAAGCCTTCTGCTGCAAGGTACACTGGTATTACTGCGCCTGGATCAGAGAACAAACCAAGATGATATGGGGCGCGGTGGGCCCCATCAGTCACCATGGCATTATGTAAGCTCCTGCCTGTTCTTCACATTTCTGCTCCCACACAGAGACAGTGGCAGACGACTTTATTGTTTTGATTTCACTTCATCTTACATGAGTCAAATTTATAAATAATGTCTTGTCTGTGGTGATCGCAGGCTGCAATCTGAACATTAGGATTGTTATATGTCTGCTTTGATTGGACTCAACCCAGTCTCAGGTGTCAAAGCATGATGCTAATTATGCTAATACCACAAGGGATCAAAGCTCCATAGGGAGGCTTTGAGGCCTACCACACTGCCAGCTTTGAGGCCTACAACAATGCCAGCTTTGAGGCCTACCACACTGCCAGCTTTGAGGCCTACAACAATGCCAGCTTTGAGGCCAACTGCACTGCCAGCTGTGAGTCCTATTATACTGTCAGCTTTGAGGCCTACCACACTGCCAGCTTTGAGGCCTACCACACTGCCAGCTTTGAGGCCTACCACACTGCCAGCTTTGAGGCCTACAACAATGCCAGCTTTGAGGCCAACTACACTGCCAGCTGTGAGGCCTATTACATTTTCAGCTTTGAGGCCTACTACACTGCCAGCTTTGAGGCCTACTACATTGCCAGTACGCAACCTCATGCTAGCCTTACGCTCGACCTGACTGGTAAATGCTGCTGTCCATTCTGCTAAGACTTAGCCTCTTGCTTCTCTTTAACTGTACTTCTGACACTGATGTGATAACTTGACCAACTCTTTGCAAAACTTCAGCTTCTGAAACCAAATCAGCAACCCTCAAATATTTTCTTAAAACTTTTTTTTTATATACTTTTCATATATTTCTATATTTTTAGTATTTATTTTCTTTACTTATTATTTGTGTCGTCCTTCAGCCTTGTTTGCTGCACAGTCTGGAGTAGCACCAGTGGCATTTCACTGCTGCTGTACAGTATGACTGCATTCATGCATGTGACAAATAAAAATTTTGAATCTTGAACCTTAACTGCATCACTGACAGGCTGAGGCGTCTTACCAAGCCTTCTGTGATCTGTACAGGACTTATATTATGCTGGGCCTGTTTCATTAACTAAATTCTCTGCTCAGTGGGTATGAAGGTGCAGATGAAATCTGAATTGGCATCCAAATACATTTAATTAATTTGGCTGATGCTTTTATCCAAAGCAAAATAGAAGTATGAAGGTATGGTCAGTCAGTCCCTGGAGCAGCTGGGCTTTATAGGCCTTGCTCTAAAAGCTCTGAAATCACTGTGCCAACACTGGAATTTGAACCTGAGCGACTGTCCGCAACAGCTTAGTTTGCAAAGTTCCACACTTTTGCATTAATTCGATCATCAAAATGCATGCTGTGTAACGTGACTTTGGGGTTCATACTTTGTGCCGCCTTCCCTGGACTTCAAGACAGCGTCTTCCTCGACAGTTTGGAGAGGCTGCGGCCTGTGGCTCGAGATGACAAGCTAACAGTCAGTGAATTCATTTTGTGCATAGATGCATGGTCCCTGGCAAATTTGAATTAATTTGCCATGTTTAACGTGAGGCTGGCAAAACCACAGTGTTCATTCTCCCCGCATAAACAATGGCTCCGTCTTCAATTAAATCCAGATTCCTGTTACAATAAAGATTAAGGCTGAAGCTCAGGCTTTCCTAGTGACAGCTAGAGAGGGAACAGACACTACAAACACGCCTGTAATGACTGCTACCACAATGAAACATTTCAGCGAAAGAACAGCCTGATAGCTCCTTTTACCCTGTTTATCTACACCAAACCTTATGTGGAATTTTCATAAATGTTTAAAGAACGAATCCCACCTTTTGTATGCATAAAAAATGTCTCTGTACAGTGAAAAAGGTTTGGTATTGTAAGAATAACTACAATTTTCTGGTGTTGCTTCTGGAGGCTCTCCGTTACGTAAACGACTTTACCTCCTCTGCTTCTGATGTTTGCCTGTAACTTTAAGGAATAAAACAGCAATCGCAGTGTGAAAACATCCATCCATCCATTATCATAACCACTTAACCCCCACTGGGGTCGCGGGGGGCCTGGAGCCTATCCCGGCAGCATCGGGCACTGGCAGTAACCAACCCACCACAGGGCACACACACTCACACAACCACACACACACTCACACAGCCACACACACACTCACACAACTACAGGGCCAATTTAGACACAGTTTGAAAACATCTCCCTATTAATCCAAATTTTTAGTCATTAAAAAACTACAAAGTAATCGATCTGCTGCTAAATTAAAGGCTTGTTTTAGAATTTGCTTTATTCTACTCTGGAACAATGTGACCTGTCCCCTGAGCAGATGTTAAATTACCGCAGTTTGTGGCAGGGGCGGAACCAAAGAGGTGGCAGGGGTGGCAATTGCCACCCACAACAGAGCCCTTGCCACCCCCAGTGCCACCCCGCTGGAAATGGTAAAATTAAAATATACAAATGAGGAGATCGGGCAAAGATTTGAGCGGAAAACTGTCATTTCCGAGTGCCCCTGAAGGCATCCCGACGCAGCAGTACCTTGTGCGCGCTGATTACTGACATGCCATTGGCTAAAAGCTCTGGCAGCGGCCCCTGAAGGCATCCCGATGCAGCAGTACCCTGTGCGTGCTGCTTACTGACATGCCATTGGCTAAAAGCTCTGGCAGTGGCACACGTTCCTACATGATCCAAAACATACCCGCGGTATTGATAACAGCAGGAGTTAAGCAGGTATTTATAACATATTACACTGTATACCTTCCCAATGAGAGGTGGCCACACACTTGCAGTACATAAAAAACAGCAGCACTTGTGCACTGTCTGCTCCATGTCTCGTTTAAATTAGCCACTAGCCCTGCTCATGCTGATATAGATCGTCTTTTAGACAGCATGTACGTGTGTATGTTTTAGTGCACATGCTGAATTATAGTGTTGTTTTATTATTTTAGCAAAGCTTGCCCTCACTTGAAGTCTGTGTGGTAAGTGTATATGTGGAGAACCAGTCATTAGTTTTCTACTGCATGTAAGCAGGCTATGCATGTCATATTAAAGCTTTGAGTCAACTTCACTATACTGTAATGTGAGGGTTTAATTAGCTGCCTAGATTCATTAATTTAATTAATAAGATTAGGCTTGGTCTTTATGATTGGTGTTCATGACTTTGTAAATGTTTGTTGTGTTTATTCAACAAACATTTGCAAACACATTGTTTATTATGAGTGTGTACGAGAAAAATATTTTTTTCCTTCATTATCATATTTATATGGACCCCTTGCTCACCCTTTGGCCCCCCCTTAAATAAAAGCCTACCTCCGCCACTGGTATGTGGATAGCTTAGTGAACGCCTATATGAATGACTGTCCTTATCTGAGGACTCACAGACCTACAGGAATCCCAGGCGTCGATGACGACCACAGAATGTTCTGCATGGTTCTGGATACAAAGCTGCCCAGAATGTCTGTAAAATAAACTTCCTTAGTGGGCAAGATCCTGACATAACAAAGAAACTATGAAATAATTCTGCTTGATGGCAAAGGATGAAACTAGCAGCTGGGACATCACTCTCACTCTGCCCCCCCATACTAATACACGGCTAATTTGCTGCATACCCTTAATTATTCATTACAGGTGCAAAAAGGGGCTTGTTCCCATTGACACTCTTGACTGACGTATGGAAAGCTGAAGAGGATATTAAACATGACTTGCACAGAAATGCAAACAGCACAAAAACGGTAATGGGTTTCTCATTTTCTTCTTAGCATCACTGGTTGTGGCTGGAAGTGGAAAATATCAATTTATCTTTATTCACGTATGCAGAGATGAACAGTATTTCAATTAAATGTATGTTAAATATGTATTTAATTACTTTTGAGTATTGGGCATGTACCTAAAACTGTTTTTTCTTTGACTTTGCGCATGTTTGGCACCTCACTGTAAGACAAAGTGGAATATTCACGCATTATGCTAATTAATTTAATAGAGTCGGCTTGCACAGTTTGCACACAATGGCACCGCTGCCAGTCACCAGCACCACTTCAGTGGGGAACACTGGGTATAAATTACAAACATTCACAATCCGCATCGCAGTTCTGGAAGATGGAACGGCGTTCTCCCTCCATCCCCTACCCGCTGCTGCAGGTGCGGTCTGTTGAGCTCTCATTATGTTACTGATGTTACAAAAGTTATTCATTTCACAATTAACAATTCAACACAGCACAAAATTATTATTCTGTTTAAAGTTAGTGTATATTTTATAAATATTTACACATAACTAAGGCTGTAACAGTACACATATTCATCAAGTACCGTTACTATTTTATATGTATTTTTGTATTTTCAAATTACAAATTACTATAAATTAATTTTAATTAGATACATTTTCTCACAGCAGTATTTTCTTTTTTTAAATTCGATGGCCTAGTATTTGTAATTCATAACAAGACACTTTCTGATGTATTTGTCCCCATCTCTGCATGTAGGGAGAGTCAGGTGAAGCAACAGACACCAACAAGCCCGATCACATGACCGTACCTCCGGAGACAGCCCTGACCCCGCGCCACGCCCTTCCCCATCATCACAAAGTCTGGCACGTTGTGTTTATTACCACATTAAACAGGACAGAGTATCAGGTCATTTAACATGAGCTCTGAGAGAATGTTTGGGACAAGATCCAAAATTCAAGGACAGCTTTCAGAAAATCACCATATCAGCATAAATTATAGGTTCTTTGTTCCTTTCGTATAACGGCATCTCTGTCTGCCACAGCATCCGCACTCGAAAATCCAGTCACCCCACTCGATCACTGTCTATATAACAAGACTATATCCAGCTAATTATTTTGTTTTCACTAGTCATGGTGATCCATGTGACACAATTGGCGCGAGTCTTGTCATGTGTCATAGCTTGAGTTATTTGAATTACTGCTCATTGACATCAGTTGCTACCCGCGCTCCAGCCATCCCAAAAATACAATGGTGGCAAGGAATTCATTTCCATCGACCGGAAAAAAGCCTGTCAATGGAGCTTGAATAATCTGAACGAGGGCATATTTATCATGGAAAATGCGTATAATAGCAATCAGAAGTCGAGAGCTCCTTCATCCATTTTTCAGTAAAGATTTCAGTTAATATTTTTCATGCTCATTACATTCAATTTGCATGAAACGTTCCAACATTCATCTTTATTTCCATTCCCCCTCTCTTTTTGTATTCACAATTGAAACATTTAACCTAGTCATCCATATATTTAGATGAGAAGTGAAAATGTGAATGACAAAACATTTACATAGACAAATGCTACTTTCTGAAATAGAGCTGAACAGGTTTGCATTTAGTCCGTATGCTCTGAAGTAAGAGTTAAAAGAGATACAACCCCCCCCCCCCCCCCCCCCACACGCACACACACACGTTTCTTAT
>JAODLC010000001.1:13663536-13674693 GCA_026781145.1 Hippopotamyrus pictus
TATTTAACGGCATTTTATCCTTGCTGTATATTTCCAGGAAGGAACAAGAAATGGATGGATGGATGGATGGATGGATGGATGGATGGATGGATGGATGATTGAAAAACGTTTGAGTGACAGCAATGAACATTTGTCTAAAGGTTGGTATATTGGAGCAGAAAAGTCGAATTCTGTCCGTGAGGCAAATACACGAACAAGGACATTTTAAGGACCTCCACTAAAATAGTTATTCTTGGCAATTGATATATTGTATATATTACCATAATATTTGCCCAGTCTGCCTCTGATGACCACTTTATATCTGAAGCACATTCCTCTATTACCGACATTGAATTAATTTCAATACCTTTTTTGAATACAAAATCATATATATATATATACACACACACACATTTAACTATGGGAAATCTGTATGTGACATCGGGTCGGTACAGTTTGTATTTCCCAAATTAAATGTCTTCTCATGCATACAGATTTTCCACACTTAAATGAAACTTTTAAGCAGTGTTTCGCACCTTGTTCACCCTCTGGAGGCTAAGGCTTACCTCTTCTGAAGCAGTCTTACACAACTTGACGTTGTAATATATTTTACCTATCTAAAAAAAAAAAAACATTTATCCCAAAGTGTTATATATGCTTTAATTTAGTACAAACTCAGTACCAATAATCTAATACTATTTAGAATGTCATTCATTTATTTAAAAAAAATAAATAATGAAATATATTATTTCATAAAAAAATATCTATGATCTATTTTATATATAAGGAATCACAGTAGAAAGACCCCATTTAGTGACCTGTTCTGTACAAATATTTTTAGTAAGTAAACTGTGTCATGCTTTTATACCGCAAACAGGGGTGGAGTGGGACTGTCAGCCTTGGAGTGACATGACATTGACCATCCTTGGGGGGGGGGGGGGTGTCCACCAATTCAAGAAAAGGCAACTCCTACATAAACTAGAATTATTCTGTCCATTCAGACAATGGATTCCTTTTGGTTGCAAACTGTTAAGCGACACCTTCAGCAACAGAATCCAACACTAATCATAGAATTTCTAAATTAATTGAATCTTTACTCTGCTTACTACAACAACAATCCGTAGTGGTTTTGTGTCTTTTGAAAGCTTAAGAATATCAGACAAATATTATACCTACTTTAAGTAACAGTAGTTTCAGTAACACACCCCTGGTCTCGTCTATCTTATTAAAGACATAAAAATGTCTTTGTATACATGATTATGTATTAATGTCATCTTTGCAATGAGGTACATTTGTAGTGTTATGTTTATTTTATAAATTAGGAATAGTGGGGTGGCACACCGCGGCCTCACAGCAAGAAGGTCCTAGGTTCGATCCCGGGTGTCACGGGCAAGCGGGGAATCAGCCGATCGAGCCGTGAATACGGTCATAAAACAGGGTTTATTCAGGAAGGAGGAAACACAACAACACAACATCGATGACGGATCTGGGGAAACTAACTCAGACACGGACTAAATACACAGGACAGGCTGAACATAACAGGCAATAGGTGATTACAATCGGGAAGTAACGCGAGGTAACGAGGGGGGCGTGGCACACAAGAGGATCGGACGAGCCAAGCGTGACAGAACCCCTCCCAAAGGTGCACACTCTGGGCGTGCCTCAGGGGAGGCGACGGACGAGACGAGGGACACGGGACCTGAAAAACAAGACCAAAAACATCAACGAGGGACAGCGAACAGGACGGAAACACAGAACATGCACAGGGGCAACAGCCAAGACAACAACCGACACAGAATCAGGAACACAGACAGGCAGACAAGGAAAGGAGACACAGAGGGAACAGAAAACAGGGAAACAAAAGGACCAGGAGTGAACAGAGGAGACACAGAGGGACGAGGACCAAAAACAGGAGGGACGAAGGAAGGAGGTGGAACAAAGGCAGGAGGACAATGGGGAGCCCGAGGGAACCCAGGCGGGCGAGGGAAGGCAGCCACAGGGGCCACAGGCGGACGGGGGGTCGGAGCCGGAGGGAACCACACAGGGGACGAGGAGACAGACAGAGGGACTGACAGAGGAGACGAGGAGGGAGCAGGAGGGGACACTGGCACAGGCAGGCAGGAGGGGGAAGCCGCAGCAGGCGAAGGTGCAGCCGGAGCCGGCGAAGGCGCTGTCCGACGCCAAGCCGAAGCGGGGGGACCCGGAGGCGGCCGACGAGGCGCCGACGGAGGAACCGCAGGTGGGCGACGAGGTGTTGGAGGGGGCCCTGGAGACGACAGCCGAGTCGGAGCTGCAGGACCCACAGGCAGCCACCGAGCCACAGCCAGGGGACGCATGGGCGAGCCAGGAGGCAGGGCAGGCAGGACCCGACCCCGGCGCAGATATCCCCTCCCTTTCCGGGAGACTGAGAGGCGGGGACCTGGCCAGGACTGGTTGCGCTGGGGCAAAGGCGGAGGAGTCACAGGACAAGTCATGGGGGAAATCAAGGAGATCCCCGAGGGATCCCAATCTAGCTCCTCCTCAACCTCCACTATGGAGGAAGGAGTGTCTGTCGGAGGGTGGCGACGCAGCAACCGCTGGCTCAGCACCAGCAGGGGGCGCCACTGAGGGCGGCGCTACAGGATTGGGAACCACAGGGGGCCCGGCTGCGGGCACTGGAACCACAGGGAGTGCGGCTGCAGTCTCGGGTGTGGTGGCAGGCGGAGGCGGGGCCGTAGGCGGAGCCTTAGGTGTAGCCAGAGGTGAGGCCAGTGCAGGAGCCCTGCGCGTAGCTGCAGGTGGAGGCTGGGCTGTAGGCGGGGCCGGGACCTCGGGCGCGTGACCAGCAGGGGGCGCCGCAGCAGAAACCTCAGGCGCGTGGACAGCAGGGGGCACTGCTGAGACAGACAGGATGGGCAGGACGGGCAAGGCAGACAGGACAGGTGAGAAGGGCGTAGTGGCGGCATCAGGCAGGACCATGGGCGTAGACGGCAGAGGCAGATCAGGAACGACGGGCAGATCAGGAATAGGTGCCAGGGTTGGCACCAGGCGAACAGGTGCTGCCTCTTTAAGGGCCTTGGGGATCCGGGGAATTGCGTCCCTTACGGTGCTGACCCCTCCATGGGCCAGGCGTGCTGCCCGGAAGTCATAAGCCGCCAAGGGTGGCGGCATCTCATCGGCGGGGCTGGCGAGGGGTATCTTCAGACTGGCAGCGGGAGCAACCTCCCGGATGATCGGGGAGTCCCCTCGCCCACTGGCAGGAATAAAAACGGGGCAAAGAGAGCAAGCCCCCAAGACAATCGTCTGGGCTTCCGCCTGCTTCTCTTTTGTCTTTCTCCGCTTTTTTCTCTGGCTTGCGGCAGTGGAAGGCTGAACCGTCTCTGTGGGGATGGGAGACAGTACAGCAGCCCCAGCGTTGCACAACGCGTCTGGTCGGGCTCTCACCTCCGTAATCCGTCGCGTTAAAAGCCGGAGATTTTCGTGTACTGTCTGCAGGGGGTACGCTTTTCCGGGTGGGGGTTCTTCACTAAGGAGGTCCCCACTCTGGCTGGCCAGGTCACGGGCTATGGGGTCCTCCTGGATCTCGGGTTGGGACAGCCAATACACAACCTCTTGCAGCAGACCGAGATGCTGGTTCTCGGTCCGCTGCGCTGTGTTTTCGTGGAGATCCGTCATTCTGTCACGAACCATGTCGGGTGAGCAGGAAATCAGGCGATCGAGCCGTGAATACGGGCAGAAAACAGGGTTTATTCAGGAAGGAGGAAACACAGCAACACAACATCAATGACGGATCTGGGGAAACTAACAGACGCAGACTAAATACACAGGACAGGCTGAACATAACAGGCAACAGGTGATTACAATCGGGAAGTAACGCGAGGTAACGAGGTGGGGCGTGGCACACACGAGGATCAGACGAGCCGGGCGTGACACCGGGTCCTTTCTGTGTAGAGTCTGCTCGCTCTCACCGGGATTGGGTGGGTTTTGGCCGGGGTCTCCGGTTTCCTCCCACCGTCCAAAAGCGTGCAGGACAGGTTGGTTGGTGAGTCTAAATTGGCCCTGTTTGTGTGTGTGCCCTGTGATGGATGGATGGAATTAAGAATAGCATGTTAATAGCACAAGAAAGTGTGTTGTAGGCTGTGAGTTACTGGGCCATTCACGTGTGTTAGCTAGCTGGCTATTTTGCTCCCTCCTACTACTCCTGAAGGCGTGATCTAAGGCTGTTTCAGAAAGTTAACAGACTAACAGCTATTCTGACCCATTCTAAATAAAGCTGAAGTATCCGTGCATTTCACTGCATCCTCCTCCATCCTCCTTTCAGTCTATCATTTCCTTCTCAGCACCACCCATTTCCGTACTTTTCCAGTTTATTGCAAAATACGGTTAAGTATGGATGTGCATATCGATACTGAAATTATGATTCTTTCAATCTGAATGGTTTCATTTTGAAAATCGATTCTAATGTAAAAGTATCTATTTTTACCTGGTAATTAAATTGTTCATGTTATGAGCTATTAGTGGGCAGGGCCACCCATAAGGGAGGAGAGAGAGGAAAGGGCCCAAACACTCAGCAGAAGGGACCCTCTTTTCATCCATGTGCTACATCTATGTGCATTTAATCACAGGACTTTCAAAGGGTGTGGGGAGCAGCAGGAGCAGCCAGAACACGTCACCGGCCCAACAGGACAACAGAAATGCATGAAATTTAAACTGCCTGGGTTTAGGTGAGGTTTTATCCACTATTCTATGGGTTAGAACAACAGATTAGCAAAAGATTCAACAAAATGCAAAAATGGCAATAAAACTGTAAACATAGATAGGCCTACACATAATTAGTGTTGCTGTACTTGCATAGACTCTAATGACTGCACTGAAATCCCAAGGCGCTACTACAAAGCATATTTATCCACAGGGAAAAAAATGCTTTTATTTTCTAATACACACTCAGAAAAAAGAGAACAGCCTAGCAAGATTAGTTATTCATTCTTATTGCACTTCACTCTGCAATAACTGAATTTGATCATAAACCTCATCGGCACTGAAGCCAGTTAAATAGATTATTAATGAACTTGTTTTCTAGGTCCGGTTGTTTACCTGCTCCAGTAGCTTGCATTTCCTCATTTTTCCAGAAGGGAAAACGTCAGCGAGAGGTAATTGTATGATTGCAGAAAACGAACACTAAGGTTGCTGATAATTGGCTTTTCTCAAGTCCTTTCCCTAACCCTGACACAGTGCCAGGATCCTAAATAGCATGTATAAATAAGCTCTGTGAATTGCAGTCATTTGCAGCTATATACATGAATAGCATTAGTAATATATACAAAGCAGCAACTAAATAAAAATAAATTTACTTTTGGGATTTGGACCAACTAACGGTTAATCCGTGTATGGATTCCAGGGTTCAAAATACTGTATTTGCAGGGGTATGGCATTTTTAAAATAACTTAAAATGATTACAAATTACTGACACATTGTTTTCAGGATTCCATTATTTTGCCTAAATTTGCTTCATTTAATGACTTAAATGTAAGATAAATGGAAGCTTTCAGGCACCGTCACCACAACATCACAGTCCCCGAGAATGCTCTCATAACATGGCTCCATATCAACATTGTAAACGTCCTGTGATATTGACTGTTCATGTTTAAATTTATCTTTGCAAAATTGTGGTGAGAATGCAGGAACTTCCTACTGCCAATTTACTAAACGTTTATCCTGTAATGGAGAGACAATCTACAAATGACACCTGGTGGTAAGTGGTACAAACACCAATCCATAAATTCCATGTTTAGTGTTAAACTATTTACTAAATCTACTAATTTACTTTATTTGCAGAAGTAGATTATCACTGCAGTAGAGTATATTATGCATTTTATGGTACTAGAGTGGTAGTGGTAGTTGAAGTGGCTCCCTATTAGCTCTGTAAAGCACTTTTGCTGTCTTGAATAGCACTATATAAATGTAACTGTCAAGGGCAGCATCCGTCTGCCCTAACCTTACACGTCTCTTCCCCTTTTGGCCAGCAGGTGTCACTGGCTATCATGTTCTCCCTGTGCCTAAGTCCTTTGTGTGTTTCCCCAGCTCCCTGGATTGCTGTTTGGGGCTAAGGGTTCAGTGGCTACTAACCTGTCAGTTATGTGTGCAAGTCCAGCCACCTCTGTTTTTGTATTTAGGAGATTTGTTCCCTAGTGTTTCATTTGATTTAGTTTTTCTAGTTCCTGAGTTTTGTGGTTTTGCTTTCTTTTTTTCTTTAGTTTTTTTGCTTTGTGCCCTTTGTGGTTGTTTTACCTGCCTTTGTTATTTCCCTAGTGTTTCTGTTTCCTCGTTTCTGAGTTCCTTCATTTAATTATTATTAGTTCCACCTGTTGCCCATTTTCTTGTGCCAGTCCTTGTTGATCATTTTCACCTGTCCTGTGTTTCCTTGTTAGCGCTGTGTATTTAAGTACCTGATCCTGCTCTGTTCCCTGTGGAGTCAATGGCTGTGTTTTTGATTGACTATGATGTTGGTTATTCTATTTGCTATGTTTGCTTTCCTTCCTGTTCTCTGTGTTACTAGCTTTTCTTCAGTAGATAATTTTTTGTTGTTAGTTACATCGTTCCCCTGTTTAGTTTTGACCCCTCGTGGTCTTTTTGTTTTGTAGTGTTTTCTGTACATTCAGTTCCTGTAATAACCCCCCTGTTCTTGTGGAGCCACACGTGTATCATCACCTTCCTTTCCTACCTGTACCATGCCCCGAGTCCTTCACAGTAACATTCATTAATTCATTTATCAAGGGATGAAAATTACTACTGTTAGTTTGTAGTGTGCAATATTGCGCAATAACTTGAATAATATGTATATTTTAGCCTATCTGACAGTACATGCCACAAAATGATACAAATTATATTATTTTCTGGTGTTTTTAATCAAGTTTTGTGAATCTGGATGTTGTTTCCAGAATATTTTAATGAATAAAAGAATTATTGTGCAAGTAAATGATGTATTTTTATGTGTGGCAAGAGGTGTCTGCTTTTACAAATGATTGTTTTGTGTTAGATTCTGTTTTTTATTATTTGGGCACGGTATTGTTCTTCAAAATGGGCATCATTACATGTCAGATGAGACGGTGCTTGAATCTCGGGGCAGCGCACATCGCTAATGTGCTGAAATAACACACCTGCAAAGAAAAGCATTTAATGAGATTTTCTGTCCCTGACCGAACTCACAGTGCAATTATAACAAGCTCTAATGAAGCAGACACTGAGAACAGCAGGGTCTGCGGTGGATTTTATTCATTTAGATTCATCAATATCCATATTTTAAAAGAAGGGTACACTTTGCTGCGTGACCCGTGCAGTTCATCTGAGGATGCATGTCAGCTAGGGAAGGTCTTCACTAAGTCAAGTTGGCTATGCGGTGGTATATGCAGAGGAGAGAAACTTACCCTTTTTTGTTTTGGATATTAAACTCCATGCCGCTTGATATGTTGATTTACATACAGGCATAGGCGTAGATTTGAGATGGGGGGATCTTGCCCCTCAATAATATCACATATGATGTCTTGTTTACATACGCACATATGATTAACATCTCATTACATATTTTTTTTTCCTTACAGTTTTTATTTGGAGAACCCCTACCGTCCGTTAACACGGCTTATTATCCCGTGTTAGGCAGACGCTCGCTTCCAGACAACAGAGCGCAGTGAACGCAGTGAGCGCAGTGAACGCAGAAGCGCGGTCTGGCTTTATATGTGAGCTTAACTGATTGAAGACCTTGTATCTTAACCAACAGTTAATCAGTAAAAAGTGTGTGAAATGGTGGAATTTAATCATCTCATGTCGATTAAGTTTCATAAAGATTATCTTATTTGATTGCGCAAACAACAAGTAGCTTGGCTAGTTAACAGCATAAAAGAAACAGCGACGCTGATAATGCAGCGGTACATAAAGCGATTGTCAGACACAATTCTTATCCCACTGTGTTTGGGCAGAAATAGTGCTGGCAGAAAGGCCCATTTATTAATAGGAAGAGCTTCAGTAAATATATAAAAATAAAAATATATTTCATTCTATGGCTCTCTAGCAGAAGATCTTCTACTCACTGTTTTATGCGAGTTGTGAAGAATATCGCTATGGATCTACTAAAATATTTTAAAGCTTTTAATGAGGTTTGACTAGTTAGTGTTTCTTGTTTGTTTGTCTCTCGGGGAAAAAAAGAATGTCGCTGCAAATATATTGAAATATTATAAAGCAAAAGCAGAGAACAACAGCGTGTTTGTGGAGGCCGCCATGTTTGTTGCGAGATGTATAGCGAATGCACCTTTAATATGAAACCTATGACCCTGCATGCAGGAAGTCAACATACCAAAAGATACAGGACAACAAGTGGACAAAGTCAGCTAAGAAAAATACTGTTGTTTTACTTATGGCAAGTAAGCGTCTTAACCCTTAAATATTTATATTGTGGAGGAATTTGCGTAATTCCAATAACTGTTATTCTGTACGTGGGCCAGAACCCAGGACTGGAATAATCTGAACATTTGGACGCCCAAAAGAATTTTTTTGTCAGTTTTCTTCTAGAAATAGCTACATGCCATGTCCACTCAACACCCAAGACATCAAGAATATTAGAGACAAGATGGGTGCAGCTTTAGCATGCCAGAAGGCTTGGTAGATTTCAGGAGAACGGCGGGGGTCTGTTAAATATCAGGGAGGTTAAACGACTCTGCTGTGAAGAGCAGGGCACCGACCATTGAGAAGGTGTCAGATCCGCACATTTGCGCATCACTCTCCCGTCTCATCACATCGGCTCCGCAAGACGACTTAACTCTCTTTGGTGCCGAACGTGCTGGAGAGCACAGATGAAGGGCCGTTCCTCTTTTCAGGACACTGCAGTGCTGAAGATTGCAACAGACAGCAAATGAAAGTGCCGGCAGGCAGGCATATAAATAGAGAAATGCCAAATACTGAAGGAGGAAAAGACATCCCTGGTACAATTTCTTTGAACTTTTTTTCCAGTGGAACTTTTGCAGGGCTGTTTGGTAAATGGCAACCATTTTGCACTGGGACAAAATTCTGCTACAAAATGTGTCCCTAATAATCGGAGCAAATCTTCGACCATCAGTCAGAGAAATGGGTTGGAAACCGAAGCAGGATGTTAAGAAGCAAGACAAAACAATGACCAGAGTTAAAACCTTCCCAAATGTTTTATCCTGGAAAAAAATGAAGCTTAATCTAAATCACCCCACTGATAATACAGATGCCTTTTGTTCCTTAGACTACGGTAAACATATTAGAATTTTACCTGGAAAATTATAACCAGATGCTGTGTTTTATACCATGGCATGACTTCTTAAAAATCACTAAAGGAAACTGCACTTAGAACTGTAGATAGCTATGGTGGTTATTCTCCTAAGTGTCTGCACTATTAGCAATTTAGCAGGTATTCTCATTAATTTGTGACGTGTTTTTGTGCTGTGTTTGTAATGGTTACGTCACAGAGATTCATTTAACGTTAAATTAATTAGACACATGCATGTTTCCTGAAGGATCCTTGGACAAATGGAAGAGGTAAAGGAGACTTAGGCAGCCCAGTAAACTGCGAGAAGCAGAAGCAGCCATTTTGCTGAGCAGAGAGATGAACCTTCTGGAAAATATTTTGCCCATATCATGAGTCATAATCCCAGGCCGGCATAATCGGATGGAAGACAACTGGAAAATGCCTTCTTTCATTCTCAGGACCCCTTAAGAGATTTAAAGGCCCTGACTGAAAGAGGAGAAGTATGACTAATAAACTATGAGTTACTCAGCTACAACCCCATATAAGGCATTTTTCACTACCAGAAGTATCATAGATTTCAAATCCCTTCAGAACATGCTGACAATGCAAACTGATGCACACTATAGCAGTGGGAATGAGAAAGGATCAGCACCCATATGACTAATAGAGTAATATGTGGACACTATTAAGTAGGAGCTGGGAGCCATTATTTTTTCTGCGTTTGATCGATATAAAAGTTTGGAGGAGATGTATGGTGTTGCTGTAGTGTCTTCCAGAGACTGCAGAGCACGGGTCCGTCGGTGCACATGCTTATAAGATAATGGTAGCTGGAGTTTTTCTAAGACTTGATCACACTTGGAGTTTTGTGGCCATGCAGAGTAAAGGAACCTATACAAAATTCATGGGGCAGGACAATGAGGGAAAGGGCCTAGGAGGAGCGAGAGTCACGGACTCACAGAGGACAGCCAGTGCTCTCTACCTATGGGAGAAATAACATCGTCCATTCATCTATCTATTTTCCTTAACTACTTGCTAGCACAGGGAGGGGTGAGCATGAAATCTATCATAGGAATGAAAAGGAACCAGGCGGGGGACATCGGTCCATTGCAGGGAACACTCTCACACACTATAGCCAATTTAGGGTCAGTAATTCACATAATTCCATGTTTTTGGACTGAGGGAACAAACTGGAGTACTCTATGCCAATGCTTCCCAACCCAGTCCTCAGGGACAGTCCATGTTTTTGCTCCCTCCCCGATTGGGAAACACTCCTCGATGCAAGCACACCGAAGGCTAGGAATGTAACTAACAATCACGGAGGTATAAAGGTGCATAACCCTGTTCCACCTTTACTCGTTATTTTACTCATCATTTTATCCATCTACTTTCTATACCTATACAATAGAGCCTGGAGCCTATCCCAGCAAGCACAGCATATGTCTGGGCAAATGTCTCCCTCCTTCCAGGACTTGAACAGACAACTTTCAGGTCAAACATCTGTGTCTTTGTGTAGTAATGGTGTCTGGTGCCCCAGACTCCTGGGCTCAGAACTGGGAGTGAACACACAGGTCCCAGTAGCAAAGTTAAATCCCACAGAACACCCATCCTTTCACACGAATGCACTTTCAATTTGCGTGTCATGCAGACAGCGCACGTAAATTAAAGTTTATACTAGTTTGCATTTTCAGTTAGCGTGCCTGCCTGGTAATACGACTCACACCAAATTGAATTATAATTGAAAAGTGTGTATGTCTCCACATATCCTGCATCAGGTACGCTATTAATTTTAGAGGCATGAATAGCAGAATTTGTGCATGTTCAGGTAGGATCCTGAGAAAGCCCTGTGTTCAATATGCTCTCCCCCCCAAACCCCCCCTCCCCCCCACACTCACACACACACACACACACACACAGAGGTTTGTTTTTATATCTTTTGT
>JAODLC010000001.1:13695540-13715571 GCA_026781145.1 Hippopotamyrus pictus
TGGGTTAATTGCGTTAAAAATTTTAATCAGATTAATCATGATGATGGATTAATCCACGTTAACCCGTTAATTTTGACAGCCCTAAACATAACATTACTGTATGTCACATTGAGTGAAATAGCAGATGTCTTTGCAGGTGACAGAGGACATTTTATAGTACTGACGGTGTAACAGTCTATTCACATGCCATACATCCTTTATATATCCTTTGTGATGCGCCACATTAGGACAGAGAGGAATTGAATGATTGGTCTCCTTATATCTGTCATAAAGCATCACATCGGTGTTATGGTATTTATAACTATAAATCTAAGTTATTTTGAAGGCATCAAGAGAGTTGGCATCAAATATGTTTCCAAAAATCCAAATGCAAATATATTCAGAAAGGTTAATGAGCTGAACCTGGAAAAAAAATCAAGCTTTGCTGTTTTTTTTCACATGCAAGCATTTCTCTCACTGCTGATTCCTGAGTAATTAGCATTTTACCCTTTTGCTGTTATTAGCAGAAATTCATTCAGTTCATCTGAAGAAAGGTATCCAAAAATTACAGCCATTTATTTATTTTTTTTAGCTGTTTATGTGGCATGGCGTTCCACGCGCCTACCCGGACGCCTGAAGACAGCACCTGCTCCGATCCCCAGCAGGCCCGACCCCATTGGCTCTCTGGCAGTTTAGACTCTTCCGGAGATGAGGTTCCCGTACGGCCTTCCTGTGGGCGACTGCAGCAGAGCTACTCCCACAGAGAGCAGAAAGGACTCCTGTCTGCTTTGTCGGAGCGATGTGAAGTGTTTGTTTTTTTTTTTTTTTTAAATGGTGGCTGGAGTGCCAATCCCGGCACGAAACCCCAATTTTTTCCCTGCAAGTTTAAGTTTAATGTCATTCAGTTTAATGTTATACCCAGGCCTTTGTCCATTTTCGTCACGTGTTCCACTCAGTTGACCAAGCTGCCCTGTGGGACCTGCTGGGCCATCCCCGAATTCCCCCATAATTGCTGGACATCATGGCCAGGCTGTATACCGGTACTATGAGTGCTGTGCAGAATCTCTGGGTTCTTCCCAGTCGATGCTGATGTGAGAGTGTCAACTTCATTGAGAGGTTCCCTTTCCTCGGCAATGACATTCATGTGTCTGGTGACTCTTCCTATGAAGTCACTGGAAAGGGGTGTGTGGCGTTCCCAATATCTTTGCAATTACCTTGTTGTATGGTTGTGAGACATAGACGCTATCCAGTGAGCTGAGACGAAGACTGGACTCCTTTAGTACTGTGTCTCTTTGGAGAATCCTTGGGTAGCACTGGTTTAACTTTGTGTCAAGCAAGTGGCTCAGGGAGTCCTGAATGAGGCACATTACCTGCATTGTGAGGGAGCGTCAGTTACGGTACTACGGCCAAGTGGCGTGATTCCCTGAGGGTGATCTGGTTCGCAGGTTCCTTATTGCTGTGGACCAGACCAGGCCAAGGGGATGCCCATGTAACACCAGGCTGTGGCAGATAGATGGGCATTTCTGGAGGGTGAGACTGAGCTATATGTCGGCCTGGGGGGCCACCAACCGGGATCCCAAGGTGTTTCGTCATGTGGTGCGTGCTCCTCAACCTAACCTGATCTAACTGTACTACAGGTTGCGTTTAGTAAGTTTAGGGGATGCTGTATAAGTTTAGTATATTGTATGCAGCATTGATTGTGGAACACATCTGAAGGGGGGGTGAAGTCATGTTCACTTGTCTGTTTGCTTTTGAAAAACTGAGATATAACCTTTTATGTAAAATACATGGATATTTATGGCTTTTATTAATAAAGTTTTAACAGTTCACATTCAATTATTTGCAGGTGTTTCCTTAGGATTGTTCATCACTTCTGCTTAATAGTGCTGCAATAGTAACATCTGGGTGGGGGGAGTATTCGGAGTAACCTGGAGTACAGCCTCATTTGTCTGCCTGCATGGAGTCCCAGAGTAACAACATGCTTATGTATGCAGTATTCATTTTTCTTCTCTACCTGCCGAAACAGCACTTTGGTTTGTTTCTTTACTTCAAAACAGTTTTATTTGCGCCTTCCTGGTTAAGCCCTCAGTAACGAGGCTGCGATCTCTTCATAATGCATTCATAGAACATTCAGTGCACTTTCATGATGCATTCATAAAGAGCATGTACCTATACCTTAATAGCAAACATTGTCTGATAATGAGATTTTATTGATCCCTTGGGGGAAATTCTTTTTCCACCTACCCCTGCTTGCTCTCCATGACACACATGTTGGTGAGAGTAAGCGTAGCAGCAAAGGGCAGCCGCCTGCAACATCACCCATGGGGGTGGGTTAAGGGCTTTGCTCAAGGGCCCACAGACATAACTGTTCTGCCTAGGCTTGAACCGGCAACTTTCCAATTACAGGCATGGATGCTTTACCCACAGAGCCACACGCTACCCTTATACCTGCCAGTAACATACTGCTTATGAATTTTCTATAAATGCATGATGACTGCATTATGAGGTCGCAGTTAATGTATAGCGTTACCAAAGAAACACATATACTGCAAGTAGTCAGTAATGGTGAACTTATTCCTGTGCTGCACTGCTTTCTCTTGCTCTGTCCTGTTTTACATTGCAGTGCTGTTCATCCTGTCCCCTGATGCCCTGCCCTGCTACTGTAGCATAAGAATTTTACTGCGTTCCTTAGAACAAATGGGACAATAAAACTTGAAACTTCAACTAGTCTTTGATTTTACTCACTGTTCTCTGATCATTGAAGCAGAATTCCAAATTCAGGCACAAATGTGTTTTAGGCAAAAAAATACAGATAAAAAAATGTCCTGCATGGAAAATTGCAGCAAAAAGATTTACTTCAAGTTCAACAGATAACATGCTATCACCAGAGGGTGTTTAAAATTAAAAATCCCATTTAAAACGTCAGTTGTGAAGAATAGCTTTTGTCAGCAAGTCAAAATTGCAAATAATTTCTTACAATTATCTTGTTTTTCAAAGACATTAATAAAATTTGCCCATCAAGATAAAACAGAAATGTAATTACAACCCCTTCATTGTTTCCATAAACACACTGTCACGGAGTCAGATCAAAGAGTCAAAGAGTCAGACAATAATGCAGTACTGTACAAAAGACTTTATTGTCCAAGTTAAAATTCAATAGATGTTCTGCTTAAAATACAGAAGATATTGTTTCTCATTTAGAAAAGAAAAAACGCTGTTATGTTAACAATTAAAGACAAAGGAACAAGAGCAATGTGACCGACATCTGTGATTCACGCTTCAGAGCTTGGCTTAAAAGGTTCTACCTTCACACCGTGCTCTCCCACACGTGAAAACGAGCATGGACTGGCGGGGATGTGAATCAGAGGTACACACATCTACGGCTTCCGGCTTTCTGACAGGCAAGGATACGCCGTGAACCGCCAAGCCTGACAGTGATTTGGAAACGGCTGAAAACTGGAATGAAAATCTGAGGCGGAGTGCCTCAGGGACAGAACGATTGTAGGGTGCTATTCATAGTAATGATACGTGGGATACAGCTAAATTCCAGTCAACGAAAGATCTTAGAATGAAACAATAATAAACATATTTTATTTGGTAGCCTATCATACTCCAGCAAATAAATATACCAAAGTAAATCGATCTAGACTTGTGCTTATACAGTACGATATCAACAGGCCATCCGTACATACCAATGAATCCACAGATATGGACTATTTTACATACAATATAAATCACACCGACATTTTCTCAACACCGAAATCTGAAGACCACCCAGCATTAAAAAAGTTGTCATCTTGAGATAGCATCGGACCAATCGGAGCTGCCCACTTCACACTGGCTCACCTTCCATGGCCAATTATTAAGCTTGAATTGCTTACGGGGCAGTGCGAGGACCTACAAAATCAATCGTCCTACAGATTACACACGACACTGAACACCATCTCCTACATGGACCAGTCCTAACAATGGCAGGCATAGCTTCCTTTGTGCCGCGCGTCACTATGGCTACTAGAATAGACAAAGTTCCTGGCTAAACTTGTCTTCTGTCAGCTGTTATATTCGGTTCGCCCTACACGACTCAGCATCAATAAAACAGATTCTCACAGTAGCCATTCTATGCTTGCGGTTGCTGCGAGTGCCTTAATTTGTTGCTTTTTCTTATGGCACATTAAAAGCAGTCTGGGGTTCCTGTGACTAGGAAAAAATGGGTCATCATGCTGGAAGCAGCGAGGGAGTGAACAACCATGCATGAAAAGAAAACGCTGAGCGAAGATGAATGACATGCAACCCCTGCGAAAACGCAACCCTTCACGCGGTTTGGGACCGTAATCAGTCCCACACATTCCTTTCTACTCCTCCCCCTTTCCTTGTCTTACCCACCTTTCTTTTCATGAAGCGAAAAAATGAAAATAAAGATTACGAGCGGTTTAATTTGCAAGTCTTCAAAAAAATAAAAAATAAATAAATAAATAAAACGGTTTCCCCCTTTTTACCAGAGTACAAATGTTCCAAAGAGATCCCATGCTATAAATATTTATGACCATCAGAGATTGGGAGATTTCCTCAGCCACTGGAAGAACTGCTGCTCGTAGAGCCTGTGCCATCTGACGTTGGCGCCTACGATCTCCACGGCCCGGGCGAAGGCGGCCGCCACTCCTCCGCTGCTGCGGATGAACTCCTTCAGCTGGGACAAACACAAATGGCGGGGGAGGGTAAGTGGGACTGGGGAAGATTACAAATGGGTTGGCCTGGGAAGGTGGGGGCACGATGTGAGATCCTAGGGAAGACTAAAACGCCAGGAATGTGGTGCGCCTTTGGAGCGTGCAAAACTCCACCCTGCTGCAGGTGTGGAACAGCTGTGCTGAGCCGCATCATTACCCTCCTGTCCTCCACCTCCAAGCTGAACCCAAGGCTGCGTCTCTTTGCAGATAAATGTGCACTGTTCACAGTGAGAAATACACACTAATCCTACACACTCAAGTCTGTTAATAGGCACATGGCAGCATTAGAATAAACCTCATAAGCATAAATATCACCCCCCAACCCCCTGCCCCAACACTGTGCCATGTGACATATTTGAAAATCAATCCATCCATCCATCTCCTACCGCTTTTCTGGGTCAGGTCGTGGGGGCAGCAGTCTAAGCAGGGAAACCCAGACTTCCCTCTCCCCGGCCACATCCTCCAGCTCCTCCGTGGTAATCCCGAGAAGTTCACAGACCAGCCGAGAGACATAGTCTCTCCAGCATGTCCGGGGCCTCCTCCCAGTGGGACATGACCAAAAATCCTCACCAGGGAGGCATACAAGAGGCATCCTGACCAGATGCCCGAGCCACCTCATCTGGTTCCTCTCAATGCGGAGGAGCAGCAGCTCTACTCTGAGTCCCTACCAAATGACTAAGCTCCTCACCCTATCTCTAAGGGAGAGCCCAGCCACCCTGCGGAGGAAACCCATTTCGGCCGCTTGTATTCGCAAACTTGTTCTTTCGGTCACTACCCACAGCTCATGACCATAGGTGAGGGTAGGAACATAGATCGACTGGTAAATCAAGAACTTTGCCTTTTGGCTCAGCTCCTTCTTCACCATGACAGACCGATGCAGCGCCTGCATCACTGCTGATGCCACACCGATCCACCTGTTGATCTTCCATTCCATCCTTCTCTCACTTGTGAACAAGACCCCGAGACACTTAAACTGATTTCAGATTTGGAGATGCTGATTTTCATCCCAGTCACTTCACACTCGGCTGTGAACTGCTCCAGTGAAAGCTGATGGTCATGGTCCGATGAAGCCAACAGAACCACATCATCTGCAAAAAGCAGAAACCTAATCCTGAGGTCACCAAACCGGACACCCTCAACACCCTGGCTGCGTCTAGAAATTCTGTCCATAAAAGTTATGAAAGAGTCCGACTTACTGCCGACAATGCGGACCAAGCTCTGACACTGGTTGTATAGGGACCAAACAGCCCTTAAAAGGAAGCCTGGCACCCTTTACTCCCGGAGTACTCCCCACAGGACTCCCCAAGGGACACAGTCAAATGCCTTCTCCAAGTCCACAAAGCACATGTAGACTGGTTGGGCAAACTCCCACACACCCTCCAGGACACTGCCGAGAGTATACAGCTGGTCCACTGTTCCACGGCCTCCTGAATCTGAGGTTTGACAATCCGGTGGACCCTCCTCTCCAGGACCCCTGAATAGACCTTACCAGGGAGCCTGAGTGTGATCCTCCTGTAGCTGGAACACAACCTCCGGTCCCCCATTCTTGAAGAGGGGGACCACCAACCCGGTCTGCCAATCCAGAGGTACAGCCCCCGATGTCCATGTGATGCTGCAGATGCATGTCAACCAGGACAACCCTGCAACATCTAGAGCCTCGAGGATCTCATCCACCCCCAGGGCCCGACCACCGAGGAGCTTTTTAACCACCTCAGCAACCTCTGCCCCAGAGAAAAGGGAATCCACCCCCTAGTCCCCAGATTTCCTCATTGGAAGGATCGAAGGACTGTCGGTGGGATTGAGGAGGTCTTTGAAGTATTCCTTCCAATGACCCACAATGTCCCGAGCTGAGGTCAACAGTGCCCCATCCTACCATATACAGTGTTGATGCTGCACCGGTTTCATGCCCTGAGCCACCGGATGATGGACCAGAATCTCCTTGAAGCTGTCCGGAAGTTGTTCTCCATAGCCTTGCTAAACTCCTCCCACACCCGAGTTTTTGCCTCCGCGACCGCTGAAGCCACATTCCGCTTGGCCCACCGGTATTCATCAGCAGCATCTGGAGTCCCACAGGCCAAAAAGGCCTGATAGGACTCCTTCTTCAGCTTGACGGCATCCCTCACCGTCGGTGTCCACCAGCAGGTTCAGAGATTACCGCCACGACAGGCACTGGCCACCTTATGGCCACAGCTCCGGTCAGCCACCTCCACAATGAAGGCACGGAACATGGCCCATTCAAACTCAATGTCCACTGCCTCCCCTGGGAAATGGGCGAATTTGAATGGGCATTCCCAGCAGACCCTCACTATATGCTTGGGCCTGCCAGGCCTGACCGGCTTCCTCCCCCACCAGCAGAGCCAACCCACTACCAGGTGGTGATCGGTTGACAGCTCCGCCCCTCTCCTCAACCGAGTGTCCAATACATGTTGCTGCAAGTCCGATGACATGACCACAAAGTCAATCATAAAACTGCGCCCTAGGGTATCCTGGTGCTAAGTGCACGTATGGACACCCTTACCTTACACAATCTGAGACGAGCACAGAAGTCCAATAACAAAACACCACTAGGGTTCAAATCGGGGGGGGCATTCCTCCAAAACACGCCCCTTCAGGTCTCACTGTCATTGCCCATGTGAGCATTGAAGTCCCCCAGCAGAATAAGAGAGTCCCCAGAAGGAGCGCTCTCCAACACTCCTTTCAAGGACTCCAAAAAGGGTGGGTATTCTGAACTGCCGTTTGGCACATAAGTGCAAACAACAGTCAGGACCCATCCCCCCACCCGAAGGCAAAGGGAGGCTACCCTCTCGTCCACCGCGGTAAACCTCAATGCACAGGCGCCCAGCCAGGGGGCAATAAGTATGCCCACCCCTACTTGGCGCCTCTCCCTGTGAGCAACTCCAGATTAGAAGAAGGTCCAACCCCCCGCGAGGAGACTGGTTCCAGAGCCCAAGCCATGCATTGAGGTGAGCCCGACTATATCTAGTCGGAACCTCACAACCTTGTATACCAGCTCAGGCTCCTTCCCTGCCAGAGAAGTGACATTTCATGTCCCTAGAACTAGCTTCTGCAGCCAAGGAACGGTCCCCGCCTTCGGCCACTTCCCAACTTACATTGCAGCCGACCCCTTTGGCCCCTCCTACAAGTGGTGAGCCCATAAGCGGGGGGACCCACGTGCCTTCTTTGGGCTGTGCCTGACCAGGCCTCATGGGTGCAGGCCTGGCCACCAGATGCTCGCCATCGAGCCCCACCCCCAGGCCTGGCCCCAGGGGGGGGCCCTGGTGACCCACGTCAGGGCGAGAGAAAACGTGTATCCATGTTGTTTCTCATTATAAGGGGTCTAATGAGCCGCACTTCGTCTGGTTCCTCACCCTGGACCTGTTTGCCTTGGAAGACCCTACCAGGGGCATAAAGCCCCAGGCAACTTAGCTCCTGGGATCATTGGAACACGCAAGCCCCTCCACCACGATAAGGCGTCGGCTCCAGGAGAGGACATTTGAAAATTTTAGACGAATTTCTTTGGAACAGCCATCCATTCACCCATCTGCTGTAACTGCTTATCCAGTAGACTTTCACACTAAGCATGGAGCCTATCCCAAGAAGCATAGGGAACAAGGCAGGCAACACCCTACATCCATCACAGCATCTTTATAATCCTTTAATCAACTGACAGTCCTGTTGAAAAAATATTCAAGGGGCCTCCAGGTGTAAAAGCCCCTAACTCCTCCACAAAAAGCACCGATAAAAATCATTTTATCCAAATCGTCAATTTAAAACTAAAGTTTAGCTCATGTAATCAAGGATGTTCTCAGGGGTCGGCATTAAAATTGATACAAGACACATTTTCCCCCCTTTATTTCTCCACTCAGCAAAACACTAATTAAATCAAGGAGAGTGTTTTTGCATGCAAATGACTCGCATATCATTTGGTTAATAATGAAAGTACTAATGGCTATGAAGTGCAAGTCACAAGTGATTAAAGTCTGAAGTAGAACTTATTTCTCCCGGACGCCTTGACACCTTCACGATTTCTGTCTATTTAGCATTTCAAACTTCAAAAAGCTTTGTGAACCTCAGTAGCCAATTAGAGGCAGAAATAGAGCCCTGCATTCATAATGAGGAAACATGAATTTAAAGGAATCCTAATGGGAGTTGTATTATGTATGAATACGACAATTAACAAACAAATGCATAAAGTTTGGGCCAAAATGGACTGTATGCTAAAGCTTCGATTAATGAATAGATCGTATTCTCTGTCCTTTATCATCTAGTCCTATGCTTTCCCCTGTTTATCAGATAGAATTCATCATTATTTGGCTCTCCAGGACACTGTATCACAGCACGTCTATTACTGTAACTCACCTCATTGAGTTCTGTCTCCGTGTTTAGAAATTCGGTCACTCCGTTGATTAGTTTGGAATTCATGAATAAGGCCTCACCATATCTGTAAAGGACAACGTGCAGACATTTCTTACTAATGGTTAGCGAAAAAACCAACAGCAAGACCACGGTCCACCTTACCTGAATGCAGGACACACCTATTTTTCATTCCTTGATTAACAGATCTAAGGACTCTGTCTTTGAATGAGCACCTTTGTGAGGTTTTGAGTCTGCCTCACTTCCTGTACTTCTGCTGCCTGATTTTCTGAACCATTTCGTTGGATGTGACCCATACTTGATTTGTGTCTTGCCCAGCACAGATTACTGAGCTTAGCTTGAATTTTGACCCTGATTGCTGAAATATATTTTGGAGCCTGTGCTTGCATTTACTATATACAGTAACTATAGGAAGAATATTACCAAAACATATATTATTGATGATAAGATTCTACACTATCCATAACATGATACAAAACAGAGCGCAACACCAGTAAATTTAATTTTATGTTAGATTTTGTATTTAAATTTACATTTACACACAGAAATCAAGACTTTAAGACTCTGCGAATGAATACTTATTATTATGAAGTTATTCATTCATTGTTGGAAAACATTTTAAGAACTATACAAATACACATATTCCTTCATAGATTACAACAAAGAGAAACTTCTGAAACTTTACCTGGAATTTAAAATGTCCCACTTCTCCCTGAAATACCTCCAGGCCAGGTGCCTTCCATGTGGATTCCGACCCACGTGTATGATGACGTCTATAACATCCTGATCTGGAACCAGGTCTGAAGTCAGGGAGAGGTTCAGGAGCCTCAGGAGAAAAACAAAACAGAAGCAAAATGTCTCAAGAAGTTTTGATATATTAACATAAGAACTTTGAAAAGGTACTGACAGGCTACAAAGGCTGCAGTGAGGCCCGTTGTGTAGGCAGGAGCCTGGTAATGGAAGGAGCTGTGAAAGTCTATGGGGAGAGACGGTTGGGTGGCCAAAACTGCTGGGCGGCAGACAATTCAAAGCCTCAGGAGGGGAAAGTGGAGCACTAGAATGAATAGTCTGAGAAACTCTTCAACCCGGCGGATATAATGCCTCATCAGGAAGCGGAGTTGGAAACTTCTGGTGGATCAGAGTCTATCACTACACCTAAGTCACTATGGTGGTCTGAGGACTCCATAATGGAAAGATTGTGGGGATAAATGAAATCCGTCTTGAGATGTTGAGGGCCTGAGATGTTATTGGGGTGCCATTGGTGATACATTCTTCAATGTTGCATGGAAGGCAGGTAGAGTGCCTGTGGGTTGGGATAGCGGGGTTGTTGTCTTGGTGCTGCAGAAATTTATGGGTGCTGAGGTCACTGCTGCATGCTATTCAGCCACCGTATAAATTCAGGAAACCTGTGTCCGCATACTTGGCACAAAACCGAAACCATTTAGCGCAGATGTTAACCTCCGACAAGGTCATGTCTACCCCTGTATGTAATTTTCATGGACAGGATGTCAACGAGCAGCCGGGGCTGGAAGGGCATCTGGTACTGAGGGGTTTAGAGGTGACGTCTCTGCTATTTGTTGATGACACTGTGCTTTTGGCTTCACCCAGCCAGGACCTCCTGTATATATCTCCAGTGGTTCCATGCCAAATGTGAAGCTGCGGGGATGAGAATCAGAACCTCAAAAGGCCATGTGCACTCTTGGAAAAGAGCCAATTGCTCCTGTCAGATGAGGAGCAGAAATTCAGCCCTTTAGTGGAGGAGTTTAACGGCCATGGGATCTTGTTCATAAGTGATGGTAAGAGACAGTATGAGATTGACAGGCGGATAGTTTCAGTCGCTACAGTTTTCAGAACACTGAAAGGATCTGTGATGGTGGGAAAGCTCTGTCATTGGACTTAGGTCCTGTTTTCCCAGTCAGTCTATGTCTCTATCCTCATGTATGGTGATAACCTGTGAGTCATGACCAAAAAAAACTAGGTCGCGAGTGCAAGCGGCTCACTCTCCACAACTGGGTGAGGAATTCAGAGATTTGGAAAAACCTCGAGATAGAACGGCCGCTCCGTCAGATCGAAAGGAATCAACTGTGATGGTTTGGGTATCTGATATAATGCAACCTAACACCCATCTGTTCCAGTGTTCCAGGCACGTCCCACTGGGTGGACACCCCAGGAAACACCCAGCAGGCTTGGGAATGTCTAGGAGACCCCCAAAATGACCTGGAAGGGTGTGGGATAATGTGCTAGGTATGATGCCACCACGAGGTGAACTCCACCACACCTCAGCCATGCATAAACACTAACAACAGCGGCTTGCTGTCAAAAGTTCAGCCTGTAATTGACTGCTACTTATAGCACTGCACTTCAGCCCTCTTGGGGGGGGTCAGTCAGAAGGCTGACCTTGAGCATGCGACAGTTCCAACAGGAATCCGTAATGAACTGGAACCGCGAGCCGCAAGCCCCCACCTCTCTCAGCTCTCCAGTGGGCCGAGCTTTCAGCTTTTGATGTGTTCATTTCTCTCCTCCAGTGAGACATTCCCTAAAACGTCCTTATTCAACTGAACAATCCCCATGTCACATGACATATTCAGTGCTCTGATGCGAACTAGTCTTACAAGTAACTGTAAGTAAAACGGAAAAGCAGCATATCTGTGTGTGTCTGTGCTGTGTCAATTTGAACAGTTAACAGTAGTCCTAGAATACATATATCACAATGTCATACTGTACAGTTATAACGATGTTGACTGGGGAAAAGCATGTGTCATTCTGTAATTCACAGAGAATTTGCTTAACACACATGTAATTGTCATACTCTGAATAATCATGACTGTTACACTCATTTAGTTGAAACATAAGCCAATTAATGTGCAAAAAACTGTCAAGGTGAATTCAGAATTACTTATTATTCCATGTCATTTACCATAGATTAATTTTACATGCAAGATTATTTTAAGTTGAACAACCACATGAACAGATGGGAGTTAATATTCCATCACAATTGAAGGAAATGAACTCATACTGTATAAGGAAAATATGTAACACACTAATTTAATAAGACAAGGCAGCATACAATAGGAAACAGTGGGGTTTTATGGGCATTTTACATTATCTTTTACTACTGTAGGTAATGCCTACATTGAAACACTGAAATAGCTATAACTATACAACAATTTATAAAAAAGAGTGATTTACATCTAGTGCTATATTTCAGTAGTAATACCCTAGCTGATGTATAATAAGTATAATAACAAAACAATAATAAGACTCTTAGTCCTATAATTGACCTCTTTAGATATTAATATTATCTGTCACATTGTCTGTGAGCAGACAGTGTAGAGCAGGGGTGTCAAACTCCAATCCTGGGGGGCTGGAGCCCTGTGTAACTTAGTTCTTTCCCTTTTCCACCACAAATGATTCAGCTCAAGAGCTGTGTGGTAATTAGCCAAGGAGGTGAATAAGGTGTGTAAAATGAGAGTAAACCAAAAACTGTGCTGGGCTCCAGCCCTCCAGGACTGGAGTTTGAGACCCCCGGTGTAGAGGCTGGCAAAGGCAGAGCAGCCGGTTGCCACTTGCAGAAAGTCATGCTCTGAGATTGATATAATGATACAACAGGAATCTTAAAATGATAGTTGTAAATTATGCCACTGATGCTGAACCCACACAGACCACTCCTCCGTCATATTACTGCCATTTGTACCATATTCCCAGAAAAGCTACTTTCAAAGTGCTGTTAGCGCATCCAGGTACAGCCGGGTGCCTGAGCCACTGACACCCTGGCAGCCATGAGGGGGCGCAGAAACCCAAACGCGAGTGGCCAATCAGCCGCCATCCAAGAGGGGCCTCTCACCGGTTCAGCAGGTATGCATTGTCGCTGCAGGTCAGGGCCTCCAGGAGCACCTTCTTCTCTGAGACGGCCGACGTGGAGTGGAACTTCATCCAGATGAACTCCCACACGTCTTCATCCATGAGGGACACCCCCGTGCAGTAGACGATGTCCCTCACGTTTGGTGGGATCCTGCAGACGTGGACAGCAGTTAGACACGGACCTAAACTGCAGTTTGACGCTGAAAAAATATCCACAATTCCCTCTGTTTCACTATGCATTTTTTAAACACAAGGACATTTCCTAAAGTAGCTGAAGAGACCTGAGATTCCTGCATTAAAATGAGTGTTGATGGGTGTGTAACCTGCTCGGTTTGGTTTTGGTGCCTAGAAGGTTCAAATGCTAAGCCTGGAAGAATAAACATATTAAGCATGGCCCTTAATGCCTCCCACCCCCTGCTTCAGGAACACTGGCTAACCTGCTCTCTGACCGCAAGCTCTGCTCTCTTTGGACAAGAATATCTGCTTTTGCAAAATGTGTGGGAAATCATCTCATGTAATTAAAATACCCCACGAAACCAATTACCTGCAAAACATGTGAAATAATCATAGTAATTATCTTGTATCCCTCGAAAAATAATTACTATGGCGCTCATGTTTAAATTTACCCAAGTTTTTGAAGAGAAAAACAAAATCGTTACATTTCAGCTCTGTGTCAACAGCGGCTGTTTCTTAGTAACATATCGACGGCGCGTCAATAGCTCGGCTGCTCTGCGCCGACCTTTACCAGACAGCTGCTTCCAGTTTCTGCCAGACAGCGGACTGGCATGAGGACAAGCTCATGTCATTCCCAGTAAGCTCAACGCTAAACCTGAATGATCATATCCCAAAAAAACAAAAAGCCTGACCTGCCAAACTCCATTACAGGTCAGCTTTGTGAGTCGCCAAATGAGAATTTACATTAACATCTTGGTGAGAGAATACATAATTACACACGTTCATCTCCCTCCTTCATAGTTTTGAGTACAAAAAGCACACACAGGCCGAATAATGAGGTATTCCTCTCCGTAATCTTCCCCTGGGAAACGTTTAATGCTAACTATCCTGGTTCGTAACCAACTTTGATTCCCTCCCCTCTGCCAGCACCGCTTTGGGTTTCGAGGCAACCGATAAATAATTGAATCCAATGGCTAGTTATTAGCAGAAGTACACATGCTATGGGGGAGAGTGTTTACCGAACCAGTGACCTCATTAAATGTGCGGAAGAGTGACTGACAGAGGGGCATCACACCCATCCACCACCCCTGCCCCCTTCGGAGTACCTCCTAAACTTCTGGCAAACTCACATTTGATAAAAAAAAAAATCAGATGCGATAAAAAAAATCAGATGTGATAAAAAAGAAGGTTTGATAAGTAGTGGGGAAAAGCATCTTTCGGGGGTTCTGAACTGCAGCTTCTGCAGTGTAGCATCACAGTGAGCTTAGGGCTCACCCCAGAGAGCACAGGGCATGAGGTAGGGCCACTATGGACGGAAGTCAGTCCATCAAAGGACACACACACACACACACACAGAGAAAATGGGCGTTTCAGATACTGCAATCCATATTTCTGGTCAGTGCAGGCAGTCCCCAGGTTAAGACAGAGATAACTGATACTTATGAACAGACTGGTAAAACCTATTATATTAAAAATGTAGGCAAAATTTGACTTCAAGGCAGACTTAGAGAATGGGTCTCATTCGTAAACTGGGGACTGCCTGTACCCCACACTGTACCCCACTCTGTACCCCACTCTGTACCCTACACTGTACCCCACTCTGTACCCCACACTGTACCCCACGCAAACACGGGGTGACCATGCAAACTCCACACAAGAGGAGGGATAGGGATGGAACGCCCAACCTTGCAAATGTGAGGTTACAGTGTCACCTAAACTCCCCACAGTGCCATTCACCCATTCATCCAACGTAATTCCATCTAGAATATAGTAGTTTCATTTCTGTTTGATGGATGAAATGTTTTGTGTTACAACAGAGGGCAGTAACCTTTGGGGAAACTATGAAAGGAACCAGTACTCTTCTCTCCAGTTATTATTTCAAATGACTCACATCTGATTTGATTTCAAGAAAATGGCGAAATGCGCCCGTAATCACGGTCACATGGCACAGGAACGGTACAGGAGATTTCATGGACCGCTGGTTCAGGGGGTGGGGGGTGGCATAGTCTGTGTTTTTTTACGGGGGCAATTACCCAGAACGGCAGGTGTGCTCTGGAGGCTAGAGGTCTTTCAGACCTGTGTTTATGGACTCAAGTGTCCTCAGCACTGGTCAGGCCTGTAATTTCTCAAAATTAAAGGCATTCAAAAAAAAAAAAACTATGAACAGCTCTCATTATGTTTGTTTATCTAAATTAAATACAATTAAACACAAAGTTTAATGTCAGGCCACAGAATATGTAAACGTATAGTTTGTGTTTTTGATGTTACTGACCTCATACTCACCACCCGACCCGAAAGGCCAAACCCCATGAGATTCAGAAAATGCAAAGCGGCGTATCACACTTAGAAACCCTAAACTGAGTTTTAAGATGGCTGGGGGAGCAGCTGGTAAAGAAAGGTGAGGCGTCTCTGTATATCTGCACACCTCCTGCCTTGTCCTTCATGATAGGGCAGAGGAGGGAGCGGTAAATAATGCAGGATCCTCTGGGGCAGGGCCGGGAAGGGGGGGGGGGAATCTTAGAGAGAGCAACAGGCAGGCTTCATGTCCGAGCAAACGGTGTGCAGTCTGTGAACATGGAAGTCAGGGGATACAGGAAGAGGGGGCTGTACCTTTAAGAACAGTGACTCCTTGTGGGTAGGGCATGGTGGGGGTTGGCCCCCTCAACCATTGCCATGCCCCCCAGCCCCTGGCTGACAAATTTTATCATCATAACCTGCCCACTGCCCCCCCCCCACGCTCAAGAACTGCCCACCACGAGCCCCCAAAGACTCTTGACACTATAGTAAGTAATTATGATTCATATTTATATCAATGGCATAACCGCAGTGGAATTTAATTTATTGTGGATACCTTTCTGAGGTGTACTATGGGTCTCACATTTATCAGGTCTACTGAGCACCAGTTACAATTGTTCATATCAGATCGCAGTCAGTTGTAATTTACGGCTATTTGTTTTAAAGACAGGTGATGATGCCTGGGGCTGAGGAGACCCTGCAGGTAGCCAGTGTGGAAGCCATCGTGATTCTGCTTGCCGGGAAAACTTGCTCCTGGTTCAAGGCCTCCTCACCACTTTGATGAACTTGATGAATTGTTGGTGCAGAACACGAACGCCGCTATTTGGAGAGTGACGCCGCTATTTTTTTTTTTTTGAGAGCTGCAGATAAAAGAAATGAGAAACAGAAATAAAACTAATCTAATCCTGCACGGTTTTTGTTGCCATGGACACCTGGCACCGTGGCAGTGTTTGCTGTTGGGTTGCATTGAGCATGCCCAATGAGGTGCAGTCTTACTGAATGCAAAACCCTGTCTGCATTTAGCAAACCACACCTTCACCCCTTCTCACAACATCAAATAGGCCCACTGGCTTGGGGTGAACTTGTCCCGAACACAGGGACAGGGGAGGGCCTAGGTGGGAGGGGTTGTGATTTGGGGGCTTGGTTGAAGTAATTTTGTCCCGGGCTTGAAAGTTATATGCAGCAGGTCTGCATCAAGCCTCTTCTGCCGATCCAAGGTCATGTGACCACTGGAGTATTTCCCCGCACAGTTATATTTTACATTTGCAACCACAGTTTAAGTGGTACCGCGACGTCCCATTTGTGGACGGGACGACCGCAGAAGACGAGAAACCTTTAATATGCAGCTTAGGAGTTGATACCGACCCCATTTAAGATGCGAGGGATTAAGCGACCCCGCACGTCGACCTTATACCGGACTGTGTACTCCAGCAGCAACACCCGCAGAATATGGTATCAGGGCAACATGGAACCGGCGATGATTCACCTTGAAGCACCACCAGACAAGCTCACCAGCAAAAACGTGGTAGAGGTTGCGTGGTATTGAAGCTGAGCAATGAGCAGATACTCATAAACACAGGAATGACTCAGTGGGCAGAACCACCTCTGAAAGGGGTTTGAATCTCTCTCTTTGTGTGTGTGGAGTTTGCAGGCGTACATGTGAGTGTGTGCCCTGCCATAGACTGGAATTTTGTCCGGGGTCCATGCGCTTCTTGGGGTGGTCTCCAGGCTAATAGCAAAACCATGTACCAGATAAACAGTCCAGAAGATGGACTGAAGGATTGAATCCCAAATACAAACTATGTTTACTGGCCCATAGCCATGGCTGCATTACTGTATATCGTGCAGAAGTTCTGCTGTATAAATTATTTGTTCTATGCGTGATAATGTGATGTAAATGTTACGGTATGTTTCCGAAGCCCAGCACCTGTGATGAATATTTCAGACGGAGAAAGTAGGCACTAACAACAGCTGTTCTCCTTTTATAATTAGCAGTAACCCTCTGGGAAGAATTACTGGAGATAATGTTTGTAAACTATGCCCTTTAGTTAATGCCTTAACTTTATCCTTGTCAGAAAGCAGAGATAAACACAGAGGACGGAGCTTCGAAATGCCAGAAGGACCATTTGGGCTGTGTGTGCTGCCTGTCTGTAGATGTACATAAAAGCTCTGTGTGGGTTTGGGCGAATGTTACCGATTCTTGTTGCTGGATATCCAATCGGAGATGAGGGCGATGGCTTGCCGATGACAGTGCTTGTTCCCGAAACTGCAGGCCAGCATGAGAACTTCCCTCTGTAGCTGTCTGAGTGGTTCGAACACAATAATTAGCCACGATAACTAAGGAATCGCAGCTGCTTTCCAGACAGAGACAGCGAGGTGGAGGTTCATACGGCGCGTCGAGCCTTACTCGGTCTGGTAGGCCGCCTGCATGACAGAGCTGTCGGAGGAGCTGTTTGGCCAGCCCAGCCGGTGGTACATGGAGGCCACCTGCTTCAGCACGTAGTCCTGGAGACGAGCAGACACAGGGAGGGACGTCAGAACCGAGTCGACAATGAGTCCCATCAGACTACGTCAGACCTTGAGGAGCCAATCACAAGGCCATCTGATTCCGAGCTTTATTTTTCAGGATAAAGACTTAATATTTTTACATGACCCAGAACACCGAATGAACCACTGAAGCACAGAAAAGTTCATTACCAAACTCTATCTTAATTTTCTGTACTTTAAAAAAAAAATATTTTACAGATAAATTCTTAGACTGAGTATTTTACAATGCTGCATATTCTGGAATCTCTATACCTCCTTCTTTGGCAATCTTCCTACCTTATCCAATTAAGTAACCTCCATAATTATCCAATGAGAGTTAGAGGGATCTAGATAAGAGGCAGGCATAGTTCGTTTAGTACATCATGCTAACACATCTTTTACAGCAAAACTACGCAAAGCACTAAAGCTGGAACGATCTCAAGGTGAAATGATCGGCCGTCTTCCTTAAAAATGCTCCCTCGCAGCTGTCGCCACACCAATCTGGATCCAGTTCTTATGAGACTCTGAAGCGACCCTCCCTTGTTCGGACAAATTAGAGCGGCGATGGTATGAGGGACATTTGCGGGCTTTTCAGAACGCCAGAATGTCGATTGAACCCGGTTCCATATGAAGGCTCGCACCTCTCTCATTTAATGGGGGAAACCGATGCCTAGGAAACAAGCTTTTAACATTTCTGAAACTTGCTTCCCCCCCCCCCCAACAGGAAGAGGAACAGGCCTTCTGTCTGAATTCTTTGAATATTCAGCACCCAGGATACCACCCTCGCCGCTTCCAGACCATCTGCCGGGGCATGTAACACAAACGGCAGAATCACAGGGGACCCTGCCTTTTCATAAAGGGCTGGAAAGGTCCTGAAATGTATCTGCAGATGTTCAGCAACAGGGCTGCCTGTGTCACTCAAGGGTACCAAGTGACGAAGCCTTCGGATCAAGCGCCTACAGCTGTAGGCGGAGCTTAATGTCATACACATAACGGCTGTCCTGTTATTATGAGCACCTATAGAGACCGCATTGTTTGTCCTTAGGCTTATTAAACCAAAATGTCACTGTGGAACCAACCTCCGTTCATGGCTGTTTTGTGGAGATGGGATGCAGCTCTGACATGCAGCTCAGTCTGAGTCATCAGGATCGTCCTCATGGCTAATAAATAATCTGTTAACCTGCTCTGCTGTTCCTTTGTATTTTGGCCTTTGAGATGAATGTCAAGGTAGATTAGTTTCCATGTTTTAATTTTCATCTTATGGGTGTCCTGCATAGTCACCACATGGAATTTAACTTAACACATACTGTGCAGTACTGACTGTCCAGTATAGTCATCACATGCAGTTTAACCTAACGGGTACTGTGCAGTACTGACTGTCCAGTATAGTCATCACATGCAGTTTAACCTAACAGGTACTGTGCAATACTGGCTGCCCCTACTGTATATAGTGCCGGAGACTCTCTCAGTGGCAGGCTGTAATGGGGCGCTCACGTACACTGAAGAGGCTGTACTCTTCGGTCCGGTCCAGGAGCTTGTCCAGCTGGTAGAGGGAGCGGCTGGCCGCATGCCAGGGCAGGAACTCCTTCTCCTGTGGTAGGTAGTGGATGATCTCCAAGGGGATGTTCTGGGGCAGATATCCGGCTCTGAGAGGAACACGGAACCAGCGAGGGCTTGTTGTCACAGGAAACTGGCATTTATTGCTACTAATGACAACTGTCTACAGCATACGAAATGTTTAAAATTCTTTTTGATAAATGCCTTCATGTTACTCTGAATTGCTCTGGTATCTCAGAAAGACTGACTTTATGGCTGCATCAAACTGAAAATAGCTTTAATTTTCCATATGGATTTGATCTCATATGAGCTTTAAGGAAAATTCATGAGATTTTGACAATGAAAAGTATAAAACATCAAACCCTTTAAAACAACAGGGCAGCAATTAGCAATGTCTCCATTCATACACCACATGATGGGACATAAAGTGCCATCCATCCATTATCTTCCGCTTATCCGGGTCGGGTCGGGTCGCGGGGGCAGCAGTCTCAGCAGGGAAACCCAGACTTCCCTCTCCCCGGCCACTTCCTCCAGCTCCTCT
>JAODLC010000001.1:13729110-13743835 GCA_026781145.1 Hippopotamyrus pictus
GGTGTAACAGTTACTTCACCTCCACCCCCACCCTCCACTCCTGCGGCTCCTCCCAGTGTCCTGCCGGCCTGGCTGACGGAGATCACGCTCACTCGGTGCCGGAGGCTTGCTGGAGAGGGCCCACTTCATATCGATTTCCAAACAGCCTTTCATTCTTAACTGCTGGCCCTGACCGGGAACACTGCGGGGGGGATTGGGGCCGACGCCGCGGAAGCATGCATCCACGCTGTGGCGGCTGACAGCAGCGCGGAGAGCGGAACTGTGGGCGGCGCATCTCGCTGCTCACGGACCTGCAGGAGGCTCCACCGCGTGCTGCCCGGCGGATCCAGTTAAACGAGACGTGGGGAGAACGTGTCAGGTGTAGATCTGAGTTGCTTCTGGCAGAGCCAGACTTCGGCATCCTGAATAAAATAGGCACCTCGATTCGCAAAAAGTTAGAGCATCAGCCGTCAACCAGCCAATAAGAAGGTGAAAAACCACATAAGCAAATATTCCCAGCATCCTCTGTGACTGATCAGGGTTTTGCTCCAGTGAGGTGGTGACAGTGTATGGAGCAGCGGTATTCCCTGGTGGTACGACTGGAGGCGAAATCCAGAAGAAAGACACCCAGATGTGAACATCCCCCGAGCACGGAAATATCTCCAAGCAATCACGTCTATACGTGCGGATGGGTGACAGTAGCAGACCAACCGAAACACGACGGATGCCGATTTACCCGAATCTCACATCCCGTCAGGTGGACGGTTAGGCTTCCTAAAATATCTGTGTTTTTAAGGGCCTGTGCTGTAAGTGAAGGAGACTCCGATTTCTACATTGTCTCGCTTCAGCCAGGACCCGAACAAGCCATTCCTAAACTGGTCCAGAAATGAAGCTCAATAATTCACCTAGACATAATGAAAGATTAAACTAATTCCTTCAAATGAAGGTTATTTTCAAGCTGTGGCTTAATCTGACAGAAGAACATAGCTGAATGGATACATCAAGCCTAATTGATACAAGCATGTTGCCTCAACCACTTGGAGACCAGATCGGTGTTAGCTTATCCTTATGGTCCATCTTCTTCCAGATCCACTCTTCCCATGAGTGCCTCTCCTGCCTCTCTCTCTCACTGACTTTCACTCCTGCCCACGCATACAACATCAAACCTGCTGACTGTAGTGCTACCACCCGGCCTGTTCTCAAATGCCAAAAACCACTGTTTCACAAAGTCAAAGAAAAACACAGAAAAAACTGAGAAATACTTCAACAGAAGTATTAATGATGCACCGACAGGACCACAAGAGCCTTGGTGCCTGGGGAAGGAGCCGGCCAGTACTTGAAGGCACCTAGGGGCAATACCTCGCCTTGAAGACGTCCAGGTTCCTGGTCTTAGCTTCCGCGTCGTAGACGAAGTGCTCTTGGCTGATGATGACACTGTTGTCCAGGGAGTCGTTCTTGCTGATGGTGACCACGGGGTAGCCCATCTGTAATGTCCAGCAATCCATCACCTCCTTGATATTGATTTCCTTCCCCTCCCTTTGCAAGGCCTGGAGGGACAAGCAGCCAGATGTTTACCAACACCAAAATTAAACAAAAAAACTGCCTGCTTAACCCTGTCAAAAGTAATTCTATGAGTATATCAGGGTGGAATGAAACAGAGAATGACTATAAACCGACACTCACTTCAAACATCTCGTTACAAAACATGTGAGGGTGACTCAGTGGGCAGCACTGTCACCCCACAGCTCCACGGTTGGGGGTTTGCATCCCACTTCCGGCTCTATAATGGAACCATGTTTCAGGTGTTTCATCTCTAGACTGCAGGTTAATTAGAGGCATAAAGACTGTTTATCCACATTAAATGACAGGATTCAAACATTTTCATAAGCCTCCTTCCTCCACTAGTCTCATTTAAATATGATTAATATAGGCACAAACACGACTGTCTAATAAATAAGCTGTTATGGAAGATGAACGGATGGATGCTTATAGGTGCAAATAAATTATCAGGTGTTTGTAATCGTCAGCTCTGTGTAGCCACTGCATTAGACTGAACACGTGGGCAGGATTATCTATAATTCAGCAAAGTGAAAACAGAGAAAAAACAATGCATTCGCATAATGAATAAATAATGAACGAATTTGTCTCATTTGCTCGTTTTTTCGGAGGCGAGTCGGGCTCCTTCACGGCGGCTTTGCGTCGTTTTTATTTCATCAGCACGACGACTGATTAATTCTTTTGTCAATAAATGTCAGGCTCCCTCCACGTTCCGAAACACTTAGTCGCCCCACGGTGTCGTCCGCAGAGGGCTCCGTGTTTAAATATTTACCGACAAACAAACGGCCATAAATATTTATCTGTTCCATGGCGCGCCCGGTGTCTTAATCACCGTGACGCGCTGTCGCCTCAGTGGGCCCTGCCCTCATGGGTAAATAAATGGAGTGGATAAATGAGGGTGTGAGTAAATTACACACCCCACAGAAGCGGCACGCAGGAACACAGACTAGGCCCGCCTGTCTGGCTTGCTCCCTACTCCCTGGGGCACACCCACGGGCTGCAGGATAAGATCGTTACACGGGGAGGGGAGGCGAGGAGAACTGGGGTGCGACAGTGTGGCTGAGCGCTGCCTTTGGGGCGTGTCAGGCTGCTGCGGCAAACCACATCCCTTTAACAGTCAATGACGGACCTGGATTCCGGGCAGCCGGCAAATGACTGGTTGTCGCGGGCAACTGATGTCAGCGGATTTGTGAACTGGCTAAAAGTTTACACCACACTAAGGATGTGAACTAAAAGCACTGATCATTATCCACTATAGCGTTTACAGTACTAGCTCCTTTAACAACTACAAATCAGAGGATGTGCAATAACTTTCTAAAAGTCAATGAAGAAAAAACAGAGATGATAATTATATACCCCTAGGCAATGAGGGAGAAGGTAACATCAAAGCTGGGTCGCCTAGTGACCCAGTCTAAATCACATGTCAGAAATCTCGGTGTAATCCTGGATTGTGAATTGAATTTTAAAAGCCATATTCAATTTGTTATGAATAAGATGCTTTCTACCATTGGAGGGACATAAAGTCAGATGATGTTTTTCACTAAAGGATGCTGAGAAGTTAATGTACGCTTCCATTACTAGTCTCCTTGATTATTGCAACACCATTTTTGCCAGCTTACCCAGTAACACCACTAACAAATCACAGATTGTTCAAAACGCAGCAGCTAGAAAACTCAGGAAAGCAAACCCTTCTTTACACCTTCTTATGGCCCAGCACCTTCTGTTTTACCATCTACACTCCCCCTAGGAATGTAAGATCTTCCAGTTCTGAGGCTCTTTCTTTCTTTTTCTTTCTTTCTTTCTTTCTATCTATCTATCTATCTATCTATCTATCTATCTATCTATCTATCTATCTATCTATCTATCTATCTATCTAATGTTTGTTTAAATGTTACTGCACATTTTGTCCCTTTTGTAATCTTGTAATCTATGTCTTTTATTGGACTTTAATCTAACTCTTTAATCTGTTTATCTCTTTACTCTGTTTATCCCTTTTTCATTTTCATTTCACCTTTTATTACATTAATCCTGTATGCCTGTTGTGTGCTTTATTTTATCATTTTACATGACCTTTCTGCAGTATCTGTTACCCATATCACTAATTGCTTATTCTTAATGCCTGTTCTCTTTTTTCCTTCTTGACTATTACCAAACATGTAAAGCACTTTGAAGTGCATTTCATGTATGAAAGGTGCTATATAAATGAAGAGTATATTATTATTATTACTGTATTATTATTATTGTTGCTGTTATTGCACATGTAAACCTGACGGACATTAATGTGCGTCTATGGACATAAAACCCCATCCATCCATTCCCCATAACCGATTGTGCACTTATAGGATTGGGGTGTGCCTGGACCCAATAACAGGCTGGGGGAGTCCCTGATGGGGTGCCAGCCCAATGCAGGGCACACCCTGTGGGGAACGTAGAGCATGTACTGGGACTGTTGGAGGAAACCCATGGAGAAACCTCAGTGCCCCCCCACTGAGCCACTCAATCACCTTCATTATGACATCACAGTTACCACAATTCTTATTGTTTACATTCTCTCATTGTTTTCCTTCTTCTGATTGGTGTTCTGGTTATTACTGGCCCACCTTATAGATGTTGCTGTCCGGGGTGTAAGGCTGAGCTCTCCATAAAGCGCGCTCATGTTTCACTAACACAATCTCGCACGCGTTACCTCGGAAAACTTGTTCCACAGATCGTCCCTCGCCGCGTTGCCGTACATGTGTGTCATCAAATAATCCTGCAAGGAAGAAAAGAGCCGTTCACATTATAAATCAGCGACGCTCTTTATCGTACGCACAGGAAGCGGCAGTCCGCTGCCAGCTCCCTTCTCGGGACGTCCCGACCCGGCGCGGCTAATCCGCGGCGCAGCATCTGTGTGATTTATGCAAATCGTGGCCAGCTGTTTGCGGGAGATTTACAGGAATCTTCTGGGGGAGCGAAGACGGGTGCGGGGCCACAGCCATGAGGAAGCCAGCTTACACTGTGCGCTTAAAAAAATAAAAGACACAGCGGATTAAAGCAGCAGCCGCAGCGGCACGCTTAACCCGCCCCAGCGCCCCTCTCTGTCACATTCGGGGCGGACCCCCGCTATCCCCGGCGTCATTAAGCACACTAATGCCACACTTCATATCCCATATGGATGAGTTTCATATTTCTATGCTTTTCTGCTAGAGGGACTCAGGGAGCAAAGAGCAGGACAGCATAAACAGATAAAAACATTAAATGTAACAATATAAAATGTAACAATATAAACGTAACAATATGAAATGTAAATGTAAAATATGCATTTGTCAAAGGAAACATTAACAAATCAGTCATTTCCAGAGCTGTGCTGCTGTTGTTATATAATACACTAGATACTGAGCAATATCATTCCTCCATGCAGCTGACCAAATTTGCTCTTCATGCTTATAACCAGAAGGTCAGCGGTTCAAATCCCGTGGCTGTCAGAATAACCATATCACCGTCAGGCCCGTCACTCTTTCACCCCGAAAGACCTTTTACCCTGAAAGTTGCTCCAGGGGCTCCAGATAAATGGCTCCCCCAGCACTCTGACCCCGAGCTTCACGCTCACCTGCACATGTCTGTGTGTCTCATGGGAGAGCAAGATGGGATGTGGGAAGAATTTTGTTGTACTTGTGCAATAAAAGCATTTTATTCTTTTATGTTATAAAATTACCTTGATTTGTACCTGTAACCTGTAACCTTGTCACATAAACGGATGTTGCTGTCAGGGGCAGGATGTGGATTTCCTAGGGGGTGGGGCAAAGACAGATGACACGCCCCTTTCACCCGCAATCATTTAAACTTGCACTGCCATAACCCCCAACCCCAGTACTGCCTGCCAGCCTGCATGTTATTACCCCTCCCTGTCCTCTGTCAGCCCTGTTTTCCCCGTCTGCGCCCCCCCCCCCAGTCTCCTGTGTATCACAGATCTGCCTCCCCCCCCCGGTTAAGGAAAACCCTGCAGATTTCGGCAATATCGCTATTCTAGTGAAAATATGTCATTCCAGTGTTATTGTCCCGGAACAACGTGTCACAGTTTGTCACACAGCACAGAAAATTAAGATATTTAACCACCGAAAAACAGCGTTGAGACGGGGGGGGACTGTGACAGAAGCAGAGACGCAGAAGCGCTGGCGGGCTCCCTTTAGCTGAGCTTTCTGCTGAACGCCCCCCAGTGTTAAAGGAAACCCACGGGACTCGCTAGACTCCACACTGCACATAACACTCCCCCCCACCCAGTGACAGGAACTTAGCACCCTGCAGCGAGGGACTGGCACAAGCACCAGAGCCACCCCCCTCACTCTGCAATCGGCACATTCACAAAGGTTTAGGGAGCTTCTGGAATCATCCACGCCTGAGAGAATCATGCCATAAAGGCAGCACTGTGCTCTGCATGGAACAGCCCCCCCCCATGAGACAGCCCCCCCAGGCCCTTGTGGGGGGTAGTAGGATCAGGGTGGAAGCCACACACACTGCTGTCTTTCTGTCTCTTATTTTAAGACCCCCCTCCCACTCCCATACACTTTGACTTTTCCCCATCAGCCGCCGGCTGCCCTCTGGCAGCACTGGCAGGGGTGGGTGGCCTCTCCCGGAAGCTGCCTGTCACCGCCTGTTCCCACAGCGTCAACGCCGCCCAAATCCCGGCGGCCACCGCAGCATGGGGGAAAACGGGAGCGCTAACATGCAGCTCCGTTCCACATGCCCGTCGCCTCCCCGCATGCCAGCATCCCCGCTGACCAAAATAAACCGCGGCTCGGGACACGAAATCCTGACAGTGCCGGAGTCCGGCTGCAGGAAACTGGCATGCGGGTCTGAGGGTTTCCCACACGGCAGGGGAGATCGCCAGTGCTTTTCCGGGCCCACGGGCAGCTCCCAACCCCCCCAACCCCATCCAAGAAAGCCAGAGTCACTCCAGGAACGCTCCGGAATTCCAATACGCGCGCTGCTCCACCTCAAAAAGGCGGGATTGACGTGCGCTTGCGACTTCCCAGACTCCGTTCGCCGCTCTCCACTCAAGGTGCCTGTCTGGGGAGAGCAAGCGAGGGGCAGAAGTGCGGCACACTCCAGAAGACCACCACCCCAGTGACCTGCGCAACTCCCTCCGCCTTCCTAGGGTTCAACCCCAGTAGGGAGAGAACATTTCCCACCTCAGAAAATGAAAGCACAAAGATATTCTCAGTACAGAGACAAATTTAGCCTTTAACTTTCTGCAGGGATGACTGTGAATGTGACCCATTTACGCTGTACTTCCTGTTCGGATTAATGACAAACTTAGCATGGGACTTCATTCAGTGGGCCGAAACTGCACATAAGAGTCAGGATTAAACATGATGACGCCAACTCCACACTCCAGTCGGACCCCATCTCTCACTCCAGCGTCATCTGTATGCCTCTTTCATTTCCTGTCTTCGCCACTGCAGTGTTCAGTTTTCTTTTTACATTGATTTGAAGGTTTACTGAGTTAATTTGGTCAGTTTTTGCATCAAAATATCAGTCGATTTCCAGACAAATTACTCAGATAACAGACGTTTAGATTGGATTCTGCTCTCTCCATAATTAGCTTGCAGGTGAGTATAAATTCTTATTAAGAAACTTGGTAAGTGCAAATGCTGCATCCGTGGGCAACCTCCATAACACATTGCCAAGCTTAATGCAGATCTATACTGCAGTTTATAAGCAAAAGAGAAGCATATCAAGGTATATTAGGGGCTATTTTTATGATTTATAGTTTATTGCTTATTTCACTTTCCAGTTCTGAGCTTGGCAATAGGTCTCTTTTGGCCTGATTTGGTAAGCGATTAGAACATTTTGTTACGAGTGCAATCCCCTCTTCACCTAATCGTCCGGTTATTCCAGCCAGAGGAAGGGGGCTCATGCGGGTCACTCCTCGTGCTCCACTCCCTGATATGGCATGTGGCTGCTGCGGCAGAATCGTTTATTCTGAATTGCGATAATTGAGGTCACGGTGTCAGCGGTAGTGCGACGCACCTCTCCCTCTGGAATATAACCATCCTCCGTGCATGCAGGCAATTCCAGTGGCCCCAAATGACCAGCCATTGCCGTGGGCGGAGGTGTGCGTGGCACATGACAGGAAATGAAGCCATGCTTAGAGTCTGAGTTCTCATGCAAAACAGGGGAAATGTCAGTAGCATCAACAAGCATTATTTTCCATGTTATTAACATCATTAACGTTATTTTCCAGTCCCACGGTGGCACTGCTTCCTCGCACCTTCAGGGCGGCGCTGTTGCCTCACACCCCCCAGGCAAGCTTCTACCTACGCTATACATGTGGAGCTTGCATGTTCTCTCCGTGTTGTGTGGGTCTCCCTCATGGAGTCCGCTTCATCTTCCAGTCCACATACATATGTTAAGGTTACCTAGCATCTCTAATTTTCCTATAGCGTGTGCATGTATGTGCTGAACCTGCGTAAGAGATTAGAAGACGGATGGATTAATAATCTTACCTTAAACTGCAGCATATATTTTCAGCCTGGTTACACTCACGTGTACACAACATACTCTTTCAGGGGGAACAAACATTCCAGATCAGCCCCCACCTGAGTCTAGCTAGCTCTGCAGCATCTGGCTGCAGTGAGATTTTAATGTTTATGCTACTGGTGTCTGTTTGGTATCCTTGTTTTGCATTACTCTGTCGAAAGAGTCAACAAAAAAACAAAACACAGCAAAACAATGACCTCATGTAGTGGTTTAAGGCAAGAATCCTGACTTCATGCTCTTTCGTGTGGAGCGGTGCATGATCACACTGGATTCCAAGAAATATGCTTCAGTTCATGAATAAGTAATATGGTAACTGTTATGCAACATGCTTAATTAAACAGCACTCATGGATGATGTTACTAATGGTTAGTCAACAACTTATTCCCTAAAACACAAGACCAAAAAGCTGCTTTATTTTGCTTCATCTGCCTGGCTTTTTTCTAAATGGCTGAATTTGCCCTGATCTCCACAATGTGCTGAGGTCTTTTCACGATGCCTGCGTTCTTGCATTACATGCATCAGACCGAGCCGCAGAAAAGCTGGCAAATTCGCAAGAAAATAAAGTCGCAAACTCAAGAAAGCTTTGGCAATTTAAAATAGCAAAACTTTTAGCACTCAGTATGTTTTAGTTATATATGTTACTTAACACCGTGATCCATTAGGTTAGCGCAATGTCCCACTCCGAAAAGGTCCCATCTCACACCCAAGGAATTGGGCCCATCTCCCGGTCCAAATGAAACTGCCAGGTCGATCGGCATGTGTTTACACAGTTGTGGGGGGGAAGTTCATCTCAAGTGACACAATTCCTATTGCCCTGGCCTGGACTCTGTTTACCGTCAGGTTCATTTAGCGCAATGAGCCAGAATCAACCCCCTAATCCCCATTCTCCTCTCGTCAAAGCAGTGTGCGGTGATGTTTGGGAAGGATCGTCTGTTTGATTTGTTAATCCTGCCCAGTGAAGTCTGTTTTCATAGCTGAAATCTTAAATTCCACGGTGCAGATGATGAGCCGTCGCCGTACAGAGAGAGATTAAACCGAGTAGGAAGTAAGAAACTCATCAGCACTCAAATCTAAGAAAACAAGTAAATGCACATTTCACTGAGAATCAAGATGACTGACTGAGTGAACTTCCCCAGCTGACCAGACGGTTCAAAGGAACTAATGAGGGAGAAAAGCACCAGATTAAGTGGGAATGAAGGTGGATGAGTGTGTGCGTGTGTCTGTATGTATGTGTGTGCGTGTGTCTGTATGTATGTGTGTGCGTGTGTGTGTATGTGCATTCAGTGTAATTACTTTCACTTTCAGTAATGACCACAAAAGAGAGTGACAGGAAGTCCAGCTAGACCAGAGTGAAACTGCTAAAGGCCTGAGTGGAGAGCAGCACACCAGAGCCGGCTGCTCAAGCCAGATCTCAGCTCCTGCCACTGCTCTGGAAATACAAGATTTATAGCCGATTGTGCCTACTCGACACCCGAAAGCAGAGCACTGCACTGGTGTATTCTGGGATACATCGAACTGAAGAATTCTGACCTCAAGCCTACCACAAAAATGAGCAGGTACAGGACCCTTCAGCTACATTTAACAGTGTGGGGGAAGAGGACCATTTCCTTATATTTAACAGAGAGGGGAATGGGACAATTTAAAAGCATTTAACAGAGAAACAACAGGATCCTTTAAATACATTTAACAGAGTGGGAACAGGACTCTTTAACTACATTTAACAGATAGAGGGGAACAGAACACATTAACTATACGGTGTGGGCAATGGGACCCTTTAGCAGCATTTAACAGAGACAGAGGAACAGAACCCATTAACTATACAGTGTAGGGAAGGGGACCCTTTAGCAACATTTAACAGAGAGAAGGGAACAGGACCCATTAACTATACAGTGTGGGGAAAGGGACCGTTTAGCAGCATGTAACAGAGAGTGGGGAACAGGACCCATTAACTATATAGTTTGAGGAACGGGACCATTTATCAGCATGTAACAGAGAGAGAGGAACAGGACCCATTAATTATACAGTGTGGGGAAATGGACCGTTTAGCAGCATGCAACAGAGTGAGGGGAACAGGACCCATTAACTATACAGTGTGAGGAACGGGACCCTTTCGCAGTATTTTTTACAGAGAATGGGGAACAGAACCCATTAACTATACAGTGTGAGGAATGGGCCCCTTTAGCAGCATTTTTACAGAGACAGGGGAACAGAACCCATTAACTATACAGTGTGAGGAACGGGACCCTTTAGCAGCATTTAACAGAGACAGGTGAACAGAACCCATTAACTATACAGTGTGGGGAACGGGACCCTTTAGCAGCATTTAACAGAGAGAGGGGAACAGAACCCATTAACTATACCATGTGGGGAACGGGACCCTTTTACTACATTTAACTCAGAGGTGAACAGGACTCCTTAATTACACATAGCTGCGGGAAAGCGAGGCTCTTTACCTACATTTAAGCCCCTCTGGAACACAGACTGTCCCATGACGTTTGCCAGCATCCGGATGAGGGCGGCGCCCTGAAGTAAAGAGACAAGGACAAAAACACCTGTCACCTGGTTGGTACATGCTCAGTAGGTCCACACTCCTCCCTGAACCCTTCCCCAGCAGCGTTGGTAGTAAAAACTGGGGCAGTGTGTGGCTCAGTGGACTAAGCCATATGCCTCTAATCACAAGGTTGCCGGTTCAAGTCCAGCCTCAACTCGTCTGCAGGTCCTTAAGCAAGGCCCTTAACCCCTAGCTCCCTGCGTGCCCCAACTGGTGGCTGCCCTTCACAGACAGCTTACTCTACAAAGAGCAAGTGGAGGGAGGTGTAAAAAGAATTTCCCTATGGAGATTAATAAGTTATTATTATTAAAAATGGACCAGTTTCCATATGAAGGGTGGTTAGGTATGGCTGAGCAACCCCACTGTCAGGGTTGGTGCCATCTGACCCTCTCCTGTGTGCATTGTCCCTATTTGGCCAGCAGATGTTGCTGGACATCCTGCTCCACCCATCCAGTAGCCCTTCAGCTCCTAGAGAGCTTCACTACTCCTCAGGCTGCTGTTTGTGTCTGTTATGGTTTATCCTTGTGTCCCTGTTTAGCTTTATCCTCCTTGTGCCTTGCTTTATTTTTGTTCTGTTTGTCCTTTATTTATAAATATTAAGTGTGTGGACCGCCAATGAATATTATGATTTTTTAATTTAAGATTGTAGAACATCACCCCTCCAGCAGACCCCAGGGTTTAACAGAATCCGGAGGGTGACTCAAGCCTTGCCTTCTTGTAGGCGATCCAATCGAACACCCTGTCGATGTCAGTGGCCTGGAAGACCTCTTGGGAGATAGGGTGCGAGCTGGCCAGGCCGTCCAGCAGCATCACCTCGTGCAGGACGTCTGTCAGGAAGCGCTGTTTTTCCTGGGCACGGGGGACAGAAGGCTAGGCTGAGAATAGAGTCACCCCCTGCTGGACAGGCTTCATGGTGCCACGTGTTGGATTGCTAAAGTTGAGAGGTGAGGATGCGGAACATTTTCACAGCACAGACAATGGGACATTCCTGCAGAGCAAATACAGGCCCCACTGATACTGTTGGTTTACACTAGGAGTGACAGGGGTGATTCTAGGGTTATTTTAAAGTGGGGGGCATATGAGGAACCATAATTCATGCAGAGGGGCCAACTTTATCATTGGCCAATGATATGTTTGGAATTAGAGAGTGACAGGGGAGGGGACACTCCAGGGGCCAATCAGCTTTCAGTTCAGGCCAGCGCCCCTGTGGTCCCGCCCCTGTACACACTGTTGCCAAGCACTTCGTCCCTGGGAGAGCCCCATTGCATACGCTCTCGGTAGACCATCTGCTATTCCGCTATGAAAATCAAGGATTCGTTTCCATTTTCAACTCGGGGTCATCTGTACCCCTTGGAGCACTCAGTTCGATTTCATCCCCAGAAGCCACAGTCAGCCACACGCCTCATTTGCTGCTAAAAAGAATTAATCTGACTCACTGGGAGCTGCGTGGGGGGGGGGGTGGATTTGGATCAGGTGAGCAGGCATATCGCTGTTTGGGTCTCCGGCTTCGGATGGCCTTGTGTCCACAAGTTTTGGGCACACCGTGTGCGCAGGACAAATTACCACATCCCCGCCACCCGTAAACAGAGAATAAACATCTGCTACCTTTCTCAAAGCAATCTGAGGCGAACTTACATTTAAAAATCAAAAATTCAATCTGCAAGGAGCCCCTTTTCCTCGTCATCTGCTCCTGCATGCCAGTCAGCTAATAACGACAGACAGACCTCTCCACAGGATGGTATTCAGCAGAGCAGAAATTACACGTCTGCTAAAATGATAATTCCTTGATTCCTAAATGTCAGATTAGATTCTTAAATGTCATCTAAGACCCTCCTTTTCCCATTTCCAGATATTTAAGAGAATACACAATGTACAGTCATAGAAAAATATCGCTTGTGTTGTAATATGTCAGATTTAGATTTATCACTGTTTACCACCCTTCTGCTTCTATGGAATATCTCTGTCTGTGTGCTGCTTTGACTCTTTTCAAATAATTTCAGCTCTAATTAATTATTTGCAACTCTTTCACTTTCTATCCAACTGCACCTGAGACCCTAAACTTCCAAGCCTTACACACAAATGGCAATGGAGTTCAATGACAGCTGCTACATAAAAGATGCTGCCTAATACTTTTTGATATTTTTGATGCATGTTATCTTCCTCCTCCTGCAGTCCAGAGACATGCAGTGTACTGTAGGTCTGACCTGCTGTGAGTGTGTGACTGTATACCCTGACACTCCATCCAAGTGGCTGACTGCCACATTCCCTATTCATCACGGAATAGACTTCAGATTAAATGCTTGCATTGGATAATATCTACGCGCAATACTGATAGGTTCCATAGCTCAGTGGTTAGAGCACTGACTTTGTAAACCCGGGATTGTGAATTGGAGCCTCCCTGAGGCCTACAAACCTTGCATTTGGAGCATAGCTTTTGGGGCACAGTGCGTGTGGTTCCGCAGGCTATGACTCTGTACCAAAAGTTTACTGGTTCAGATCCAGGGGCCCTAGAGCAAAACCTTCAACCTCCGTAAAAATGCATAAATGGCTGACCTTGCACTCTAACCCCAAGCTTCACTCTCAGCTGTATGTGCGCGTATGCCTCAATGCATGATGGGATATGCAAAAACAAGCATTTCGATAGTTCCGTGCAAATGCAACATAAAGCATCGTCATTAGATATACTATGTTTATTTACTTTAAAAATTATTTATCAGTTGTGGGGCCACAAGAAACCTAATCCTAAGGCACAGGACATCCTGGGTCAGATGACATCGCAGTGCACATATTCATGCACTGTAGGCAGTCTGGGGACACAATACACCAAACCTGTGTCTTTGATTGAAACTGGAGCACCCAAAGGACTCCCCTACAAATACAGGAAGGGCATGCAGATGGGACTCAAACCCACACCCTGGGAGGTGTGCGAGCACAGTGCCACCCACGAGCCACCTTGCCAGCTCTGTACGGGCTATAATTAAGTAGGACGCAACCATTCAGTTATAAAGTATAAATTATCATCTGAAACTTCATTTTATCACCATAAAAGCCCTGGTCCCATTTTCAAGCTACTTTTAAAGCATCTTGCCTTCTCCACCTGTCCTTGGCTGAAGGCGTTACCTGCTGAGCACATTTATCACTGGATAATTACTGTTTTTTACATGTGTCAGTCAGTTATCAGCTCTAAGCAGACCTATTATGCTTCTTTTCCTGAGACCCCAATTTCACATAGCCAAAAAAATGCCACACTTAGCCTGTTAGCCTGATTAGCACTTACTCTAATAGGGCAGCAGATGTCTGAAGTATATATACATATTCAGGCAGAAAATGTGAATGGAATAAGTGTGATTGGGGTAAGTGTGAAAGTGCCTGGTGTATTGGAACCTTCCAGCTAATGCAAGCATTAGGTTTGTGGGGGAAAAAATAATATTCAGTTACAACAGCTTGATGGAAATCACAGCTAGTCAACTGGCAAATAGATACAAGACAAAACAAAAAGTGAGGAAATGGGAATTCCCAAAGAAATCACATGGGGAGATTCAAAATGGCGGGGAGGAATGTCATAAGGCCAACTCTATGTGTCATTTCCTACTCTGGGTTAAACCTCATTATCTCGTTTCTGAGCCTAATTTCAGGATACGTCTGGATATGTCATCTATACTTTCAATTAATGTACTTTTCACTGAATATCCTTTGACTTAATGATTTGTGTTTGGAGACAGGAAGTCAAAAAAAAAAACAGCGACACTTAATAACATAAGAAGATAATCCATGGTATGAACGTTTTATTGGCTGAATGCTGCACGAATGGCAGTAGGACAGCGATCAAACACCAGTGGAGCAAAGAAAATTCAGGGTCCATCATGCACCCAGGCCATGTGAATGACAAACACTCTTGTGTGCTTTAAAGATAAGTGCTGAGTAATTTGTCCTGAATTACTTCCTCCATATCATTCAAAATAAATGGATGAGGATGCAGACTGCATTCCTGTTGAGAATGAATCATCATAACGGCCTCAGAACAACCGTCATGAAGGACTAAACACACACACACACACACACACACACACATACTGGTTTTTGTGGTTAATAGGGACTTTTATTCCAAACCGGTCTCCA
>JAODLC010000001.1:13745052-13757453 GCA_026781145.1 Hippopotamyrus pictus
CCCCTACAAAACAAATCAGACTCCACAAATGCCTAAGGACAGTGTAGACGCAAGCAGGTGCACAGACCCTCCCTCATTAATCTTTCTGAGGGATACAACGATTCAGGTGAACATTCAGCCTCTAGGAAACCCTTGTTGCATATCCGTAAGCATACCAGAATATGCTGATATTGCATTTTCAGGCGTCTGTGCTGCCCTGACCCCCCTCCCATGGCCTGAGTATGCTGTACCCCTGTCCTGATGTGTTTAATTGGTTGCTTTGCTGGGGGTAGCTGCCATGAGCTCAATCTGTCAGGTCTTGTGACTCAAATAACGTGGTAAGGACCATAGACCTCCAGGCTCCACACCGATTAATGCTATCGCTTTATGGCAATTATTACGCTAATGCTACAGACGGAGCGCATGGGCAGCCTCTCAGCTGGAGGTCAGTGAGTCCCCACATCTGTCAGTCACGTTCTCCACAGCCTCAGGGGCCGAATTTTCCTTTGAAAATCATTCTTCAAACAGCCTGTCATGAGTCAGTGTAACGTCCCAGAGACAGACTGTGTCACCGACATACCTGGCTGCCAAATTCTACATCACGCACGCACACACAGACACTCAAGCACATACACGCACACACATACACGCACACACAGACACGCACACACATTCACGCACACACAGACACGCACACACATACACATACACACAGACACGCACACACATACACGCACACACATACACGCACACACATACACGTACACACAGACACGCACACACATACACGCACACACAGGCACTCACACACACAGACACTCACGCACATTCACGCACACACAGACACGCACACTCATACACGTACACACAGACACTCACGCACACACAGACACTCACGCACATTCACGCACACACAGACACACGCACAGACACACGCACATACACACACACACAGACACGCACACACAGACACTCACGCACATTCACGCACACACAGACACGCACACACATACACGTACACACAGACACTCACGCACAGACACTCACGCACATACACACACACAGACACGCACACACAGACACGCACACACATACACGCAGTGGAATTGCACCCGGTTCCTCTGCTTTCTGAGCACTGCGACAGTGTCCCGGGCTACCTTGAGGGTGAATATGATTCGCCGATCTTCTGAGGGCTCTCTTCTCCATCTGCCTGCTTTAAAAACCTCTGAGGCGGGGGGGGGGGAGCTCAGAAGAGACACCTAGGCTGGAATGAGAACGTCACACACCCACGTGTGTGCAGGTGCACAGTGTCACTGCACACTTCATCACCACGCCATCCCAGCATCTCACGGCTGCCGGACCCAGGGCTGAAGGACTGGCTGTGCATCCAGGAAGATCCACATCCTTGTCTCGGTAACATCACGGCCAGATGCAGCCGGGTGATTGGAACCCCGCCACTGTCGTCTGAAGTTCACCAAAGCCGCAGCAGGGGCCTCCAATCGCCACTCAGTCTTTACACATCCATGAAGACCATAATGAACATCCAGCACACTGCAGGTGTCCAGTGCCCCTCTGCATGACACTGTACACAGCGGCTCAGTGGGCCGCACCCTGGCCTCGCGCATCCACAGCTCCCATCCTGCAGAGCTGGCATGTTATCACCATGTTACACTGCGGTTAAGGTTGGCATTGTTGGGATTAGGGTTTTGCCAATAGAAGTGAATGAAAGGTCCCCATAAACATATGAACACAAATGTGTGTGTGTGTGTGTGATAGACTTGCATCCCATCCAGGGTGAAACCTGTCTTGTGCCCTGTCCTTCCTGTGACTGGCTCCAGCCTTACTGCCATCCTGTACTGGATGAGTGGTTATGAAAGACCGATTGATGTACTATTTTATAATTGCATTCAATTTTGTAATGAGAGAGATGGCCTGTGACACTCAAGGGGACACTGGGAATCTACACATACATAAACGCCCAGTGGAGGTGAAACAGTCAAAAGTTTTGTGTACATTCATTGATTCATTTTAGTTGACGGAGTGTGAGTCACATTCAGAAGAGTCCGCAAAGGTCCATATTTTCAAAGACAGTAGCCCGAGTCAGCGCTGCTAATTCACTGAGGCCGGATCCCAAAGCAGATTTGACGCAATATGATAGTGGATCGCATCCAGTAGCCAAAGAACACCAGGGACTCGGAATGCCGGAGATGTAGAGCCTAATTGGCTTCCTACGTGATTTTCCATTTCTGCTCGCCTCTTGCTTGTCCTCTTTCAGCGTTCCCGCTCGTTGTTGCTCCTGCGCCTTGGCTCCCCTGCTTTCCATTAAAAAACCCAAAGTGCTTTGCTGTAATGCGAGCAGGTTTACATTAAAGCCTAATGGATCTTCTTTTACGTGCTGCTGCCATTTCAAGTGGGGGGAGCACTGGTGGACAAGATTAGCATCTCAACAAAAACCAGTGAGAGCTCTCATCTTCATCTTCATGGGCAGCGACATGAAAGGGTCCAACGCAGTTGTCCCTCCAAGGCCCTGTCATGATTACAAGAGAAAGGAGGGACTCAGAGTATTCATGTGGTCTGATGAAGCTCCTGTCTGTTCAGACCACACCTTGTCTTCAAGGAACATCCAGCAGGGGGAACCCTCACAGACAAGTCTGCTGTAGCTCTGCCCCGCTCTGAGAAAAGTGGACTCTGGCAGCCATTCCAGACCTCCAGGGCCAGCCGGAGGCAGCCTGACAGGACTAGTCCAATCCTCTTATTGACTATATCTCTTCAAAGGGGGAAAGAACAACTCTGTGACAGGGACACGGCTGATACTTATCACTGCTTTATGACGTGTGGAGAATAGCCTCTGAAGGGCTGCGGAATCCGAGCTGATGTCAGTGTCGGGGCAAAATAGATATAAATGAACCATCTGACAATGTGCCACCCCAAGGATTAAGACCAGAGCATTAAAGGAAAAGAACTATGAGCAGGCTGTTGAGCAAAAAGTCCCTTCAGCTTAAAGCTATATGTTCCACAGGAATAAACCAGATTAAACGTTCCATGCAGGTGTTGTGCCTCGAAACTGACATACTTGAATGCAGACATTGGGAGAATGAAAGGGGCTTTATTAAATCCAAACTAAACAGGGACTGGGAAACAAACAGGACTATGAGGAATCAAAAAACGATAAGATTGGTTAAAGGGAAGGGCACAGGCAACAGGAAGGCAGATGTTAATGACCGGATTGGGGCTGACGAGACAAACAGGTACAGGTTATATACAAATGCTAAAAAGCAACAGATGTGGCTCATCAGGGCTATGTTAGGCAGGAGACAGGAGGATCAGGCGGACATGATGGTCAGGACGTGACAGAACCCCCCGCAGCAACACCACCACCACCAAGCGAGGGATAGACAAGGCACCAGACAGAACAAGGCATGGCAGGAGCAACAGGGTACATGAGACAGGCAGGGGCGGGACCAGGGACTAAGTGGACAACAGGAAAGATCAACAGTGAACAGAAGCACACTGATGAAACGGACCAAACACAGGATGGGACCAGGCACCAGGGACACCGGAGCAGCAGAGACAAAGATGACAGAACAGATCAGGGCAAATGAGGAGGGAAACAACAGAGACAGGGAAGGAAACACTGGAGGGAGCAATAGGGGACATAGGCCAAGTCAAAACGGAGGCAACACTGGGTAGCGAGAGAGACTAAGGTGGGACTGGAGTGAACATGGAACAGGAAGTTTTCCAGACCCTCAGAAGCTGGGTAGCGAACCTGGGATGTGAATCCTCTTGGGCCTGCCTCCTCGCAAGGTGGAACCCATCCAAAACGTAGGGTCTAAGAGCTTCAGAGGGCCAGCAGGATTGGAGGGCACCGGGGGGCCAGCAGAGTTCGCCAAGAGGATAGCTGCATCAAAAAGTGGTGAGGGTACTCCAGGGCCAGAGCAAGAGAGCACCGACGGGATTGCAGGGCCGAAGCAAGAGGGCGCCGTGGTTCCTCTCCTGCAAGGAGGGCGTCAGGGTGACGACAGGAGACAAGGCAGGCACTGACGGGATACCAGGAGACGAGGTAGGAGTTGAGGCAGGAGCTGATAGGACAGCAGGAGGCAAGGCAGAAGGCGAGGCGGGAGCCGACAGGACAGGAGACAAGGCAGGAGGTGAGACGGGCATCAATGGGACACCAGGAGACGAGGCAGGAGGTGAGCAGGGCGTAGACAAGGCACCTGGAGACGAGCAGGGCACAGACAGGGAACCTGGAGGCGAGCAGGGTGCAGTCGTGTGGCTGTGACATATGGATGAAGTGTAGTTTTCTTGGGCTTTGCCATAGTCCTTAGGACATGAGTTGGCGTTGTCTGACCAATGGAGCACAGAGATTTGCAATGCAAAATCCCACCCACGCCCAGGATATCTCCAAAGAATAAGGTGTCTTGACACATCTGATGAGCAATAGGACTGCCAGCTGTTACTCTCTGTTGAGTTCGGGAGCGGAAATGTACACGGGAAATGAGGGTCCCGCACAGCGCCATCTGCAAACAGTTCAACGACTGAGTACTCTTTGTCACGGGTGGCAATGAGAAGAGTGATAATTACGAGGCTTAATTGTGATTAGCGAGAGGAAAACAGAGAAATTGAATGACATGAGTCATAACAGATTAGCATTTACGCTATACTACAAATGAGCTCTGCAGAACATCTGAAGCTAGCAGCTGTGGGATGCAACCTTACCATGTTCCACTTGGGGAAGAGGAAGTCAGTGCCCACATACTCAAAGAAGTGAGCAAAGCCCTCCTTCAGCCAGACGTCCTCCCACCAAACAGGGGTCACGAGGTCGCCAAACCACTGCGGGGGAACAACACAAAGAGCTTTACTGCAACCTCTCATGAGCTACCCCCAGCTAGACTGTGTTCACCCATTCACATCACAACCATTAGTATTCAAGGACAGCACTTTCATTTATACAGAAGTTCATATTTATTTGGGTCTAAGGGCAACAGTATTATTCTCACTCACAACATAAAATGAAATAAAAGTGAGTATTAAAACCCAAGGTATCGACTTTGTACTTTTTCTTCATGAATGCTGCAAGATAGTGAGCCAGTCTTTGATCCTAGCAGTTATCTTGCAGCACAATCAGCATCTGAATTTACAGATAAGACCTGTGAAGAAAAGGGCCCTTCCTGTATTACACGTTTGCCGTCCATTTCGGTGAGATCCTGTTGCAATGAAGGATTTCATGCGTTGCCACAAATTCTTTTTGGAGAACACAATAAACAATGTATTCATGTTGCCATCTGAGACTGTCACAGGCATTAGGAAGTAACACATGTTAATGCTTCCTCCCAGTTCAGCGAAGAGGGGAGTGGATCTCGATAGGGTATCAATTCCCTGTCAGTCTCTGTACAATTAAATGCTCATCAGTGCTCATCAGAGATTGGGCAGGACCTCTGAACTTAAAGTCAGACACATCTAAAGAGGATCCGCTTTCAGAAACATTTCATTAGCATTTATTTCCAGGTATAGCAGGGCAGGGGATCCCAGAGAAGCCCGTGGGCTCACAGAATCCCAACATCCCCTGGTTTCTGTTTGGAGCTTTAGATTACCACAGACATGGGGTTTCTGCTGTGGCTTTAGGTTAACGTAGACACGGGATGGTGTGGGGGACTTGATTAGGACTCTAGTGGAACACATGCACACCATTTTGGATTTAACAAAGGGAAAACGGGTCATGGAAATATGAGAGTCAAAAAGTAAGGGTGAGCATGACATCAGAGCTCTCTCTCACCCTTGCCTGCTCTCTCACTCCCTCACACTCTCTCTCTCACCCTCACTGTCTCTCTCAACCTCATTCTTTCCCTCACTCTTTCCCTATCACTTTCACTCTCTAATGCTCACTCATTGCCTCTCTGCCTCTCACTCTATTTCCGTTAGGGGTGCCGCAAACGACTATATTTCTATTGATTAATCTATCGACTATTGTATCAATTGGCTGATTAATCTAAATGATTAATTTTCCAGCAGAAAATCAACATGACGGTTTAGTTTAGGTTAATTTTATTTTGATGACAACAAACTGCATGCCGTTACTGTGCTTTAGATAATGGGCTATTTGGCATTATATGAACATTATTTTCACCCATAGTACAATAAACAGATTAGTAGTAAATCTATGCCTAAAAATATTAATGAGATGCATATCGTGATGCCCAAAAGTTAGTAATCTGATTAAACCTGGCGTGTCCTCATGCTTAATAAACTCTCTTAGCAAAGCACGCCACATGCGACATAAGCAATAATAATGTAAGCAGCCACAACATCTTTTATAAAAGAGGACATACTGTGGTTAAACAAGGTAAAAAATATGTTGGTGGTGTGGCGGTACTTTTGCGGATTAAAGTCCAACACGTTTTTTGTACATATGGTTTTCATTTTAATTTTAGTTCACAAATTATTTCCTTTTATTTAGTGTCCATTTTTGTTTCAGTTTTAGTTTACAATAAGGACACTGGTCCCAACAAGTCCAATGCACATGAATGCAAACACTGGCTCCGTCAGTCAACGTAGAATAAGCCCAGATTTTAGCCTAAACATTTTCACTAACACTTATTCATTGGAGATTATAATGTAGCAGGCGGGCAACTTTATGGCTTTAATTATGAGTGTTTTAGCAGCTACAAGGGCAAAAGATATTAAAAAGCTCTCCGTAGTGATGGTAATTTAATAAACATGAATAGACAACACGGTGGATTTGCCTTTTCTGGTGCTCATGCATAGCGCTGGTACCGACGTGGTTTGCCGTCGCACTGTGCACAGTGTACGACCACCTTTTCCTTCTGTGTTAATTTTTGAACTGCTCCCATAATTACATAGTGATATTAAAGGGAAAAAATGTAATGAGTTGAAGCGTTTTAGAAATCATAACCATAATTTTATTAAAATTTAAAAATGATGCATCATTTTGAAATATCGATATCCATGTATTTTCCACGTTGACGTCATCGACTACGTCGACTAATTGCGACGCCCCAAATTCCATCACACCCTCCTCTTTCACACCCTCGTCCTCTCTTGCCCTCACACTTTCTCTCCCTCCCCCACTTTCTCAGCATCACTTTCTCTCTGCCTCGCTTGCTCTCGCACACTCACTCTCTTTCCCCACTTCCATCCACATCCCTCCATTCTCAGACTGGACTCTCCATTTAGCAGTACTGAGCTATCAATAATGTAGTTAATGGTTATCTACTCATTGCAGACAGATAATCAATAGGCATGAAGCAAATATTTTATTCAATCTGTTAATACAAATTTGATAATGACGGACTAGCATCACATCCAGGATGTGCCCAAACCCTTGTGCCCTGTGCTGCCTGCCGCCCCCCCATTACTGGATGGACGGATAAAAAGCACATGCTGTCGTAGAGCTGTAATAAAATGTTCTTGGCTGGGGAACAAAACAAATAAATAAATAAATGATGAATCCGTAAAATAGGAATCGCGAAGGAAGGCGATGTCTGCGCACCGGGTTTGGTAATCAAAGTGAGGTCTCTTCACGTGTGCCGCAGGAGAACGGCACAGCTTTGATCCGCCCGCTTTGAACTGCTCCTGAGGTCCCGCGTGACTGGCAAGAGGCAGAGGACGCGCTGCTGCTCTATTTTAACCCCGTCACCATACCTGCCGGCACGGTGTCCTCGAGAGACACCCCCCACGGTGATTCTACACCCAGGCGGGGTGTCAGTAATCGCCCGCGCTCTGCTTCGGCAATGATCATGTGACACCCTTAACAATTCAGAGCATCTGATTAATCAGGGGGACGCTAATTAAATGGCAGACAGGTTGCGTAACGCAACACAGTTCTAATTAATTTCCAACAACGGGGAAGGTGGTGAGTCTGACACTCTTCTGTCAGAAGTGATGCAGCTTTTTTGCTGACTGCTGCTGATTTTTGCACTATTTTGACTGCAGACAGAACGATGAATATAAACCAGTACATGTATTTCAAAATTTTTCCCTGAATTATAAATCTCTCCCGAATACTTTTACTTATAAATCGGCAAGGATGGAAAACACAGTACTGAAGTTGTAAACAATTCAGTCACGGGTGCTGCAAATATCAAACTAAATAAAATTGATTTTGTTCGTCTTATTGCCATATTCTAAGCACCTGTTGCATTAACAGGACAATGGCACCTTCGTTTGGCACTGCAGATGACATCCACAGTGCAGTCTTCAAGGTATGACAGCTGGGGAGGGGGCGGGTCCAGCCAGGCTGAGCAGGCACCTGCTGCGTCAGAACCAAAGTGCAGGATTAATTACTGCCCTGCTGACGAGCGGGACGGACCCCTGCCGGAGCCAGGCCCCTGATGGCAGCAGAGGTACCATTATCTGCCTCCGCGGCCTCAGCGGCTGAGAAGATAATTGAGGGGCTGGAGACGCCCACGACCCCCTCCCCCACCCCACCACATCCCACCTCCCAGTATTTTTGAAATGGTATTTGGAGGGCATTCAACTGAGAATGCCAAAGAAAGGACACTCTATGGACATCTCTCACTTTAAACAAATAAGCCAACAACCCACAGGTCACCAAACCCACTTCCCTCATGTCACCTTAGTCTTCGCTTCAAATATTGACATCACATGCTGCTAGTCCCAAACACCAGTAAGCCAGTCTCCCTCCTTCGCATGCTATCCCAGGTACCCGACAAGAATGATTAACTTATTATAACCCATTTCCCAACAGCATGGTGATTAATGTACGAACAGAAAATTAACGCCGGCTGAATGGGGTTTGATTTATTTTTTTTTACAATATTAATGGAAGCATTCATTACTGGCCAAAAGAATGTTTCACGGAACTGAAGCTGAAGGCGGCTCCCTTTACTGGTCTCCATTTCAGTCTCATGTGGCTATGATCTCAAAAGGTAGCCGGTATGGAAATCCCATTAGGACACTGTTTAGCACAGCTATTCAGACCCGACACGATTGCCCAACATTTGCCCCATCTCCTTGTAACATTCAGTCCAGTACAATACTGAATATCAAACCTGGCACTTTGCAAAAGGCCTGATCACACATTATCGCATTAATGGCAGAATCGTAAAGGGGGTTTCGTCACGGCTGAGTAAAGGCACCTGCTCATTAGTCGCACATTTAACGGCTTAACGAGCCTTTAAGAGGGAGCAATGGAAGCACTAGATGTGCCCCGGGAAATGGGGCTTATGTGTTAGCAGGGTGGCACAAGAGCAGGAGGCCAGCTGAAAGGGCAAGGTTGAACAATAGACATAGTATAGTATAGTATAGTATAGTATAGTATAGTATAGTATAGTAAACTGACAGAAGATCCCTGATACTCGTGCCCAAGCCTAGCCAGCACCCCTTCCTCCCACAGTCCTTTATGTGACACCCTGAGATTAATATGCATGAGATGGGATGGATAGTATAGTATAGCATGGCACAGCATAGCATTATACTGTACATTTCAGTATAACATAGTATGACATAGCATAGCATCGCATGGTATAGCATGGTATGGTGTGGAGTGGAGTGCTGTAACTTGGTGTAGCAGAGCATAGTATAGTATATTATATACCTGTGAGTTAGGGGCTAGAGTCCCCGGTGAGGTAAGGGTTAAAGTCCCCAACCGAGAACATGGGTGGTTAAAGTCCTGTGTTTTCGGTGGCATATTGTTATTATTATTATTATTATTATTATTATTATTATTATTATTATTATTATTATTATTATTATTATTATTATTATTATTGTTATTATGTATTTATTTTTATTATTCTATTTTCAATTTTGCTCATTGTTATTTCTTGTATTTCTTTCTTTTAATTTCTTTCTTCTTCTTCTATTAAAATGTCTGTAATGCACTTTGACAACCCTGTAGTCCTATACAAATAAAGACTGATTGAAGATTGATATAGTATAGTACAGCATAGCACAGAATAGTGTAGTATACATTCCTGGGCCAAAAAAAACAGCCAACCCCAAATTGCACAACATTAAGCTTGTGGTCCAGGAGTGTAATATGGTATAGCAGTGTAGTGTGGTGTTCTACAGGGTAGTGTAATACAATATGTGCCACAGAACACACAATGAACAAAATATATTTTTAAAATAAACAACATGAAATAAGGCAAATCAGGCCTGCGTTTCATAAATGAATAACTGACATCTACTCCTTGATTCCAACATTTCTGTAGCTTTCAATAACAAATAAAATAATCCTCAGACAGCAGACCGTACTTTAAAAAAATGATAATAAATTTAGGTGTGATTCTGCTGAGAGCCTCCTCTTGGATAAAAATGCAGGAAATTCCCACTCACAAGAGCTTTGATCTATCATAAGCGACATATGTAGGATCTCGCGCAGTTCAGGGAATTATCCTGGACATATAGTCACATAAGCTGAACACGGGAGGAATCCTCCGATGTGGGGGTGACGAATACAACAGGGGCTCTGAACCCAACAGACATAATGTCATGGTGAAATGCTACCTGGATAAATGTGGCTCTGGCCTGTGGGGGTCAGCATGAGTCCTAGAATTCCTGCGTGACTTTATCGGGTGTGGGAGTGTGGCGCCAATCAACGTCTGCATGGAAGGTGCACAGATTTCTGAAGTATCTGTTTTATTGTGTATGCCCTTTGTTAAGGAGCATGTCACAGATAAACATAGACAAAACATAAGAACATTGTCCACTTGCAAAGGCTGTGCAGAGCTATGCTGGAGTGCGTCCTCATGCTGACGATAATCATCAAAAACAATAATAAAAGGGCTTAAACCAGCAACTTTCTGATCCTAAACACCAAGCCTTAACCTGCTAAAGCTGCACACTGCTGCTGGAAGGCCGGAAGCCTTGCGCTAGAAAATAGGCAGAAAACGGACCGATACAGTGATGTCACATGATAAAGACATTGATTGGTTAAAGAAGTGAAATGCAAGCCCCTCTCTTGTCAACCCACGGACACGTCGAACTCAATAAAACCAGGATCTCCTGGGAGTGTGTGTGTGGGACTGGGAGGGGAGAAGTTGGGCTGCAGATGGTGGGGGGTGCGTCTGGAGGCTGAGAGAGGGAGGAGAAGCAGGGGCAATGGAGAAGAAGAAAGAAGAAAGAAGGAGAAAGGAGAAGGAGAAAGAAGCTGGCTTTCCACCACACCTCAACATCCCTCTCCGGAGAGAGCACAACATGGGGTCCAGCTCAAGGATACTCCATCCATCCACCCATCCATCCATCCATCCATCCATCCATCCATAAGAACATAAGAAATTCACAAATGAGGGGAGGCCAACATTACCTAACATACCTAACTGTAATCCTTTAAAACAGGCCAGCCGAAGCCTTTAAAAAACATTGACTATGCATCACATTCAGTTACACCATGTATCCATCAGAGAAGGTCTCAGGCAGCAGCCTTTCAACAAGGGCAATTAAGTTCAGCAGGAAAGCCTCCCTGAGACCCATTTTGCTGGACTGCGAGGAAAGACGTGCCGTGTGACAGATCTTCCGGGAAGTGCACTGCTGTCAAGCGGGTCAGTCAGGATGGGTGACCCAGCTGGGGAGTGTTTCCCAATGCAGAGCCCCTGGCACCAAGACCCTGTGCTAGTCACATTAGGAAAGGCTGCTTGTCAATAAATAAGAAAAGCTGTTATTTCTGCTCATTAACATGACAGCTGGCTGAGTGGTCCCTCCCTCCCATCAGTGAAAACATCAATCCCCTGAGAAGCACATGATCGGCCACGGAAGCTTCCGGTATACCGTGTTAATAGGACTGATGGTCATCATCAGGTTCGAGGCTTATAATAAGTCCCTACAAAGCAAGAACAGCCATAAACATGTATTTCAAACAGTCAGGTAGATTTGCCAGCTAATCACAATTTTTAAGCACACTCATACTAAAAATACCAGCCCTGGTGGATGTGTTTGATCCATTGGTAATGATCTATATTGGAAAAAAACAGCAGGTGCCAGAAGTAGGTTACTTTACACAAGGGGGTGGATAAAAATAGACATTAAGTCAGGAGATAGTGAAAGGAACATCTCAGAAGCGCTGCGTTGTCTGGCCTTGTTTCCCTCTCAAACGTTTGCCATTACCAGCATTATGCTTCCCATCTATTCCCCACACAGGAGATGAAACCCACTCATTTCTACACCGGCCGCCAAAGGAAAACAGATCCGTCGGTTTAAGCTGTCAGATACGCCCCCGCGTCAAGAGGCCATCGCAATAGCACCTTCTTGTCCACGGAACAACTCCAAAGGTGGAGAGGAAAGCTTGAGCTGGGGAAGTAAGATGAGTTCAGAAGATGACATCAGTCACTGATCAGCAGAAGCAAGGCTGTACATTACAGGGGGGATGAGAGGGGGGATATCGATGTGTTTGGACTGTTTTCCACAGTTCCTGCAACAGTAAAATAAAAATCATTATCACTATT
>JAODLC010000001.1:13772789-13799698 GCA_026781145.1 Hippopotamyrus pictus
ATAAGATAGCATAGACTGCAGATTAGTTAATATCTGTTTCCAGATCACTTCCTTCAGCATTGATATTTAAATGATTAAGTTGTTTCCCTCCCAGTATCACACTATGTCCTACAGGTATTTTCCTCAGTACAGGAGAGTGTAGTGTGGTTTCATCAAGGTGGAATTATTTTCTAATGTCAATTTCTAATCAAGGATTTTACTCAACAAAAATTCCATGGGGGAACCCAAAAATATTGAAAATTATCGGGAAAGACCCACAATAAATCAATCAAAGTAAGAGTGCAGGTGCAGTAATGAGATTGGAATGATAAAGTTTACTTTATAATTGCTTAAGTTTCCTCATACTCACTGATTACTTTGTGCCCTGTTTATTTAAATCAGCCATCCATCTTTCTCCATACATCTTATCTGGTTACAGGGTCACTGTCTTCCTGGAGCCGATCCCAGGAAGCACAGGGTAGGAGGCAGGGAACACCTTGGACAGGACACTAATCAGGCTCCAGGCACACACACACACACACACACGCACACAGCAGTTCTCCTAACTGTGAGTTGGATTGTGGGAGGAAACTGGAGTCTGACTCTGGGAGTAAAAGCTATAAAGGAAGATAAATGTAAAACTGTGTTTATGTAAAATTAGGCAGGCAGCATGTGCTAAACCGCATTGTTCGGATTTTAGGTTCATCCGTTTTATTGGATGCCCTGGCTTACTTCCAAGTAAACATCAATTACGGAGTTCACACTACACTCATTCAGTACAGAGTGGCTCGAAACACACAGAGGGGCTATCCGGGGCGGAGAGGAGCTCAGGCGGGGGCCGGCTTTCCAAAGGCTGCGATGCCGCCTCGCTTCCTGACACCGTCTCTCAACGTCAGCAGCTCCAGAGAGACAGCATAATGTGACAGGGCGACTGGCAAGGAAGTGATGGCAGGCCTCGCTTTCCCTCTCAGACTATCGATTTACGACAGGAAATGGCAGGATTTTCGGGCTGCTAAAAGCCCGCTCGGTGTGACAGTGTCATCAACACCCGGGGGGCAGTGGCAACTAGGCTAGGGTGGACAAGGTCGATTCTAGCATTTGACAAATGACAGTGTTTGTGAATGTTTATAAATATCCAAATGGGATATTTCTAGGTTGTTTTACGCATATTAATGAAAAAAACACTCAATATAGATTTATTAGATTACAACCAATGAAATGTGACAGATCCACGTAGTTACAATCTCACCAAAAGCGCTGCACCCGATTCCCTCTGTGCACTTCAGAGCAAAAACTCTCGAAAGTGCTGCGTTTGCTGTCGCAAACAGAGCGGAGCGGAGTTCACTGACTGTTTACTGCTGCATTGCTGCTTGGCGATTAGTTCTCCCGCAGAAGAGAACACAGAAATCTGTGGGGGGGGAGTATAGCATCTAGCAGGTCATAGAACGCCCCCCCCAAGGCACGGCATCTCAGCAGCAGGCTCAGGTGGGGACCCCATGTGGAGTTTACACACTGGTCCTCCTCTCCAGCCATCTCCCTATTTTTTCGTCATGATCAGTCCAATTACAGGATTACATTGCGGATCAATGGCTCTTTCTCCCGAGTCCCCTTTGTTCGCAACTAATCCCTGCTACAGCCTCCCCAGAATTTGCCAGCTGCCGGCAGCCGGTGTCGTGGTGCTTCCCTACGATGCCATATCGAGCCCCTGCTTCCACTCTCTGGGGTCACACTTCAGGGGCGACTTCCCATCCACCTTGTTGGCCAAACGCCACAGCTGTGCAAAGTATGAGGAGCCTGTGAGGATCAATCTTGTGAAACCGGGACCGGGGGACTCTGAATTGTCTTTTCAATAAACAAGAGGAGAGAAAATAGTACAAAAAACATGGCTGAAAAAGTAATTCAGTGCTATGAAAGGGGGAAAAAGACAGCTGTCTACAAATGGAGCAACAGGCTCTGCACCTGTGGACGAGGCTGAAAAACATCAAAAAGTCTACTAACCTATAAAAGACACCTCACCTGATATAGACCTGTCCTGGAAGGTCCACACCCTCCTTCAAGCATCTTACAGACATTAAGGACATTCCCTGTTATTGGGGCCTGCCTACCATCGCAGGTAACAGACCGTTCACTCTTCCCGTGAGGAATATGACCCTCAGAGAGCTGTGATACAGTACGAGAAACAGCAGCTTCAAATACGGCAGAGGGAGACAGACAGGCAGTGCAGGGTGATGTGAACAATACCCCGGCAGAGTGTGTTTCTTGACGATGTGACACACCATCACCCACCCCCCCACACTCGTAAGGCCGACATGCTGCTCCATAGAAGTATCAGATCGTCCCTTCGCATTGGCAAACTTACCAGGTTTCACGGTGCGTCTGATTAGCCCACACTCCCCGGCTTGCTGCCACGTTCGCAGCTGACGTCGGTGACGGGCCCGTGACTAATTTCGGTCTCTCCCTGACAGCTCCATTCCCTGTGGTGCAGGTGTGAAAGCAGTGGGCACTCTCACCTGGCGCGGGTTCTAAGAGCCCCTGCGTGTGCCAATCATTGGCAAGCGGCATCCGGGACCCACGCTGATCCACCTCGACCCACGATCTCTCTATTAGGCTGGTTACAGGGTGACGTTCATTCTAGACCGCCACTATGAAAGAGCTGCTCTTTGATTAAATCAAAGGGAGTAGGCCTTAAGCCAGTCATATCTCTGTATTTGACACTTCACACAACGTGCCTTCATACACCGGTAACAGACATCACACAGGAAACTGTCCCATTCAGTGACCCACAACCGTCGACACCTACAGTCAGCACAGCAAACTTGCTTTTCAAGACATGGTGGCACTTTGCTAGGCAAGGTCACTCAGAATGTCACTATAAGCTCTTTTCTGGCAAGCTGGATCCTTCAAAGAAAGCTGAAAATATACCACCAATTTTGCTGGGGGGAGCGACCCAGGAAAAACTGTAACTGTAAACAGTGGGCTTAACGTGATCTTAGGAATGGCTCAAGATTAGTGCCCTGAGAGGTAGCTAACTGGCTGAGCAGTGGCAGACCTCCAAAGAGAGCTTTCACAGGGAAAACCTCCAGTGAGGGCTTTCAGAGAGAAACCCTCAAGTGAGGGCTTTCACAGGCAAACCCTCCAAAGACAGCTTTCATAGGCAAACCTTTCAAAGATTGCTTTCACAGGCAAACCCTCCTAAGACTGCTTTCATAGGCAAACCCTCCAAAGACATCTTTCACAGGCAAACCCTCCAAATATTGCTTTCAAAGGCAAACCCTCCAAAGACAGCTTTCACAGGCAAACCCTGTAATGAGGGCTTTCACAGGCAAACCCTCCAAAGATTGCTTTCACAGACAAATCCTCCAAAGACAGCTTTCACAGGCAAACCCTGTCATGAGGGCTTTCACAGGCAAACCCTCCAAAGATTGCTATCACAGGCAAACCCTCCAAAGACAGCTTTCACAGGCAAACCCTCCAAAGATTGATTTCACAGGCAAACCCTCCAAAGACAGCTTTCACAGGAAAACCCTATAATGAGGGCTTTCACAGGCCAACCCTCCAAAGATTGCTTTCACAGGCAAACCCTCCAAAGATAGCTTTCATAGGCAAACCCTCTAATGAGAGATTCCACAGGCAAACCATTCAAAGACAGCTTTCACAGGGAAACCCTCCAAAGACAGCTTTCACAGGAAAACCCTCCAAAGAGAGCACAGATACACCCTACAATGAGGACTTTTACTAGTGATGCCAATGCATTGAAATTTGCTACTTTTTGCTCTATACTATTGTCTCCATTATGTAAAACTTATGTCTTTCTGGCATAAAAACACATCTAAAAAGTACTTGCCTTGTGACCTGAATTAATATTAATAACTCTAAGCTATATAATTGCTAGATTTTCATTGTGTCTGTTGTATTCTATCCTGATAATTTTTTCATTGTTCTGGTCTCTAGAATTTTAGTACTGCTCAGAGATCAACTTCAACTAAGACTTAGTGTGAAGTAAGTTTTGAACAATGATGATGACTCATAATGCCTTAGATATAGAGAGGATCATTAGGCTCTTTAGAAGCTGTTTGAAGTCTTGACCATTGTGCTGCATGCATATTAATAAAAGAGTGCAGAGTGTGTTAGAAAATAAAACAAAATAAAGAGGTCATAGATGTTTTGTTTTAGTCAAAGAATAGAAGAAATTAGAAAACTATACTTTCCTATAACTTACTTGGATAACCACTTAAATAACAAGACATGATACTATAAGTAGGGCTGGGGGATATATTGAATATATTTCATGTATCGCGGCTTATTCTATACAAGATATAGTAAATTACTGTATCATGCAGATTGAATATGGTACAAGTTGTTGCTTATTTTTTAAAAACACGCCAGCAAAGTCGCTTTCGCTTTTCAGTTCTCTCCTTCACAGATACAAAAAGAATCCACATATATATGTCACACGCACTCGCCTGCCCATTATTTTCATTTAACTGCTGTTAAATACCTTGTGTGCTACTACATAGCCTTGAATAAATACTGTTTTTGGGAATAAATATTATGAATCAAAGGGTTAAATCAAACATTTATGAATTTAGAGGAAATTCCAAAATGTCGAGATACATATCATGTATCGAGATACAGCCTTAAAATATTGAGGTATTGTTAATAGGCCATATCGCCCAGCCCTAGCCATAAGGATTACGTGTTTTTTTCAGTTAACTGAAAAAAGTCAGAGAGCCTTCATTTTTACCCCCGTTTTGCTATTTCACCCCCTTGTGCCCCTCCCCTGAATACAATCAGTAGCCACCCCTGCTTGCAGACAAGGTCTGCCTTCAGCTCACCGATCAGTTCAGGCAGATCTGGCTACAGGAAATGTAAACGTCCGAATTTGTACTCTGCTTTTACCTCCCACAAGGATGAGGCGGCAAAGCAGAGTGAGAGTGACGGCTGCCAGTCGTCCATTAACATGCAGTAGGGGAGGTGTGGTTCTAGATTAGGCGGCATGAGAGGAGCCATAAGTCACATAAAGAAGCCAACCTTGTCAGCAGCCAATGATATGTTTTGAACCGTTGAGTGACAGGGGAGGGGCCAATCAGCTTTCAACTGGGGCCAGAGCTTCTGTGGCCTCGCCTCTGCATACACCCCTGCGGTAGAGGTTTGTGTCATATAAATGTAATGTGTCTTTTACTACAGGACCTTTATGAATTCGGCTCATGTTCCGTGTTCAGTAAGAAAAAACTTTATGCAGGGACTTTCTGACACAATAAAAACCTCTCAATCACAGCCTCAGTTCATCCATGCATCTTCCATTCACTTATCCCATACAGCGGTGTTACCCAAACCGGTCCTCAAGGACCCACAGTCGGTCCATGTTTTCGCTCCCTCCAAGCAATAACGTTATGAAGGGATTGTGTAGCTGCCACACAGCCCGCGCATCCTGAATTATGACCCCGGCAGGGAGCTGGCACGGAGCAAAAACGTGGACTGTCTGTGGACCGCAGAGGAATGGATTGGGACATTGCCATACAGGGTTGGAGGGAGTCTGCAGCCTGCAGCCTATACAAGGGAGCACAGGGCATTACACAGAGGACATCCAGGCCAAGATGCCAGTCCGTCGCCGGAAACTCGGGCCTTTAACAATGCCAATTAGCCCAGTAAAGAGGGGAAACCTTTGAAAACATGGGGAGAACATGCAAACTCCACACAGGACTGGGCCAAAGTTCATTCAAGCCTAATTCAACGCTAATAACGTGGCCGACGTTTCAGCCTTCCATTGACCACCGGCTGTTTATCCAGCCAATCAATAATTTCATGAAGGGATTGTTCAGCTGCCACACAGGTCACGCATCCGGGCTGCTTTTTAATCACTCGGCCAACCTTGAAACGCCCTGGCTGAAGCTCTCTCGCGGCACACCCGAGGCGGGGTCATCGAGGTGGCATACGAACCCCCGGAACCAGAGGGAGATTACGATCGCTGGTGGGTGATGGCAGGCCGGGTGCCGGCGACATGCAAGGCATCGGGGGGGCGAAACAGTATAACCCAACCGACGGCCAAAAGCAGAGAGACGGGCCCCCCACGGGAGGCTGGGCTGGCGCAGTGCCGCGGCAGGGAGCACGTCATGGCAAAGGACTGGGGCAAGAGGACGGACGCCAACAGGGACCTATGAAACGGGAGAGGCCTCACCTCACGTGCCAGTCAGCATGATGTCAGTCATACTAGCTTAGCGTGAATTCACAGTGGCGGGCTCGCTGCCATTATCCCCCAAAGCGCCGCACATTCACAACTGCAGTTCAACACGTAGCCTGTAGCGGCAGGAAATCAGCTCTCGGTCTCTGACGGCTCGCGCTGTTAAATTTTAACAGCAGTTTCAGATTTTCTGCGACTCCAAAGCTTGAATCAAACACTCCGGTTTTCAGCGACGCTCGACATTGGAGGACGTGCTGGAAACGACCGGCGAAACATTATCTAGTGGATAATGGCATTTTAAAGCTAAAATGAATTCATGAGTCTCACCATATGCCTGCCTTTCTATCATGTACAGCCCCAGGTCAATTATAATTATGCACATTTTTAAGCCATGACATCATTCTTTCTATATTTCTGCACTTACTGTTGCACAATAACACCTTACTGCAGAAACACCACTCAGGAGAGGTACCGCAAGCCCTCAACAAAAGCAAAAGCAGCAATTTCTGAGTGCATATCGAATTTTAATATCAGGTTCTAGGCATAAACCATGGCGTAAATTTTTATGCATAGAAATTACCAGTAATTGCTCCTTGGACCTCCCATCTCACGAATCAAACTTTGAATCAATCCATATATATTGCTTATAACAATCCATAACATAATCCATAACATTAAATTCAGAGTCACCTGATTAGCCAAATTGTAGCCGTGTTCTTACAAATCTTCCAATCCGAACACTGTATCTGACACCATGCCGCTAATGTGGATGAAATCAACGAAGTGGACCATGAGAAAAATGCACCTTCTCTTTCCCTGGAGAAGCGCTTTAAGTACATTACATTGACACACAAGCACACTGTCTGCTTACTGCACCCCCTGTCGGCGCACATGGGGGGGGACTACCTTCTCACACCATCTGAGCTCTTTCATGCCAATACTTATTTATTTAGCAGATGAATATAAGAAAGCAGGGTTAGCCAAACCCTGCAGCATTTGGGGTTAAGGGAATTGCTCAGGGGCCCAGTGGTGACATCACTCAGCTGACCGCGGGATGACATGGCCACGAGGTCATAGGCTGCAGAGCCGCAGACGGCCCACTCCTGGCTGTGCCAAGACACACCTTTGCTCTAATGAAACCCATCTGGACTTCATTAGCTCATTTAGGGTAAATATGACCAGCTTGGTGGATTCAGGAGGCTGCTGCGGAGCAGAAGGCTCACCTCCCAGCCAAAGGGGGCTGTGCATGAGTGTTCTGAAGCCCTGAGCTGACATGTGACATTGAGAGTCAGCTTTAAAGGGGCCCAGACTCTGTTTTGTGTGTGGGATTTATTAGTAAGCTCTTTTCAGTCAAATCCTAATGTCCTGCTCTTTGATCCCACTGGCTGATCGGCCAATCCACCGTGCTATTTTCTTCCAAATGGCCACAATGTCATTTTACGTCCCTTATCCAGCTCTCTTTCCCAATCTGCCATGTATGATGTCACTGCACAGCAGATTCAGGAGTCACAAGTGGTATGCCCCCCTCCCCACCCCCCATATGGGACCTGCCTGCTTTCTGATGCCATGTGTTTGTAGAAATAAGCAGCAGGGTCCTTCACTGAGGCCTCTTCTACCTCCCTTTAACCCCTATGACCTCAACAATTTCTGCTGTATTTTTTCCTATCAATATAGAATATAATGGATAGTACAGAGTTGCATTTCCCAACCCAGTCCTTTGGTACCCTGCCAGACACTCCACATTTTTTCTCATTCCTACTGGGAGCTGGGAGGGAGCCAAATGGGACTGTCTTTGGATCCCCGAGGACTGGGATGAGAAACACTGGTATAGTAAATCTCCGCAGATGGCCCCTCTTAGCCTGATCTTATTTCCAACATGTCTGCCATCACTGAGACCACCTTTTCAGCTTGGCTGAGTTCAGCTTTTATCCCCTTAATGCCCCACAACCTCACGAAACCCCCCCCCCCTCTCTATTTCTCCCCAATTACCTCATCCTACCTTTGTTGCTTGATCCATGGGTCTACAAGCTCCACCAAGCTAATCAATATGCAGCTAATGCTGCTTCAGCCTGCACTGCACATCAACCAGTGCTAAAGGACTTGTGGCTTTGGCCCCCACCTTTGGAATTCTGGGTCTCTCCCTGGGGCTCCAGCTAGGCAGCCACGGCGCCTCTCCCCGCCATGGCGCCCGTCCCGCTAGCACGGTACTCCTCGCTCCGTACTGCAGTCCATAGCTCATGTTTTGAGTCTGCGGCTGCAATGATGAGCAGAGCCAAACCCACAGCCCCAAAGATGCAGATCCAATACCATCAAGAGAGCTTCAGCCAGTCTGCAGAAAAGTGTAGTTTTTCCAGGTCTGGTTTCTGTTTCCTCACTGTCTAACAGATACCTCAAGGCCGACATCTGAGCCACTGCTGAATTAATTCTGACCTTTGGTGTAAATTTGTTGTTCTGGCAACCTGTAGGTGGTTGGCCAGTTAAACACCTGTGATCTAATCATTAAGGAGCTAAATTTACACATTAAATATCACACATAAAAAAAAAATCCATGATGAAAGGTTATGATGAAAGGTGACAAAGTGTCATCGCATCAAATCAACGTCACCAGAAGATAGTCTAATCTAGAGCAATTATACTTCCCAAACAAACAGCTTTCTAGCAGCACATAACCTCACTGTCCCTTTTTCATTTCTTTTGCGGTAGGCCCAACTATCATGCACTGAACACCCTCAGCCACGTCCATCTCCTTCATCTACGTCTTTCCATGCACTTTAATCCAACACCTCCTACTTTTCCCTATAAGAGCCGCAGTCAGTGGCAGGTCAGGTCTATGCGACTGTCCATCTATCTCTCTCTCAGCATTTAGCACGAATCAATAGACAAGATATAATATTTCCTCGCAGATACATTACATCTGTCAAAGTGATTCATATTCTTTCGCCCACATGAAATGGGTTTTAATACCTGAATGACTTCCATTACTGGCAGTACAGGAGAGCCCAGCCTGAATGTAATTACAAACAACACCTTAATGCAGGGCGTTGTGGATTAAAACAGTAGATCGGTGTGCTCGCTCGCTCTCTCGCTCGCTCTCTCTCTCTCTCTCTCTCTCTCTCTCCGCCTCCCGTTCTTCATCGGCATAACGAAGCGGGGGATGAATCGGACGTGGGAGACAAGCCTTTGCGCGCAGCGTGGTCGGCGGAGAGCTTTATTTTCTGAGGGTGCGGTCCCGGGTGGTAGGATCGTGACATGTTGAAGTTCGGGGTGGCTGCTCAGAGGAGGCATGCGAGAAGCGGGTGGGGGGGGGGGGTGAGGGGGGGATGCACATCAGAAGCAACAGCAATCACCTGGGGGTCTAACGGAACAGCCACTGCAATCTAATTCAGTCTTTTCCCGCTGCCCCCCCCCATCTCCTCCTCTCTCTCATTCTCTCGCTCTCTCTTCATTGATGTTATTTTTGCGGCCTCTGCCACCATCTCGCAAGCGACAAATGTGCATCCTTGACAAAATAAAGTGACAGGCGTGGGGAGCCTTATGCACCCCGGACTCGGTGATTCAGGAGAGGCAAACATAGTCGTGCAGTTTTTGGAAAGACATTCCTCAGGGGGGTTAAACCGGGAAGGGGAAGGGGTGGGCATTCTATTGCTCCTGACAAGGGTGTCTGTGATCAAGGAACGGTGATGGAAAATGCGATATCATTAAAGGCATCTACACAGTAGCAGCACCAATGAATGATGGCTCAGTGGTCAGCACGATGGCCTTGCCCCACTAAGGCTGCAGGTTTGATTCCGGATCCCAGTTGCATGTGGATGATTTTATGTTCTCTGTGTGTTTGCTTGGGAAGCCTCCAGTCACTGCAGCTTGCTCCTGTAGTCCAAAGTCAAGTGGTTTGGTCTTTGTAGTACATACTTCTGTGTGAGTCCTACAACAGATCAGCATCCCATCCAGAGTTTCTGCTACTCTGTACCCAGTGCTTCCTGGAAGAGGCTTCAGACTAACCACAGCCCTGTATTTAAGGAAATTGTATGCATAATAATAACTACAATGAAAACCTTAAGCTCTGTATATCAGTGTTTCCCAATCCAGTTCTCGAGGACCCACAACTGCTCCACATTTTTGCTCCCTCTGAGCTCCCTGCCAGACAGTCCACATTTGGGAGCAAAAATGTGGACTGTCTGTGAGTCCCCGAGGACCAGATTTGGAAACACTGCTGTATATAATTTTGAAGACACCACATTGTATTGCCTTCCACACGTGTATTTGCATCTGAGTCTTTCCTGGGGCATTGATTCAGAGGAAAACCACTTCAGAGAAGGGAATGTGCCGCCTAACAAGCACGGCGGCCTGTTCCACACCGTTTCAAATTGGGGAAACCTTGCTCACGTCACCACAAGAGGACCAAAAAAAGACAAAACGGATCCTTCGATTAACTTCCTGCTCCCAGGAGAAAGTTTGGAGAAACTCGGTAACAAACTGAATAAAGTCAGTGAAGATGCTCCAGCTAAGAGCAGGTAAAAGTAAAAATTACGAAGGACAGTCACCTATGAAGGTGGCAGCGTGAAGGTCCAAAGCAGAGTGCCATAAGTGCCCTCCTTTACAGCGTAATGGCACAAAATAAGACAGTAACACCTTTTAGCAAAGGTGCTCCGGTGGACACTAGAAGATAAAGAGGCATAAACCAGCCAACACTATTTTAGAGGTGGAAGGAGAGGAACAGCAGATGAAACAGCCCTGCTCTCTTCAAGGACACAGTCGGCAGGCTATGTATCCATTAGGTGTTGCTGCTGGAACACGGTGCCATATTTACATTTAATTTTCCTCAATCAGGATGGCAGGGCAGGGGGGCACTGTAATGAGCCTTTGGGCCAAGTGACTGTTGCCTCTGCCCTCTGTGCAGATGGCGCCTCACGTGGTACTGCCACCCGCCATGTGATTGCCTCGTCTTGTCGGGAACCACAATAGAGCACAAATTTATTTTTCGATAAGAATTGAAAATGACTCCAAATGATCAGAGACCCCCGGTGACATCGCTGGGTGAGGCCCGGCCTCCTTTTAAAGCTAAAAGCACCTGTGCACAGCCGGCTCCCAGATGTGGCCGTTTTTCATTCATTCGAAGAATGATCTTTTTTTACTTACATGAGCTTCCTCTTCTCAGGATCTCACCTCGTCATCATTTCTTTTCCCTCCAAAGTAACCTCGTCGGCTTCACAGTCCTCTGTGATGTCGGCTGGGTTCACCCAAACGTCACTGAGTTTACTGTGGTCCAACTTGTATCGATCAACCAGACTTATTGACTTCATCGAGCACACTGACACTAGCTCTGGACAGGCTGTAGACGACAGAAGCTAGTGCAAGCGACTTAATGTTGACTCGCTAGCATGAGGTAGCTTGCTGCTGTGGGTTTTTTTATACCGCTATAGGACATCTTAGAGGGGCATTAAGTGGATATGACATGCCAAAGGTTCACATACATGCCGTGCGCTCGGTAGGATAGAAAAACGGAAGGAAAAGAGAGGAGCCAGAACTGCATGGTTTGAAGTACAGGTTCAGTTAAATCAAACGTGCTTGTCGAGGGATTAGCCACAGCACCAGGCCAGCTCAAGTTAATCCAACAAAATCCCGGCCCTGGGTTAACCTCCCTCTGTTCCCCAGCTCTCTGCCTTCACTGATGCCGAGGTACAATACAGCAAACCAACACCATGCTCCTGGGACTCCCACAGTAGTCAAAAACTGCAGGCCAGCAGAGCTCTGTGGGTCCACAAACAAGATCTGCCACAAGGCTGTGTTTTGTCTTCTCAGAGCGAGCAAGTCTTGACCCGAGCATGACGCCTACTGTCAGTACCAAGAGATTCCTTGACTGGTATATCCCTCATCTGATGGCATGAATAAAGCATGAGTAACTGGGGGAAGGGCAGTGTCGGGGGGGCACATGGCTTCATGCATTAATGGACCAAGAGAGGCATGGACTAGATGGCAGTTGGCCAGGAATTGGCCACAAACCATTTGAAAAACAATGGCGAACAATCTCCCCGAGCATGCAAAACCTCCCCACCTCCATGGTGGACTTCTGACAAGACAGAGTTACAGGTGCTCCCAAGGCTCATGAAACCCTCAACCTGAAAGGCCAGAAGTAGTGTAGGTCATCGCAGCAGCCAATGGTACTAAGTAACTACTGGAAGCTAACCACCCCCAGAGTAGACAATTCCAGTCCCCAAATTCCCCCAGCCGCTCGGAACCTTCAAACACCTCTGTGCATGAAGGTATGGTCCTGTTGACTCTTACCTAATTTGGGGAGTGAGTATTTTACTTTGAAGTACTCTTCATAAAACTGCAGCAGCCTCTTGGTGATCTGAAGTGCGTAGTCTCCTGATCCTCTCTGGATGGCATTGGGTCTGCCATAGAGTCGTATCTTCAAAGACAAAATGGGGGAAGAAAGAGGGCGCAATAGATATGTTACTGTTTATTAAGTACCTTGAAGTACCGCTGCTTGCCACATTCATTACCTATAGTCACTAAAATGTACATAATTTTGTATAACTATAATGCAGTGAGTGGTAAGTGAGATGTGTTGCCACCATGGTTGATCTGAACCCCCTTAAGGCAGCCCTGTTCTCAAGATTGAAGTAGATGCATGGTGCACCCATGTGCATCCCAACACACAAGCCATGCACATTAGGTCACGAGTTACTATTTTCCCTCCATTTGCTGCCTCGGCACAAAAAATATGTGCTAAATTAAAAGATAGAATTGTTTTACTAAGGGGAGTAAATTAACAGTTTGCCCACGTTAATGCATCTTAATCAGTCAAAGAGAAACACGCTCTATGATATGGATATCAACAACATTTAAGAGCTATTGAGAGTGAAAGGGGATATTTTAAGTACTTGTGGTATCTTAACAAAGCCTGACTGGAATTTTAAACTCTGCTAATCTAATTTGAATGGGTTCTCTGGAAAATATCAGGCACTTAATGACAGTATATGCAAAGCACCAACATGAAAAAGACTCCTTATCCTTAACGGAACAACGTGGGGATTTTCACTTACTCAAGGTCACTGAAATGTTTCGAAAGCCAGTGATAAGATTAAGCGCTTCAAAAAATCCTGAAAGGCACTGAAAACACTCTGAAGCCAAAGTACCTGGGTGATATGAAATCATACTGCAAATATGATGCCGTGTCAACTCGTTAGATTCTTAATGACATCTGATAGACTTGCGGTGTTTGTAGGAACTGTGTACATACTTCAAAGTGTTTGTCATTTCAAGTTTCACGCAAGATTCACACAACTCTGTTGGAGTCTGAAGTGCTGAAAAATGCACAGTTATGATGAGACACGTACAGTAATAATACACTGTGGCTTCACTGAGTTTGAAGTCTCTGCTTTCCCCTTATTTTGCCAATTCTGCTGTACTGATTATGCTGGTGGTTGAAACTATTACAAGTTTTCAGCCACAAAAAGGTCACAGGGTAGAATATTCACCTCAGGTAAGAATACAGAAGCAACACCGTCATCCTGTTGGGGTGCAATGTAACCCGGGAGGTCAATACATTATTATCCAAATTTGATCATTTTATAAGCACAGTACAACAGAGTGTATGGCAGCGATCAGTGAATGATATTTCCTGTCTCTTGGTTTTTAGAACTTTAATTGGGTGTCTGTACTGACAGACATGCTCATTAGTGATGTCCAGAGGAGGCAATGTCCTGTGTGTTCTCCACTGATGTGAGGTTTTCTGCATTCATGCCAAGTTCCCACTGAAGAATCTGGCACTGAATATCCGTAGAGAAAAACACGTGCGCCTGAAGCAGAAGTAGTAGCCTAGGGTAAGTATGCATGACATCAAAGCTTTTTAGTGGACACACACTCACACAACAACAAGACACAAATGGAACATCATACTGTATATGTAGTGTAGCATCAAGTCCAAAATCCAGTTACTTGTCACAAGCGTGGTCATTCTCCATGGCCGCACGCACCTCAAGATGACCCATATGTTTGATCATCCACAAATGTGCTGAGTGTATTTAAACTGAGTCTGGGTAAATGTATCCTTTATCAGTCTCATGGTTTGGTTTTCCTGCTCATTATTACAGGCTGTTCTGTTGTTCTGGCTTTTCGGGCTTTTGAATCTGTTTTTGATTGAATATCTGGTTTGGTTTGATTCTATGATTTGGGTTTCTTTGATTGGTTTCATTTTTGGTTCATTCTTTGGTCTCTGGCTTTGCTCTCAGTCATGGCTCCTTGTTGCTGATCACCCAACCTTTTAGTTCCACAGATTCGTCTGGTGATACTCTTATCAACCAGACACGAGTCCTGCTTCACTACCACAGATGCATCCCCAGTCCTGTCAGCGGTGAGTACTGTACTGAATTCTGAGTATTCACCTGCCAAGGAAGAAAGGATTGACAGGCAGAATAGCCAGCCATGGGGCATGACCTCGTTATTAAAGTTATATATTATCTAACTCAGCCCTGGTGTCATAACGTGTAGCTCTGAAAACACAGCGGCAACAGGCCAGGAAAGGATGACAACTAATGAATTTAAAAGCGGCTGACCACTGGAGCTCACTGTCCGAAATGCATCAGCACAAGATGAGCACCAACCACTAGAGGCAAAAGATTGACTGACCAATCAATAAAGGGATATTAAACTGCATGAGAACAGCACCAGAGCTGCAATTCCTCTTCAGATCCACACGATTGGATCCACTTGGGCTATCAGATGATTGCGTTTCATTTCCCACATGCACGTTCGGCTCTAGGTGAGTTTGCGAGTCTGCCGCTTCTGTGCCACTGGGACGCTTGTGGTGTCAGGTAAATGTTTTAGCAACTTTGCCGGGCAATTTACATAACAGAACACTGCCAAGGGTTGCCCCAAGCTTTCAGGAAGAGAGATAGCGGGAGTAGCTGCTACTTCAAAGAGCCAGGTAATTGTTCATGGGAAGAAGACAGTTTTTTGTGTGTTCATGAGACTGTGGGATGGATCTCGACTCACAAGGTTTAAGCCAGATTCCTTGCTGCTCTTGCAGTGTTGGACAACTTTTTTATCTCCATCTGCGGTTTTTAAAATAGCTGCAGATTGCCTATTGGGGAAGATCATCTGAATAAGCGAGGCAGGCTATCAAATGCCACCATAAACCCACCCCAGATGTCTTGCCAGCTCAGCTCTGTAGCTCTAATTCTGCCTATTGTGTGTTGATCTGAGACCTTTCAGCTAGTGTTTAATGGAACTGAAAAACAACTCCCAGCCACTGTTTTTCCAGCCTGGTCTGGAACCAAATTAGATGGTTTACGAGGGGGTTCCTTTCCTCGCGCTTCTTGATACACACTGCTCTGTTTCAAAACAAAAGGAAATGTAGTGCAAGAAGGGAAAAACCTAATTTAGTGCTGGATCATGCTTGCCACCAGTACCCAAGGCAGAAGCATTAGAATTCATGTGTCATTTCATGTATACAGATAGGGTTATCACCTAATCCATGTCAGGAGGGACACCATGAGCTACTCCAGCTTTTACAAACTAATTTAAAAGTGAAAGGCTCCCATGCTCAGATAAATTGTTTAGTTCATCTTGTACCTTTACTGGTTTGTTTCCTGTTTCACATTAACATTAGTGACATATATGCATGATTATAGGCAACTGGCCAATCTCCACACAGCAAGAATTTAAGTGAAATCCGGGCCCTTTTAATTGAAATGGTTGAAATGGTAGTCTACAAACCCTGTTGCAGCTCATAGTGTCCCACCTGACATGGATTAGGTGGTCACCCTATATACAGATTAATCAAACGCCTTTCCAGGTGAATTTCAGAGTGCAAAGAAGCAATTCAGGCTGAAAAGCACAAACCAGCGGCATAATTAATCACTACATGCAGGTCACAAATATCCACGAAGCTGAAACACATGTTTGGTTTTCTCGTTCCTTCTCCAGAAGCTATGCCCCAGGAGGGTCCCATGGGCTGTCACTAATGCTAATGGATACTGCGGTCTCACCACTGTGATCAATGAAGTTTGCTGGGATTATGGGAGGAGAAGCTGTACGGGTATAATTACCTCAGACTGACACCACATCTGGTAATTACAGGACCTTTGGGGTCTCTAACCCTACCATAGGATCCTGGGTTGTGACCTCATTTGTCCCTCTTTGAGAGAGGAGGCGGGAAATGCTGTTGGATGCACTTAACAGGAAGGGTTTTGGGTCAACGTGATATGTGGTGCGATTAAATCATTCACACAATGAGAAATAACCACCATTAAAATTAACATCCTTTGAGATCGTGCAACACTTCCCAAATAGCCGGAAGTAACTATAGCGGGATGGCAGATTGTAATAAAATAAATTAAGACAGTAAAAAAACAGATCAATAAAATGACAGGTAGAATATGCCTTTAAAAAGTGTGGCTGTTTCTCACCTCAAGACTTTTCAACACTCTTGCTGAGAAGAACATCAAGGCTCTCCACAGTACAACAAAACATTTATATTTTTTGAATTTTTGTTAGTTTATGATTTTTTCAGTATTTGTTTTTAGTATATCATTAAAGAGGGATATGAGTGAGAAGTGCGAAATTACCTACCACCACGCCGCTCTCGGTGAAGGTCTCCTTGTACGTGAAGTTACACACCGCCCAGGCCAGATAGTACGTGGACATGCGTGGAGTTCGGGCAAAGTGGTTGGTCGCCCATCCGTCTTCGTCCATTAAGGACGTTTCCACCGGCATGTTGGACAGTGACAGATAGGTGCTGTCGTGCTTCAGGCTGATCTTAAATGTGGCTTTGTAGATGGGCTCGTCGAAGCACGGGAAGGCTTTCCGGGCGTGTGTGGGGGAGAACTGCGTTACGGCGAGGAACCTGCCAGCGGGGAGAGAAGGCCACAGGGTCAGTTTATGCTACAGAAGGAAGCACTTACAGGAGGTCAGCTATATAGCTAGCTTTAATTACTGAAGTGTAAGGATAGGTGAAATACATCAATTCAATTCTTCAGCCATTTCAGTAATATTCTACATTTTTAATGCACAGCTTTCTTCTTGAATGTCTGGATTCATTAACCTGCATTAATCGCCTACTTAATGATATGTATAAATTTCAAACCAATTAAGAAATTGCTTTTCTAAGTTACATTTCAATCCCTATTTTTGGATATACTCCAATATAATTTCTAATTAAATCACTGTTGATTTTATGACATACTTACACATACATACTAACTATATTGGTTTTCAGATGATAAACACGTTACTTCACATATCTAGGCCAATAAAATGATTTTGTTGTAAATAGATATCAGCGATCCAGCTGATCTCATGCCAGTTTCCCTCCAAAAACATGAGTAATGGACGTAACCATGTCGTCAGCCAGAAATGTAATAGGCTACATTCGTCCCAGTGGTGTAGGAGAAAGTTTGATATTGGGCGGGGGGCAGCTTAATAATATAAAGTCAAAGGTCTATTTATAGGTGGTAAAAATGAAGATAAATGATAATTTAGGGGGTACACGCCACCCGCCCCCGTCACCCTCCGTTCCTGCGCCCGATTCGTCCTCACTACACTTCTTTAAAGATGTTTTTCTCCTCAAATTACCTCAGCATCATCCCTAAAGGCTGTTATTGTGCCGCGATTTTTGTTAATATAAATACAAACTGTTTATGTTAAAATTAAAATGCTCAGGGGGTTTTCTCTTCCCAAAGCTGGGAGCTGGGGGCACTTTCTGGAAAACAAAATCCAGCAAGAACGGCGCTAATAGCGAGTCTCCTTAGAAAAAAAACATAATCTCGGGAACAGCAGTATCATTTTATCCGCCTGCAGCTAGACAAACAGCCATAAAAGTGACTTTCACTCGCTGGGAAGAAAGAGAGCCCGCACACATACTTTGAGAGTGACCTGCCGCGGCGGCACCAGAGCTCCGGTGTTTGATACCAGCGCTGAGCGGAGCCTGTTTACCGCTTCACGCTTCATGAGCTCAGTCCCCGTAGCCGACACTCCTGCTTAGTGCGAGTATACCGCTTTATGAATCTCTGCTTGTGAAAGAAGAGACTGTTATTAAAAGTTACAAAGTATTTTGAAATGTTTATGAAAAAACGCCAGCTTTTAAGGACCACAGATTCTGCAACACTAAGGGAACCGCATACTTAACTAGACCTTAGTGTGTTTATGGCGCATAGTTTAAATTTATAATCAGGCCTATTTTAATAACCGCGATATTAATAAAAGTTCCTCACAATGTTGTGGCTTTAGTTGCTCAGTGGGTAGTACTGGGGTATTGCCTCACACCACGGGCGTTTTGGATTCAGCTGTATACTTGCATATTCCCCTTGTGTTTATATGAATTCCCTCGAGCTACTGCAATTTCTTCCTTCCAGCCAAAAACCAGGTTTGAAGGACTATTTTTTCTAAACTGCCTAAATGTTTGTGTGTGCCCTCCTATGGACTGGCATCCCATCCAGCGTGACCACTGCTTTGTATGCTGCAGTTCCCAGTATAGGCTACAGGCTTATCACACCCCTGTAATATACTGTATAAGCGTGCAGTGGTGGGAGATGTATGAATTACTGGTTATATACGTGAAACCTAGTTATATCGTCAAAATGTACGCATATATTACGTAGAACACATTTTATGACACGTGACTTAAACACCTCATAACGTCATGATCTCGCGAATCTGACGGTTCCAGCCTTCTTCCTAAAACCTGACCGTCTTCTCATTGCATTACAGGTAACATGTTGGCGCACGGTGACCCGACAACAGACGTCACGTCACAAGGAAAAGAGTGAGTGAGATACGGAGCCTGGAAATTTAGCAGCGCTGAGCTCTGCCAGCCGCATGCAGTGAGCACAAGGAGAAAAAGCACAGCTGGAATCGGGATCGTCTATTGGACAGGGAAGATGAAGGGTGCCCCTGACAGGAGAGACAGAAACTCATTCATGGGTGTGAATGAAAACTGAAAGACCAGCCAGCAGCGGGAGTGTCACCGTTACAGCTCCAAGGAAGGTCTATCTGGCAAAGGCAAAAACGTCACACACCGCACCATATTCAGGACTTTCAGCTACGAAAAAAACATTGTGTTCTTCTTCTTCTTCTACTGCTATTTTAATTATTATAATGCGCAAAAACAACACTAATGATAATTAAACAATAGGGATCCTACGCAGCTGGAACCTCTATATAGCAGTGTAATATGGTAATTACACACAGGCGTAAAAAGCTTAAATGTAACCAATAGCGATAGTTTTTCTCGCCTTCAGTTATGTTTGCGTCTCCACACGTGTCAACTTTGCTTTGTTTTTGGCTTCGTTCCCTATCCCAACTTTGGTAGTTTGCATGTTTTATATAGTCAAAATTAAATTTTAAAAAAGTAAATGCATCTTTCCAGACCGGCTGCCGCAGTGGAAATCGATGCACCCGATCGCACTGCGCCCAAATCGCTACTGATAAATTTGCTGCGCAAAGGTAAAAAGAAGAAGAAAAAAAACCTCAGCAAGCCGTCGCGGACCCAGGTGGTTTCTGTTATTAGCCGTCTGATAAATAATGCAACGCTTCCAAGATTGTATACTTAAATTACAAATCAATCCACTTATTTTTATAATGCTAATTAAATGAACTTTTAGAACATAACAGGTCTGTTTAAATAAGCAACCTGCAGTGTCAGAAGTATCCGTCCATAATTGCTGACGTCAACTCAAGGCAAAATCAGGATCTTAAATATGCCAGCATTTGGATCAGAAGCTGAAAATCTGTGATGGCTGGGTCTCTTTTCAGCAGGTGCCATGACATGGTGACAAACACGTTGGCCCAGCCAGTGGAGCTACAGCCACCTGGAGACATTGAGCACTGCATGCTGGGACAGCGGCGTATCATGTGGTATGACTGACAGCATGTCTGCGGGTCACTTGATCCAAGAGACACAGACATGTTACATGTGCAGGAACTTTGAAACAGCTTAGACCCTTAAGAGCTAACCAATCTACAGGAAGATAGGCTATATAAGAGCAAGAAAGGAAATAGGAACCTAAAGCCAAGGATATTATTCACAAAAAACCGTTCACGTAACTGACCTATATCAGGTTATGCTCTGCCCTAGGTAACTTAAGCAGATTCGCAAGAAGCCAATAAATGACCAATTATGACTTAACATGGAAGTACATCATTGACGATACATATGTCCTCATTCTAAAAGAGTCAATTTAATATCTTGAGTACTTCTGAAACCTACAGCTGCAAAGTCAACTTTACAGTGCAAATGATTTATTTGTAAATAAGATTAATAGTTTAAGGCACGGATGCAGTTGGCAGGAACCGAAAAAAAATGTTTTCTCTTTGTAAATGATTAATGACAAATGCGATCGATGGGAATGGCGAGGAGTAAACAAAGCCACGTGTTTAGGCTACTCATAATGTTTAAAATATGACTTAACCCCAGCTTGCGCGACAATTATAAAATGGAAAAGTTTTACGATTTAATTCGGAAGATATCAAAGTTCGATTAAATTATAAACAGTCAAATTATGAAGTAAATCTTCGATTACTTTGTGGTTATAGCATACATAGTCTGCATTACTTTATAGAACATTTGTTACGGTTTTACACAGATGGTATATGGATTACCTTTTTTCTCCGTTCAAAACATAGGAACTGCGAAAAAATCCCAGAAGTTCGTTTTCAATTTGCGCTTCAAACGTGATATTTATTTTGTATGTCCGGAGGGGCTTTAGCTCCCTGTGCAAAGCAATGACATAAACCTGGTTGGCCGGATAACTGAAGCGGCGACTGATTCGCATGACGCCGGGTTTCTTGCTGTCCGAGTACACCACCGCCTTTTCCAGCTCCAGCCGGTCGGCATGCAGGACGATGAACCTGGTGGAGGTGATGCACTCCACCTCGATGTTCACCTCCCCGGAGAAGGTGAAGTTATCCATGTAGACAGACAGCTTCAGGTCATAGTGGCGCGGTCGCAGGGATGCTGGCAGTCGCACGTGCCTCCATGGTTGAGTGTCCTCCTCCCTGTTGTTGGACTGGGAATCCCGGGACTGGTTGGACTTTGTGGAGGTGCCATTGGCAGCCCGGTGGACGCTCTCGGTGGAACACTCATCAAAGCGCACCCCGAGCAGCACGGCGACCGCCGTCACCGCTATCAGCGTCAGGATGGAGACGGCAAACCCCAGCACAAGCCTCTTGTGCACCGTGATGTGTCGCTCGGTCGTCCTGGGTCGCACCACAACAGTATCGGCCCATTGATCCGGGAGGCCTCTCCCGTTGCTCATAGAGTTGTCTTCGATGCCCATCTGCGTGAAAGATAAGCCTTTGCCACGCTTGTCTTCCAAAGCCATACTCCACTGAATATGGCCTTAAGTTGCAGCACGGCGGCGAGAAAGTGAATCGGTTACCGGAGTCCTAGCTCCGGTGTCAGCAGCCGACAGCAGTCATGCATGCAGTCCTGCAAACACTTCAAAAGTGGCTCGATGCGATGGACGCACAAAAAAGGAACAACTGAAGTGTTGCTTTAACTTCAATGACAGGATATATCCGTGTCAGTGGCAGCGCGAAGAAACGACGGCGTGCATATTATTCGGTATCATATCATGTCTGTATCACAGTCCCGGTCCTTGGAGGGTAAGGGGGCTCCTGGAAGTGCATCCATCTATCCTGGGCTCCGGTGCTGATGCAGCTGGGCTCCCGGCGTCTCCGCGCGCTTCCCGCATATTGAACGAACTTCGCCCCGGCCAACAGCTGCGCTCCCAGATACGGGGGTTCGCGAAATCCCAGCCCGATCCGATGTGAGGAAAGTATGAATCACTGGAGCAACAAATATTAGCCGTCTTCTTCCACTCCTATATCCTTTAATGTTTTGTAACACGAGAAACAACGGAAGGAGAACTTTGCAGCTGCGTGATCGGATGATGAGTAGAATGAGGAGCGTAGTGATGCCCAGCCGAGCGGGTCTGGGGTTTTCTCTAGCTGCGGACCACAAAGAAACATTTATATCCTCAGACGGATCCTCACGAAGCACTGCTTACGGTGAACGCGTCTGGGTTTGCCCTGCCTAAATACACTTTAGGCAGCATACTGACGGGCTGTGTGGGCTTACAACCAATGATCTCAGATTGATAGGAGCACCTGCACATACCGATGTCACGCCCCCTCTTATACGGCTAAAGCCACGTAGAGATACGCATCGCACGAAAAGACAGGCGCCTTCCAACTTGCGCGTTAACTAAGAACAGCGTAATGTTTGCTGATTTAAACGTTGTTTTAGAATGAAGGATACGTACAATTTGTCACACAGTTTTATTATTATATAAAGAATGTGCAACCTATTAAAAGAATTCTCTTGAGAATTAGATCCAGTGAATGTAAGTATTAATATTTCGAAAGAGAATAGCTGTCCCAAACGGCTTATTACTTACGTGTTCAATTAGGGCAGTGGAAATGTAGATATTAGGCTACTGCTATTTGACAGTGTTAGTCTGAACTACGCCACCCCGCGGAAATATTTAGGTACTGCTGATGAAAAATTGGCAAAATCTAAAGCATATAAAGGGACGCGAATTCAGAATTCCGTTACACAGTCCCTCTTGACTAAAAAGAATATGACGTTAATACCATGAACGACGCAATTTATATTTTTGCAGCTGGTATTAAATTCCCCATATAATAGTTTTCCGTCAATGATGAGATTGTAATCTATCGAATGCGATGGAAAGTTATTTCCAGCAACCCGGGTCATCGTGCTTTATTGATTTCAAATCAGCGTGCGATGTAGCGCATGTTAACACGCGTTACACATAGGTGTGTTAATTGGGGGGTTTGTACAACGGATCAGGGACTCTGATTAAACCGACCGCAGGGTGTAATTAGGAATATTTCGAACAAATTGTTCTGAGCCCCGGTACTCCACGTGCAGGGAGAAATGGGTCACCTGTTCGGTCGGTGGAGACGATTATTTTTCTGGTGGCTTTATGCGTTTTGCGATAATCAAACGAGCAATTGTTTTTTTCGGAATTAATTTTTAAACGTAGCCTAGTTGCAAGAAGTATGTTCGTAATTTTATTTTATCTGTATAGATCCATATATCGATTATTTCAGTGTTCATTAAAAAGCAATACAAATTAACCATATGCGAATGTTACAGAATAGAACCTAAGCGTCAATAACACTGACCCAGCCCCTTTTTCTAATGTATAAGTTTGACTGACGTTTTAACAAATGTACAGTATGGCGGATTAAGAGCGTAAAGGAAAACTGTGCAGATCTGTCACCATAGCTGGTAAAATCATACATCCACGACCTCATGCCCACTGAATTTCCTACCTGTCCACAACAGCTACATATCCGTTTGTTTGTTTTTCTGTTGATTTCGTGCAGCGGTCAAAAGACTTAAGGGATTTTTAAAAAAGGCGAAAAAACGATTTCACGTCAAATTAATTAATTAATTAGGCTTACATTAAAATACCGGCTTTAGCCACAGGCAAACATGCAGTTGCCTAGATCCCAGAATTACGCGGGTTGCAGAGGATGTAGCACGATCGTCATTTATCTTGGCAGGGTACTACATCTAATAAAGCTTTGCCTTGGGCCCCCGAAAAGGCAGAGCCGTGCAGTCAATATAACCAGTTATCGCTGGCAATGACTCCTCTCTGTAATTTTCACTGCATTTTTGTTTGCCGAATCAGTACCACTTTCTTTACTACTTTTGCAGTTAAATTCAGGCATTTCGTGTATCTTTTTTGTTACCTATTATGACAATGTATTTTATTATGTTTTGTTTTGTAATGCAACGTCAGTATCCTGTAGAGGAGACTGGCATGTTGTCACACATTTAATTTTGTCTAAGTTTTCCCAAAATTAGTAGAAAAAGCAGCCTTGTTGAATAGTCACAATCATACCAAAATAAAGTAAAGGGTTTAATGCACAGTTTAATATGCATTGTATATTCATTCCTAATTTCATATTGATTTAATTACACAATAATTGCACATTAGTATTTATGCTTGTATGTTATTATGATTTATATGAATTTGATGAGTTACTTACATATTAAAGCCAAACAATTTTCTCTATTATAAATATGAAACCAGTTTGAGAATTAACCAAACAGAAGGGTTTTTAAAACATAAAACCTAACAGTTTCTTCATATATTTGGTCAAAATGTGAGAACAAGCAGTTTCCTCAGATTGTTGGTTGATTGTGAAAACCGGTTGCTTGAATATATCAAAAAGGGTGTGATGTGATTTACTGTAATAGTATTTTTCACCAGTAATGAACACACATACATTTCTTTGTGACAACTTGCCCCTGAAACTTTTAGCCACACACCCTTCACTTTCTAGCAAGGATAATTAAAATGCAAACCGGAATGTAGGCCGCCATTAATTACCATTAAAGACAATAGCTGTAAATGCCTAATTCCAGCAAACACACGCCGGATTTTCAGCGAGAAAAGAGCGAATATAGTGATATTTCAATAGACTTTCTTTTTTTTTGATTTTCCGTCGGCCTAATCTGACATTAGCAGGCGTTTCTTGAAAATTACTACCCAGTCGATGAACCCTCTGAACAGGCAAGCTTGTTAAATGTACTAATGATTTAATTAAAGTAAAGGTTATTGAAGATCGACAAACTTAACCAAGTAATTAGCAAGGCTGTTGGTTCTACAGGTGACATATACTTGAATAGTTATCATACCCCAAGAAAACTATTAGAAGTAGAAAATATACATTAAATGAAAGATAATGTAGAAAATATGCACAAGCAAATAGCATTACTAAGACATCTTAGGTTAACAATGAACTTTAAATACATTGATAGTCGTTAATTTGCTTAACTGGAGTTTTTATATTGGAACACTACATACCATTAATAAGCATTTTATTTAAGATAGGCTATTGCATTTAGTGCTATAACTGCCAGGAAAACATATGCAATAATTTAATGTGTCTGCCGTAGGCGTCACGGCCCGCCATTTATTTTTATTTGCTCAAAAGAGGGATCCTGTTGGGTATCACACTTCCCGTGCATTTCATCAGTTGTGTGTTTATGACCACAGGAATCCACGGCTGAGTTGTTCACCACAATGACATGGGACAGAGCAGCCAATGACGTGCACGGGGGATCGTAAACAGGATGCAGAGAGGACCAGTGCAACCTCATACTGTCTAGGGTTGTGGGTTAAGTGTAGATTTTGTATGCTCTCCACATGTTTTTGTGAGTTTCCTTCTAAGGTCCAAGATCGTGGTTTAGTTGATTGATGTCACTAAATTGCCTGTATTGCAGAATATGTGAGTGTGTGCCCTGTGGTGGACTGACATTCCATCCAGAATCTTCTGCCCTGGGATAGGTTCCAGGCTCTCTACAGCCTTATACTAGATAGGTATATCTAGTATAGATATATATACATGGATATATCATAAACACACAGACCAAACAAAAGGCCGATGCGGAAGGTATTTCTGCAGGCAGGTGGAGGTTGCTCAAGCGACAGGTCTTTAAAAAAAAATCGAAAGTTAAGTTCTCCCCAAACGAGCTTGATGGGCCGAATGGCCTCCTCTTGTTTGTAAATTTCTTATGTTCTTATGAAAGACGGGATGACGAAACCTGTTAATCGATGGTTTATTCAACACAGGCATCGGTCCTCTCATTTTTGCACAGATGCAAGCAGCAAGACTTGTTGCCCAGACATTCCTTAAAAAAATGGAGAGCTTGAGCTTGCCAGGAGAAAGTTGAAGGACGAGCGGCGATGCATCTGCAGCGTAGCTGCCTTCCTCCATCTGCGCTCTAATGAGCTGCTGCTAATTATAGTTGGATACGGCATGCATGTTGGGGGCAGAGGAAGTGGCTCTCTGCTGTTCGTGGGCGTTCCTGCAGTTCGCAACTGACTTTAAAGGTCTCCTTTACCCCTGTGAAGTACGTGGGCAGTAGATCCCCGCTAACACAGCTCCAAGTTGACATTACTGTAACAGCCAGCACAGTTTATGATCTAAATACACTATTTTTGTTATAGAGTGGGACCAATAAGCATTAGCCTAAATCTTGGGTCTTTCTTGTGGAGCTCCCATGTAATTTAAAGGGGTCTTTTGCCAGAAATCATTTTATTTTGGTTTTGGGTAAATCGATTGCTGGTCTGTCACAGATTTCAGTGTGCGTCCCACAGAAGGTCACGATTCGTAACAATCCCGAAAGATTCGTATTCCAGCCTTGATAGATATTTATTAGGATATCAGACTGGCATCACATAAAGCACGCCCCCTGCACTCTGTTTCCCCGGAAGCCCTATACTGTACAAACAGTCAAAGCGAAATTGATGGATGGATATTTAAGGAGACAGCAACAAGCTGCCGAAAAAAGACGTTTATTCAATTGAGCTTTTGACTACAGCGTTGATCAGCCTCTCAGCGTATCGATCCGCTCTATGACTGCAGTTTATTTACTCTCTTTATCCATGACAGCCAGGCAAAGGTGGGATGTTTTCACGAACAACTGGCCGTGAGATGTTAGCGTGACGGCACCTCCTCAGCGTGGGATTGAAATGGAATGGGGCTCATGCGGCAGGCTTCAGCGACAACACCAACCAGCTTATAGCGCCCTGATGCCTCCGCAAGGCCTGAGCTCAGTGGAGTTCAATCTTTCTCCTAGGATTTTGTCAATGGATGCCACACAGACACATTCAGTGTTCGAATTAAGGAGGATCTGAACCACCCCCCTTCAAAAGCATTTTCTAAGAACCGCCCCCCCCCCCCCCCCCCCCCCCCCCCCCCC
>JAODLC010000001.1:13807060-13821022 GCA_026781145.1 Hippopotamyrus pictus
TTGTGAAATACTCAGACCGGCCCGTTTGGCACCAACAACCATGCCACGCTCAAAATTGCTTAAATCACCTTTCTTTCTCATTCTGACATTCAGTTTGGAGTTCAGGAGATTGTCTTGACCAGGACCACACCCCTAAATGCATTGAAGTAACTGCCATGTGATTGGTTGATTAGATAATTGCATTAAGGAGAAATTGAACAGGTGTTCCTAATAATCCTTTAGGTGAGTGTATATAACATAACAAGAAATACGTCCTATAACAAGACTTCAGAAGGCCCTAAAGTTTATGGAATACACTAATTAGCATCTATAAAACTATGGACAAATGAAGTTAATATCTCACCAAACAGACTGCCCCTTTTATATGGTGACCAGTGTGAATTTGCTTGATCTATACAGTACAGTATAACATGCATGTTTTGTTAAATGTAAAATATTGAATTGGTATTTAGAAATAGTTGTTTGACTGAATAAGTGAATCTAAATGTCTCCTTTCAGTATGTCTGCATGTGGCAGTGCCCTGAAACTGGATTGGCACCCGCTGTAGGATGTGCCCCTTTATTACACCCTGTGCTCGCTCTAATGAGCTTGACTGGAATTTTTCTAAGTACTTGTAAAAAGCAGCTGATCTGTTTCTTTGCTTTCTGTCGTTGCCCCTCTATGATGAATGTCCTGTATTCATCCATTATGTTAGTTTCCCTGTAACAAAAGGCCGAGCTTGTGCCAAAGCTCTAGTGCTGATTTAAATGGGCGCAGGAGTCTCTTGTGCCGCACTCGCCGCCCCAGTCCCATGGCAGACGTGCATACGGAGCGCTCTGCGCTTTCTGGGCTATTGACACTTTTACATGTGCTGTGTTGCTGTTTTTTTTCCCTTCAGTTCTCCTGAAAGCCATCACAACGCCCCTGCAGTGACGAGCTGGATTGTTTGACTGGCTGGTTTCGAAATATAAAAAAAATGACAGGTTGCTCCCAGCGAATCCAATTCTTTTCCCCTAAGTCTGATACAGCGTCTTATTAGACAGTAAGTTCATTTGGCTCTCCATTCTGCATTTGTCATAATCCTTTCAGTTCCGCAGCATAAAAAATGAGATATGTGGAAAAAGTTCACATTGAAATGTTTCTGAATTGGCTTCCTTCCCACACTGGCATCACAAAAGGAATGCCAGATGGCCCGTTACGATTTGGGAATCCGGCATGTCAGAACAATGTTTTTCCAATGACTGAGCAGAGTACACCTTTCGGCTGGGCAGAACACATCTCCAATAACACAGACTGAGCTCTCAGCCTCACCGTGGGGTCTCCCGTTGCCACTGGACTGGTTTCCGCTCCAGAATGCAGCAAAAATATTCTAACAGCTGGTAACTGACTCATTTAAACTGAAATGCTGCAGGACACTATGGGTGTCAAAGCACTGTCTACTAGCAGTCTAGCACTACCCAGGAAAAACTTGCAACTGAGATACCTGCAGGGTTTTGATCGATCTAGGGGAACAGTTAAGACGACAGGCACCTAAGGCACCTGCAGGCTCCTAATTAGTCTGTGGGAAGGGCTAGCACTATGGCCAGCTAAGATACCTGCAGGCATCTGATTGGTCCATGGGAAGGGCTAGCACTATGGCCAGCTAAGATACCTGCAGGCATCTGATTGGTCTATGGGAAGGGCTAGCACTATGGCCAGCTAAGATACCTGCAGGCATCTGATTGGTCTATGGGAAGGGCTAGCACTATGGCCAGCTAAGATACCTGCAGGCATCTGATTGGTCTATGGGAATACCTCCAAACTCCTGATTAGTCTGAGGGAAGGGCTAGCACTATAGCCAGCTAAGATACTTGCAGGTATCTGATTGGTCTTTGGGAACAGTTAACACTATAGCCAGCTAAGATACCTGCAGGCCTCTGACTGGTCTATGGGAATACCTGCAAACTCCTGATTAGTCTGTGGGAATGGCTAACACTATAGCCAGCTAAGATACCTGCAGGGTCCTGTTTAGTCTATAGGAACAGCTCATACTGTAGGCAGCTAAGACATCTGCAGACTCTTGAATAGTTTATGATAATGACTATCACTACAGCCAACCAAGATAACTGAAGGCTCCTGACTGGTCTACAGGAATAGCTAACACTGTAGTCAGCTGAGAATCCTGCATGGTCTTAATAATGCAATGATGTCGTCCACATGAGACATCAAGCAAATGAAAATTCCCTCCTGCCCCTTGAGGAGAAGCAACGACAACTGTGCTGGAGATCATAGTGCCACTGCTCGGAAGAGAGGAAAATCTGTAGTGAAATCTCAGGGTTTTCTGTTCCTCTGCCCAAACGTCTCCAACTCACTCATCTCACTTCTTCCTAATGAGAAATCAGACTGAGAAGTGCAGGCATAGGAAAATATAATATACCTCTGCAGGGACTTGGAGGAGTTGCAGTTTATCTTTACTGCACTCCGTGATATCTTGTCATGAGTTTACTGGAAGATCCCACTTGCTTCCTCTCCTGCTTACCATTCATTGCATGTCTCTGTCTGAAATCTGACTTCTTCCTCTCGTGACTCTGATATCTCCTTCTTTAAATCTCTTTTCATGCTGTGTTCTGCAACAGCAAATCTCGGAGAAAGATTTCAGACGACAACATATCTTGCTAAGTGAAAAATGAGATATCCAGCCTTTCTCTCGGGAAACGGAAAGACAGCTCTGAGCTGTAAAATTTTCCCGCAGGATAGCCTCAAAGCACAGCTCCCCGAATTACAGAATTTGGGAGGAGAGCAGGCAGACACTTTTGAATCTAAATGGACTTTCCTTATGGGCTAAAACTCAAGAAGTCTTTCCAGTGAGTCAGCACCCTGGAACAGTGCAGTGGTGAGATTCATCCTAAAATGAATGTATGTATGTATACATGTACATGTGTCTAAGAAGTCATATAGGGTCAGTACACTGTAAAGATAATGTTGATGCTTATAGCCTCACATTCTTTCCAGAACATTCTAAAGTCCTGAATCCATGTGAAACTGTGCCTCAACCTCCAAATTAATCAAATTCATTTTGAGTGACGAGGAACAACGCAGCAGGATATGTTTATTACATTGCTTTACATACACATGGGTTTTAGAGCAAACATATGTGAAATGTTTGTTTAGCGCAAACAGCCCATGAAATGGGACAACAGGGTAAGAGGTGCAGGCTGTCTGCTGGAGAGCAGGGTTTTAGTGGATGATGTTCACCATGAGGTCTCAGTGGTGACAAGTGCTGTTCTTCATAAGCACTCATAAATACCTTTCAGATTTTAAATGATTATTTTGTTATGCTGCGATGGAAGGTGCAGGGATATCAGGTTTGGCAGCCCGGGAATCCGGCGGCCTCGAGGACCCGGAGTGGATATCATGTTTCATGGAACATCATTGAAGGTGACCGCCACGCTCCCCCTAACAGAATGCAGCTGCTGCGAGTGTAGGAGACGCAAAAGCAAACAAAGCATACGAGCAAGCATGCGGTACAAGGGCGGCGCTGTGCTACACAAACAGGAAGTAGCTAGGGTGGCGCTGTGCCACACAAACAGGAAGTAGTGAGGGCGGCGCTGTGCCACACAAACAGAGAGTAGTGAGGGTGGTACTGTGCCACACAAACAGAAAGTAGTGAGGGCGGCGCTGTGCTACACAAACAGGAAGTAGCTAGGGTGGCGCTGTGCCACACAAACAGAAAGTAGTGAGGGTGTTGCTGTGCCGCACAAACAGGAAGTAGTGAGGGCGGAGCTGTGCCACACAAACAGAGAGTAGTGAGGGTGGTACTGTGCCACACAAACAGAAAGTAGTGAGGGTGTTGCTGTGCCACACAAACAGGAAGTAGCAAGGGTGGTACTGTGCCACACAAACAGGAAGTAGTGAGGGCGGCGCTGTGCCACACAAACAGGAAGTAGTGAGGGTGTTGCTGTGCCGCACAAACAGGAAGTAGTGAGGGCGGAGCTGTGCCACACAAACAGAGAGTAGTGAGGGTGGTACTGTGCCACACAAACAGAAAGTAGTGAGGGTGTTGCTGTGCCACACAAACAGGAAGTAGCAAGGGTGGTACTGTGCCACACAAACAGGAAGTAGTGAGGGCGGCGCTGTGCCACACAAACAGGAAGTAGTGAGGGCGGCGCTGTGCCACACAAACAGAAAGTAGCGAGGGTGGTACTGTGCCACACAAACAGGAAGTAGTGAGGGCAAGCGGCAAGCCAGAATCTCACTTCCTGGTAGCCAGGCCGCATGGACAAGGGGAACCTTCATGAAATCTTTTTCGTCGTATAGTACTAATTCAACACCCGCATGGACTAACATTATAGTTATAAAACTTTGGTTATATATTGTTGCTGAACAATGAAAACTGCATATGTCCCACTTTTTGATGATTGTGACTTTTTACTATAGATGGAATACGCCCATCGGCCTCTGTCTTCTGATAATGTTTGGCATTTATTTGACCAATAAAAAGATGTTTTATGAAGTCATCTATCAGTCTCATTAGAAGAGCTTTGTGTGATGGCAAATATACAGTACGATAGGGCACTGATTATGTCCAAAGATTTAGACTGGCTGTCAATAACCTGCTAAGTTCTTGGAATATAGGGAACAGGAGACAAGGCCCGAACTAACAATGCGTCATTGGAACACACGATGAGAAAAGTACTCAAGTATGCATTCGCTAACAACAATAAATCCATTTAAAATATTAAACTGTTCACTGACAGCTGTGTAGTGATGAGGTTCTATTTGTGGTCTTGAGGGTGTTTCATTGTGTTGTTATATGTTTATTTTTACAAAGTGGTTTCTGCGAAAATGTGTTTCACACTCCAGAAATAATGCATTTTTGGAGATACGTGTTTCTCATTGGACAGTGATGATATTTTGCCTCAGGAAAAATGCATGAATCTGAGGCCAAAATGAAAAGTTAAAACAGCATTCGAAAGGAAAAGATCAAAGCAATTCCAATCTATTACAGACCCGTGTAGCAAATCTATGTAACACTTTAATACTTACATATCAAGTGAAATATACTGTATGTTGAATTAGCATTACATACATGATCATACCGAACATCATGGGACTGATTTTCCAGAAAACACGGGTGAAGAAGCATATATTTAAGCCAACAGCAAACCCAGATCCTATCCTGACAGGACAACTCTGGGATCGACTGGAAACGCAGAACACAGGTGATGCCAAGACAGTCATCACGAGCAGTTGGGCTCGCTAAATGCTAAACAGAGGCTAGCACGCCATCCGTGCATCTTGACGGCTCCACGCATTCCGTGACTTCTGCGATGACGGTGTAGCACGTTGACGTTTCGGATCTGCTTTAAGGTTCTCGTTCCCGAAGCTAGCCGGGTCCTAAATCCCCAGGTATCTGTTCATTTTACCCAGGGCATCGCAGACCGTGTTCAGGTCACTCCGCAGGTCGTTCACCACGTTCTCTATGCTCCTGGTATCTTTAAGCAAGTCGATACTCTGAGTGTATGGGTTGTAGTAAACCGAGAAGGGTCGCTGAATCGTTTTGGCAAATTCCCTGTAGAAGGGAGAGCACAGGTATTAATCTGACATATTCACTCCAATTTGAATGGTATTTGTTAAGCAAATCATTTGCTTAACAAGGAGAAAACGACCCTCCCCCCCCCCACTCCCGGGATCAATAAAGTTCTATCATCCTATCATTATAAACAGTGAAAGATATTTTGTGCCACCAACACCAGTTTCCATAACAATACAGAGAAAATATGGAGGGAAAAAACTCATTGTTCTTGCTGTTGTGTTTGCACTGCTAATATATACAGTGTCCTCACACTGCATAACTAATGTCCCAAGTTTCCAATTACAACGTCACTTAAAGAGCTCCCAAAAGTCAATCTGTTTCATTTAGCATGCCGGTTGCTAAGGTAACAGTTCAGGAGAAACATTTACTTACACATAGCAATAACCTCATGAATCCATGCATGACTAGATAATGATTCCATTGTACTCAATACATAAATACAGCAATGAGATTCTGAAGCACTACAGGCTTTTCACTTACATAATTAAAGCAAAGGAAACTCACTGACTGGTCATTGCTCATGTCATAGTGCTATATTATGTATATTATCTATGGTACCTCATCTTTTCTTTGGCTTCTTCAAAGCTTTCAGAGACAAAGTACACATCCTGGAAGGTGGTAATGAGGCATTCTTGAAAGCATGTGGTCCTGGGGTCAAATGGCTTCACTGCGGCCTTGTCTGAAAGTGCATGCTGTGGAGACAGAGTGGGAATCAACAGGGAGACAGGGCCCTCCCCTGAGCCACATGCCAGACCAATGGGCAGATGGGGGAGTGACCCAGGTCAGTGAGAGGGGCGGTACCTTCAATTCTCCAATAGAAGACAGTAGTCCCGCCCCATAGGCTCTCAGCTGTCCGTCCTGCTTACACAGGCCAAACTCAATGGTGAAGAAGTAACACTGTGTGGAAGGAGATAAAATGGTGAAAGGAGAGGGTTCAAAGAAAATTAAAAAAATTAAGAGCTGATATTCATCCTCCTTTAAGGTATCTTCCTTTACGAAACTGTACTTAAAACAAATCCCTTGACTAGCATAATTCTGTGTATGTGCCTTTAAGACAGCAAGCTTAGGGATCGTTAAACTCCAACAAGGCAAGTCAGAGATTTGAGAATCCTTATTGAGCATGGAAAACTGTCCAGCCACATCTCTACATGAATCCAGCCAGATGTCAATGAAACAGAACCCACCTGGGGGGTCTACATGGGCCGCCGGTGACAGACGGATCACCAAAGGCAGCAGATGTGCTGCCAAGCTACCCAGATGCTGGGAAAACTAGTGTCCATACTGTAGTATCCATACTGTAGTATCCATACTGTTTCCGTTGACCTCATAACTGACATTAAATTGCTGTCACTCCAAAGGTCAAAAGGTTGCGTACATATGAAACTGCAGCCGTCTCCAGGGCAGGAGTCACCATAAATATTATTAACATTAATAATAATTATTTAATTCTGTCATGTGGATGTTTCACAGTTAAGCCTCGGTTAAGTTACCATCTTATTCTCTGAATGATTAAAACATGCCTTTACATGTATTATCTTACTTCTGTTCATTGCTCATCAAGATGGATCATCATTGAATTGTGGGAAGTAGAGAGACCATCTTGCCGTCATCTTGCACATCAGTTTTCTTTCCAGCTGCCGAGTCTCAAAGGTTCAGTGGTGAATTTCTCTGAGACGATTTTACACAAGCGCCTGCGCAGCCCGGGAGAATCTGGCCCACCCATGGGGGTGACATGTTGTTGTCACTCCTCCCCCTGCGTCTCGTAGCCTTCGCTTGGCGTTTGACCGCCTTCCCTCAGTCATGTGACATGTGGGCATGCACATGCAGAACATCACACGTGGGAAAAATCATCCAGCTCAGGAAGCGTATCCCCTCACCTCCGTCGCTCAGCCTCTCCCTCCTAGCTGGACTGCGATGCCACCCAGGTACAGTACCTTTGCTGCCAATAGAAAAGTATAATTCCGAGGAACGACCTCGCTATCAGGCGGGAGGCAAAGAGAACAATTAGCCCCAGCCTGAGTTTAGCTTCCGCGTCACGCTATCGGCTCCCGCAGGAGAAGCTGCGACTCATGTAACATCTCAGTTACTTTCATTCAGGAAGAAAGGTGCTCACTGCAGACATTTCCAAACAAAAGCCCCATCCGCCGCGAGAAAACGAGTCCATCCTGCTAATAGCCTTTATCCGTAACACCCAGGGGCCGACATTTCCCTGTGGGAGGGAGATAGGTAAGACCCGCCCCTTTGTGAATGTGCCATCAGCAGTCTGGGGTCCCTCCCTTAAAGCCTCCCAACCAGATCTGCCCGGAAAGATAGAAGCTTTGAGTCACATTCACCTTCTGGCCAAGTACACAAGTACAACAGGAAACTACTGATATTGCATCTTCTTCCCTGTATCTCCTTTAGTTTAAACCGACCACAGAGCCATAAGAATGGAGCGCCAAAGCACTAGGACACAAAAAAGTGACAATTACTTATCACTCAAGGGTCTGCCAATTGTACCCTAGCTGTAGTTAAATGTAACTTTTAAGGTACAGAAATGGACCCCGAGGAACATTGTTGTGCCATTGGGGGAAACTTTATTGTTGTTTGTATCTTGGGGAACAAAACAGTACCAGGGCTGCATGATTTTCTGACGGTGTAAGACATAAGGTTTATTGTTTAGGTTTATATAATATTATATTCTAAGGTTTAGGTTTAACGTTGTATTATTTCATGTGTTTGATTATTACAGTGTCTGTCGACTTTAATTATATACTCAGTTACGCTATTTAAAATATAAATAGTGTGAACAGAACGTGTTGCAGACTGCCTGTTAGCGTTGACTTCATTATTGTGACAGGATGGTGTTTTGTGATTTTCTGAAGGTGAGCGACGCTTCTGTTCCAGGCAGAGGCTTGCAGGGATGTGACAGTACATTTGGATGCACTTTCCCAAGCCACTACCGCCCTAAAGTATCCCACCAGAGGGATTTGAGAGCAGCACGCTCTTGCATCAGCAATTCCATTGTCATGCAGCTAAAATGCCAGAACTGGCAGACGCAACGCCTTTCAAAACACAAAATATGTTGTGGAAATGCGTTTGGGCGCAGGTCTATAGGAGCTGTGTTGTAAACATCTCATCACAGAAAAAAACACAAGAAAAGCAGCTCATCCTTATTAACCTCCATGACACATCAGTTATAATCGGTGTTAGTTGCATAAGCAGATCACTCACCACTTGGGTACTTTCAGTCTCTGGAATTGCATGCATTTGGTGATTAAAACACTCAGTTTTGCCTTTTTGACACTCTGATCCCAAGTTACTCCTTCTTTCTCTGTCTCTCTCCCCAGAATAAATGACGTGAGTCTACAGCAGAGTGGCCAGAGTAGAGGGAGCTGTGATCCAAACCGTACCGTTCGGATTTCACGGCGCCCCGTGAGGTCGGCTTCCTTACCGTTTCCTCAAGCTCCCTTAATCCCCGCTTTCGTTTCTTAGCCGGAAACCCTGTAGCCCACTGCTCCGTGCCTGCTCCATAACATGGGGCATCGTTTTCTATGCAATTCCGGGCTCATTTTAAATTTTTCATTTGCAGATGGTTAAAGATTTAATCCAAACCATATAGCTAAAATGTCTTGACTCTCGCATCCTATATCTCACATGACAAGGGCAGGCAGCTTTCCGAGAGGCAATACGGCTTCATTAAAGAAGGCCTCAGGCCTTCTCGTCTCGAACGCTTCCCCGAACTTAACAGGAGACATAAAGTATTTTGCTTTACGGCCGCTTCCTGGCCATATTTCAGCGTTCCTTAAACGTACCCCAGTCTGACAGGCTGGCATTAGTCACCGAGAGCGCAGCCTGAGTTACAGCCCTGCCCGCGTCCTTGCCCCAGTCACCCAGGGCGCTGTCCCCAAGGGACTTGCCGAGCGAGTTTGGGATTTTACTTTAACGGCGCTACGTGCCAATCATCAAAGATAGGGGCGACCCACTAAACCCCCCCATCTGCTTCACACTGCTGCTTATTGAAAAAGCCGTCATATCAGGCATGTAGCCATGTAGTAAAACAGAGTTTAAACACCCCCTCACTCACCCGCCCCACCCCCGAAATTTATCTGCTCCTGATTAGCCAGGTAGTAAAATCACGGGTTTGGCCCCCGTTCAGCAAGATGTACCAAAGAGTACCTATCAGTTGGGATCCCCCCCTATAAGTTGTGTCCGTTTCCCCCCTCCCCCCCCATTAAGGGGCCCTTATCATGTGATGTTTTCGTGTCGCCGTCGTTCCGTAATATCCAGATTCATGGAACTCGCCTAAGGTACGACACTATTACAGCATCTTCAAAACACATTCTGGGTCAGTCCGTTTCTCATTATACTACACACTGGTTGATAATAATTTGTAAAGTAAAAGGAAGAACTAGGAAAATAATTATTTCACATAATTTTGTAGCAGAATAACACCATTTGACAAAGGGTGTTAATAACACAATGTCACATTATCTATTCAGTTAACACACTGATTTGGCACAAAATAACTTGGACTAACATAGTCGGAGCTAGAGTTATGTTTGAAATGCTTACAAACTGTCATGAATGCTAAAATAGTATAGATAAAGTGCAGGAAGAAAAAGTACCACAGACTAGGTGTAAACGGTGTAAAATTCAGGTCCAGGCAGGCTGTAATGGAAAATCATAACCCTGCCCATCAAAACCATACCATGAAACAGCTCCGTTATGACATGGGTCTACCTCAAGCACTGACTGGTTACTCTGTATTAGGATAAGCTGTGCAGGTCTGATTAGCACTGACAGGTAATTAAGAAATTCGACACAAATATGCAACATGAATAGCTAGCTATTCCCTTAGTATTCATACTTATGTGTTCAGGAATATTCCATATCTCCCTGGTGTCCATGCCGACCGAGGGCCTGAAGAGCTGCCAGTATGGGGATGTAGTATGCAGGGGTCACATGACTGCTGTTCCTTAAAAGCATCGCACCTCTCAGCAGCCTTATCTGGCTCCTACAGCTGTGCCCGTAGAAAGTGGAATAATTGGCACTTGGCTATTGAACCCAGGAGTACCCCTCCCCCATACACAAAGCCACTCTTGAGGGAGGTGGGGGGGGCGGTATTTAGACGCAGAAAACACAGCAGTCACTCGCGGGAATGCCGTCAAAAATGACAGGGAAGGCGAGCGTGCGGCCGGCTCCCAGTGACGTTCTCGTGTGGAAACTCGGAAGCGTGAGTGCCGCGGGAGAGCAGAGCCCCCATCTCCTGTCAGGCTTAAATTAATTTCCCCCAGCTATGAAGCAACCCTTTCTCCACCTGCCCCTCTGCTGCCCCCTGGTGGTGGCCCCCTCATAGCTGCGGGGCACTTCACTCTGCTGCAGTTTCAGACATGCTAATGTGCTGCACCGTGCTTCTCCAGTTTACATTTTCCTGAGTTACATTTGTGTCTGTGCGATGCCTGAGGTTTATGTATACCTGCTTTACATGGATAATGAACTGATGATAGATAAATATAGCATCATTATGCTTTCTTCGTTATTTACGTCTTTTAAATTAAAAAATTAAATTAATTTATTTATTATCAGTATAAAGTTTAATTGTCTAATCCAGAGTTTCACAACCCAGTCCTCAGGGACCCCGAGACAGTCCACATTTTTGCTCCCTCTCAGCTGCTAATACACTTTTATCAGGTATTCGGTGTTCTTCATTGGCTGGGAGCTGGGAGGGAGCAAAACTGTGTACTGTCTCGGGGTCACCAAGGACAGCGCTGAGAAACATTGTTTCGAATTCTGCAGCTTCAAATTGTACCGGAAGCCGCACGAAAGTTCAAACAGCCTGGCGTGTGAAAAAGTGGATATGAAGAGCTTCACTTGAGGTCAGTGCTATTGCCCCATCTTCCACACAATTCTGCTTCCCTGTTATCCGTGGCTAATTCGGTGCAGTGGCAACGGAAAAATCCTGCTTATCGCTACATAAAATTTGACCCTCGAATTTTTGCAGTCAGCAAAAGCAGAGGAAGGTTGTAGTGCATAGATGCGTTTTTAGTGCTCTGTCGTTCTAAAAAGCCCCCACCGTGCAGCACGCCATCACTGTAGACAGTGAAATCTATTTATCCACGGCGACACTGTGTCCCACACCCAGCCAGCCTGTTCTTGAGCACTGATTAGCTCCTCTGCACTCTAATATGAGTTAAGGGAAGCAAAACATTGTGTCATGCAGCCGTTGGAGCTGGCCTCTCTCAGGTGCGCCCCACTGTGGCCAAAATCACTCCCTCAGCACCCCCGATCCATAATGTCTCGCTCACCCATAGATTGTCGCTCTCTGGAGTCACAGAGACCTTTACCGCCGCTTCGCCTCACGCGGTCAACCGCGTCACTCAATCCGTGACACTCGCCGCTGAGACACTGTCAGCTTAATTTTCATTAAAGTGGGGGTGAGGGGCGGAGGGTTTAAACGCAAACTAGAGGATGAAAGTGTTGTTCAGAGACAGAGGATTAAGCCTGAATTGTAATGAAATTATCACGGTGCATAACCGAATCCACACAGCTGAACCGGATTTGGATATTGGGGGGTGGGGGGGATTCTGCACGAGAACAATCTGTGCCTGTCGACCTTCCCGTCGTGTGAGCCTGTTTACAGCTCCTCAGAACATCTGTGAAATACACAGCGCCCAGAAACAGGTGGACATACAGGAGGCGAATATTAATTCTGCACCATGCGATCAATACACCGAAGAACAAACTACGCGGCGGACAGAACATCCGCCACGCTGTGTCCGCATCACTGCGGGCTCCGTCAACGCTTGCGGATTTATTCGGGAATCCTTCAAACAGCCGGGAACATGGGAGAAGATGCAATTATTCTGCTCTGTGCCGGAAAGATCTTGAGGGCAGGAGGCTGAGCTGAACCACGCTGTCCCCCCTCCCCGTTCCCCAGCACACCTGAGGCAGCCGCACCTGTGCACCAGTGACCGCGGCAGTCATTAAGGAAAATGAGGTGTCCTACTTCAGGCTACTAGACGCCCCTGCACAGTGCTAATCGCCCTCGACTGGCCCAGACAGCACCACGGCCTGTTACGGCCCCTCCACTCAGCCGTCGCAGGGAGCGACGCGGCGCATCACATGCGCCTCACATGCACCTCGCATGCGCCGGCTGATCTCGCGCCCGGCGCATCCGCCCCTACGAAATCCTCTCGGGAAACAAACACATTCAGAGGAAATTGATTTACCATAGCGCTGTTAATTAAACCCCCAGATGAAATTGTGCCTGAACTCGGCCGCTGGCCTGTTAATAGTAATTACTGTGAGAGAAGTTAACGTGCACTAATTATGGCTGACTCGCAGTGAAATCGCCACGGCGCCCAGCAGTGCAGATAGTACACAATGACTGGGCGCTATCTCCAGCCAGACTATATGTTTATAATGGCATTATATATAGAGTATGTGGGAGATCAGCATTAGGGATTGAATGACTTTTAAGACATGACTGTGGATAAGATATTGTGAATTTATTGTTAATTTATTGTTAATTAACAACTACATTACTACTAACATCTTATTGTAATACTATATGGCTGTGATTACTCTAATACTTAAGTCTTACATTGCTTTTATGTTTTTATATTTTTTATTTTCCAAACTTTGGTTCACACTGAATTGTATAATCATTTAGAAAATTTACCTCTGATCTTAAGATGCTATCATGGCTATGTAAATATCAGATATAACTTATCGTGTTAGGTATTTGAAGTAAGGAATTAGATGTTTCCAGAAGCAAAACTTTATAGAAGATTAAGTACCTAGTTCAAAGGTACAACAGCAGATACATACATCCTGAATTGCCAGCAATGTGGTTAGCATTCAGTGCCCTTAAGTGCCATGCCCCCTGTTGGTGCCAGTGTGAAGGTGTGTAGGGGGGCTCACCGTGGCCAGCTTCTGTACGTCCTCGTCCGACGCCCCCAGCGAGGCCAGGCCGATCTCCTGGGAGAACTGGGCGAACTTGGGATCCGCCAGCAGAGGGACGTGTCCCAGTAGCTCGTGGCACGTGTCCCTGAAAGAAGACAGAGCCACCAGGGAGTGTCACACGATAGGCCGTAAGACGGTATGGGATGGGGATGCATATCATGTCACACACAATGGGCAGTGCCTGTTGAGCTGGAAATGCATGGATCCTTAAATGAAGTCACCTGGAATTGTCCACTTGCCTTCCTGCCCTCATAAAATAGCACCTCAATGTTACGACAGAACAGGGACTTTATCTCCACGCAGAGCCTACAGCCAGCTGGCGATTTTGCTTCTTTACAGGATTCCGGAACCATTCAAAACACTCCATTGACATTCAAGCCTGGAGAGATGTCTGTTCTCTTAAAACGATCCCATTGCCTCGTGAAAAGTCGTTGTGGGGAGTACGTCCATTTACTGAACAC
>JAODLC010000001.1:13839733-13850580 GCA_026781145.1 Hippopotamyrus pictus
TTTAACCCCCCCCCCCCCCCCAACAGTGTCATAGTCAGCTACTTTTTGAAAGGAATAGCATTTCTTCAGGGAACTGTTCCCAGGTTAGGGTCAGTTTGACCCGTGGAGATGTTCGGTATCTGTGCATTTTCGAGATGGTCAGCTTATCCTGAAGAAGCCGCCCAGACTGTGCAAAGCTCACATGTGGATCTCTGCTCTGGGACTCCAGCTTAGACACGGATGCAGCGGCCTGCCCCCTCAGTGGCCCACAATAAAATACTCTACTATACCGCACGCATTGGGAAAACAGCTATTCCATGAAAAAGTAATTAATACGACTTTATTTCACATCGAATGCTCGGTTCATAAAAAGTCTCGAACAGCATCACACTTAATGACTGGTCCACCGGGCGATAGAAACAGCCAATCAAAAGCAGACACTCACCGTTTGCTCTTGCAGGTGCTGCTGGTCGAACATGGCCGAGTCCAGCGACAGCCCCCTCCTGGCCCAGTACTTACTGGAAAACATCATCATGGCCGGCTGCATGCTGGCTGCTCTGTGTAGGCGCTCCTTCTGATGAAGCTCGGATGAAGTTCTATCTGATCATCCGGCGAGAAGGACCCCGCTCCCTCTGCACGTGCCTGTCGGGAGCAGACTCATTTTATATAGCGTCCCACAGATGCTGATAAGGCCCAGGGCGACACCCCCCCACCCCGCGCGCCGACTATACTCCCGTTGAAAGACGCACACAGGCAGATAAGGGCTGACGAGCCTCTTTTGAATGGTGCGCGTCTCGTTCAGATAACCCCCCCCCACCATGTTAATCCGCCGTACCCTCGCAGCCGCGGCACCTCCTGTGGATGAGAGGCCACATCGATCCGCTGGAAATTAAGCGGCTCGAGGAGGCCCGGGGGGGGGGGGGGGGTTGGACACCTGTCACCAAGGTGTTAGGAGGCAGCTGCTACGGCAGCCCATGCTGGCCCCGTTCTCCCCGATCCTACGTGCTCTTGGGTATTTCCTGCTGACATTCCCACTGCGCTCCAGTTCCCACCCCCAACCACGCTTCGGTGACATCTGCTGCCTGGCATCCCATCCAGACGACACCCTACGCTTCACAACATGACTTCTGGGATACCCTGTGTTTCACCATGATTCTGGTTATATTAACAATTTTCAAAAACAGATGCTTGCAATTCCTACATTTTACAGTGACGAAATCCTTAAAATTAGCATAGACATCCAATGCAGCGTTACATAATGCCAGCCAATCTACTTCCCTTTGAGATTTGTTTCTGTATTATCTTCTCCTCCAACAAGGCAAAGACAATATTACATTTAACATACATAAAAGACTATAAAATAGCTAGTTATAAATCTGACGATATATACACATTCTATTACTTTTGTGGGTGTTGTGTATCTTTGTACAATGGGGTTCTCTGTGTATATCGAGAGCCAAAGAAGTCATCACCGGCAATTATGTTGTTAATTTCCCAGCCTGTAAAATGAATCAGTGTACAATTCATTCACATTTTCATAGGATCGGTGCCAATGTTTTTAATTGTAACCATGCTCGTGGAAATCCTGTTGAAGTTGTACTTATAAGTCATATATATTACTATGAAACTGACACCTGATTTACATTTCTCTAAATAACATTCCATATGACTGCACCCTAAAACAAACCTCCCTTTAATAAAACAAGGGGGAGATAAGTTGTGTCTGTGCAGAAAGCTATCAGCCGACTGGGAGGCAATTTCCTGCAGGACAGGAAATGAAAGAGAGCAGAGACACGAGCGAGACGGCGACGCTTTGTTACCAATGTGACGTCACCTTATGAACAGATTACAGATATTTTTGTCAACAGGCTAACGTGTTGGCTTCCTCTGCTACAAGGACCCCGCGTGTCCTCTGGCGAAGGCAGAGAAGCTGTCGCTGCAGATAGAGATTCGGGGCACGTCTTCTGGCTCCTATACGGGTCCTGTAAGAGTGGCGGCCGCTGGGTTGTATAGCAGAGGACATTGGGCCTCAGCACATAATTAGCGCTTAGCATTAGCATCGGTCGCTGATTTGAACGCATTACGCATTCAGCTGATACAATCTGTAAGTCAGGGGGTTAAAGACAAGAGGACCCCCTGCCCAACTCCCTGGAGCACCTCTCTCCTTCCTTCAAGCAGGTGCTTAAGCTGAACCTCTTCAGTGCAAACACACTGCCCAAAGCCTGCTTGTATGAAATTCAGTACTTGTAGGGTTGAGTGGTCACTACAGCCAGAAGCAGCAGAGGACCCATTTTCCATTCCGGAACTTACTTTTGGCTCTGGAACAATACAGCGATTTTTAGGTCCTCTGCCAGAACTGCAGAGCTTACACTGAAAAAAATACAACAATATGACCAACTTTAGACTGATATAACCCAAAACAGCTTACTGGCATCCATCTTCAAAAGTTATATAAACTTTATTGCTGCATGATGAAAAACTGTTAAAGTTATTTTTTGGAATATTTTCTTTGTGAAAATAAAAATCATGCAGCAAAATCGCATGTTCCTGCAGAATATCTAGACATTATGTGCTGGCTAAGGCAAACAGAGTGTATAGAATTTGAATTCCATAATTCTAATTCCATCATATTTGTGCATGAACTGAATAACCAATGATACAGTGTAATACCAACACAAGGCTGTTATGCAGTGGCTGCCCTGGAATTTTCACAAGAGGTTAAGTATGTCTATACACTTTAGATCCTCGTCTACGTGTCTATGATCTATATGTTTCCATGGCAACTTTTTTCCCCAAAGTGCAATATTGCTTCTCAGTGAAGATCGTAATAAATCACACCATCAGGTTGGATTATTCTGACTGAAGCAGTAGGAGGTGCCAAGTGAGGGACGCACGAAAGACTGTTTCTTTATTCATATGTTTATTTATTTATATAACTGTATATTGTTTACTTTCACCAATCCACAGTAGATACCTGCAAGAGGTGCGTCAGAGGTCTGCTGTTCTACACACAGATGAAGAAACAACAGACTTCACCTGATAATAGAGTAGGGTGATGACTCATCAATGTAAGGTAAGAGTTCCATGAGGAAGAGACGGGAAAGTCTTTCCATTTTTGAGCAAAAACAATCCATTGTCATAAAAAAGAAATCACACACACTTCTTTGACTGAGTAATCTGTCAGTCATTTCAATAACTATATGTTACACATCAAGGTGACGCATCTGAAGGACATAGAGTTAATCGATGCTATAACTGCGAGTCTGATGATGATAAAATCTCTAAATAAAAGAGCATGATCACACACCAAAACAATCCCTCAGATAAAATGAAAGATGCCCCCTAATTAAAATGCCGATAAATTATTGCTTTTAAAATGTAGGACAGTTATTAAAAAAGTGTTTATTTGAGGCTCTTTGGAGTATTTGCCTCTTTAAATACTGATTGTTTTTTTTTTTCTAGATACCCACATAGATGAAGGTTTCCTGCATTATCCTGTGACTGGATCTCAATGACTGCGTGGAATTGGACACCAGAGGGTCACAGCTTAAGAGAATGTAGAAAAAAGGAAAAAGAGTCATTTGTCAATCAAAATCATTCAGAATAATGACATGCTGCTGCTATTGGAATGTGACGCACTTCTTTTTCCACTTAAAGGCATTTCCCTTTTAATCTGTGATTCCCAATCTGCATGCTAACGAAATCTATTTCATGGAAAAATTCTTCCATTCCCAGCTTCATTGGAAGATCAAGTGTTTTTTTTTTTTTTTTTTTTAAAAAAAAAAGTAAATTAGTCAAATGAAAATGCCATTAAAATGAATAGCGTAATTCATGTTCTATCACTACTACGGTAATTAACAATGGTGACTGAACCAAAACTTTAGCACAAATAATTATCTGGACTTGAAAGTCGAGTGGAAAATTTTCAAAAGAAACTGTAACATACATGAACGGCTTCTGTGCTGCCGTGACACTGCATATTTTTTTAAATGAAATGGAATAACTTAGCCTTTCAGTTACTGTTGAATCTGAACTTAATCCCTCTGAGGACCATTATCTCAGAAAGGCCAGAAGACCCCACCCCCCCCCCGGCCCCCCCAGGGTATTTCGTTAATAAATGGCACAAAATTGCGATTGGATGAGGAGGAGACCCTTTGAAGGAGGGGGCTCGGACACAGACGGGATGGCTTTCATTTGGACTCTGTTAATGCAGTAGTACTCGTCTGTCGTTTTCTGCTTATACAGAAAGCACCAGAAAGTTCTGTAATAGCAACCAGGTCTGTAAAACCCAAAGGAGGAGCAGATTTGCTGATGGCTCACTTCAGCTTTTTAATTAATGGAACAGATTCCTCAAGCTGTAATTAAATTGTACTTCAGTTGCATTCAATATATATATATATATATATATATATATATTTGCCTTGAAATGAGGGGGTAACCTTCCTTAGTCATCACAAGTGCTGTTCAATGGCAGGACAACATCAATGGGAAACATGAAAGACAAATATACAGAATTGGGGCTTTGGGAGAAATACTCAAGGAATGAAAAAATGTCTCCAAACTCATGGGAAGAAAGAGCACAGCATTCTGAAGAGTGCAGTTACAAGCTCCTCAGCAAACTGGCCGCATTTGACAAACAAAGAATTTATCCCCTCCCCCAAACCACCACTCTACTGTGGTTCAGTTTTGGCATGAAAAGATGTGGGCTCACTGATTGCATGAAGGCACTCTTCTCCCACGAGCCAAACACATCCAAGGAGCTGAGCTTTTTGAGCCAATCAAAAGCCACCGGACCCCAGATTGCAGGTGACCCGAGCCCTGGGAATCTGGGGGTGCCGTGATGATGACTTTCGAAATGCGAGAAGAGGTCATGGCATCAGAGAAACAAAACTGAGTGCAGTCTCATCCGAGAGGGTGAAACAAGTCAATAAGCACATCGTAAGGGCCAAAAACTAACGGGAGAAGCAAAAATGCTAACTAGTCAGGTCAGCACCTCCAGAAATTCTGATAAATACCATTTTTAAAGTATGGCAGTTTCATCCACCAGGAAAATCATATCTGACAATGAAAGCATGGCAGAGGTCACTAAAAGCTGTATGATAATGTACTACACAGGCACCTTCAGTACAGGTCGGTTACCACTGACAACTACTACCATAAATCACAATTATGTTCATTACCTTCTCTTTTCATATAAAAACATCTCTACAGAACCATAAACAATACAACTTCATTTACATAATATCATACAGTATATCTTTGTTAACTACACTCAGTGACCATTTTATTGGGCACCCTACACAGTAGCAGGTTGGACCCCCTTTTGTTTCCAGAACCATTTGAGGGGATGTCAGCAAAGCGCTCTCGCACTCCGGGACTATTTTGAGCTGTTATTTTTGTACTTGCTTCCTGTTCTAACGAGTCTGGACATGCTCCTCTAACAATGTCTTTAAAGTTTCTTCGCAACAGAACTGCTGCTGACTGGATGGTTTTTTTTGTTTACCACTCAATTCTTTGTAAACCCGAGGCACCGTAGTACATAAAAATTCCAGGATGGAACCATCACATCTGGTACGACGTTCAAAATCACTTGCATCAGGCATCTTCGCTGTTCTAATGCTTAACCACACTGTAAGTGAAGCTCTTGACGCAGTTTGCATGCTGTTTATATTCGGCTGCAGCCACAGGAGCTCTGTCTGAAGGAGCAGCCTGTTTGCACTAACAAGCAGATGTACCTAACAAATTGCCCACTGAGTGTAAGTCTGCAGATATAAGCTACCCCTGTGGCAGTCCATCCATTCATGTTCTTCCTGCTTTTCATGGTCAGGGTTTCCCAGGAGGTCAAGATCTGACCCAGAGAGCAGAGGGCAAAATGCAGCATTTTTACACCATGTATGCAGAAATGGATACCTGCTGTAGACACAGTACATGCCACAGTGTGGCAGTGAGTAGCACTGTACACTTACATCTCCAGGGTTGAGGGTTGTCATGCGTGTGACGTTTGCATGGTCTCCTCATCCTTGTTGGGTCTCCCTTTGTGTGATAGGCAATCCTCGCTATGTAATTAACGTGAAAAGTTAATAATTTAGAAGTTAACGGTCCCCGCCACTGCGTGGTGGGTGGGGTCACTATGAGTAAGGACAGTGCAGCTGGATCAGCTAGGTCTTCATAGCTTCGCATCTCGCACATGTTCCTCAAAGTTCATGCAAAAAGGAAGCACTAACATTCTGCACAGAACAATAACGGGGCGTCGCTGTTATGGCCTATAATGAACAAAATTAGAACTCAATTTTTGAGTATGTGATTAAGTATTTATACTCCAAAGGTCACTGACTTAAGTCCCCCACACAGCCCTGCGTTGGTGCTCATAAGCTGGGTACTTAATCAGACTAACATCAGTGAAACATGGAACACAGATGAAGCAGCTAAGGAGCCCAGTGTCATGGAAAAAAAATCTAATTATTGTATGTATGTTTTGAAAGTGTTTCTTTTAATTATATATTTTTATGCATGTCTCTACAGGCTTTTCAGGATGTCCAAAAAGTCCCTGGTGAAAAAGCCACCCTGATCCATGCTTTAGCCGTCAGCTGCTGAAGTGACTTCTTGCTCCAGTGAGTGGGCGGAGTGGAACCCATAGACTCATGCCATTTTCAGAGCACCTACAGTGCCTCTCAATCTATCGGAAAATGGCACGCCTATGCCCCTCTGAAAGCCCCGGCCACGGAATACCAGTGTTCTAACCTTTACCTCTCGGCCCATGAAGGACACAGACAGCCGGAAGGTGCCAGCAACCTATTCCATCATGTACAGGACAGGGAAAAGCAGATCACTCATTCTGTACATGTAGAATATATTCATATATATATATATATATATTCACACTCTTCTGGTGTTACGGTAACCCAGGAAGGACATTAAAGCACAGTGAATGTTGTGGCAACCCATAAATGATTCACTGCAGAACACAAAGCAGACGTGATGTTAAGATAACTCCTGTAGAACACAAAGCACAGATGATGCTAATTTAACTTGTAAAGGGCACAAAGCATGGGGGATCAAGTGTGGATCTGTATGTATTTTAACCCACGGCTTAATAATTTATATTAATAATTTTAATATCATTAATATTTATACTTTTCTGCTGATTGTAACCGTAAAATTTGTTGGACCATTCTATGGGAATAAAACATAATAATCTGATTTTTAATTGGAATACTGATTACAGGAACAGCACCGTTTAATAGTTTAATAATCTTTTATTAAAGCAAGCGAAATCATAAATTCAACATGTAACCGCCTGGCTGTAGATGCTGTATGCCATCAATATGCCATGTAACGGGATTAGGCTTGGATTTCCCGGTACTTCATAAAACTTATTGGTGCAGTTCATTCAGCTGATGTCTTTTTGTGTAAAATTAAAAAGAAAGGGGCTTTTAATGATGAATTGCAAAAGCATTAAAAATTTAAACTAGAAAATATCAAATTAAACCGTTATTCATATATGAAAGTCCACACCACACATAAAAATTAACAAAACATACTGAGAGGGGACATTCTCTTATTAGTACTGCCTTTAAGATCTACTAATTTTAAACTGTTATATACCACAAGAAATAACAACGATCAAAGAACTAAATTCAATACTTCTGTTCTAGTCTGGTGGCATTTTCAGACAGAAAAAAAAAGCTTACGATAACGCTTAACTGGGGATTTCCACAGTCCGCAATGTAAAGAGGAGAATGTCAAGGCTACTTGACACTAGGTGACCTGGCCCGAGTTTCGATTGGCACACGTCTCTGTATGCCGATAGGCCTGTTAGAGGCCAACGGACCTGCAGCCCAAAGCAGGAGAAAAGGGAATAAAATGAATAAAAGATGGCGCAATGGAAGGCAGATTGATTTTAAAGTGTTTGGTGCAGAATGGGCACAGCCTGGCAGCACCTGCCCGTGAAGCCCTGCTGGAGAGCCATGCCTGTTTTCATAACATGGCTGAATGTAATATACCGTAGCGTGTTTTTATGAAGAAGAGTCTCCCCTTCTTAATAAGTGAGTTCTCCTCTCTAGTTCCTCGCTGACCCATTCCCCTGCAGCGTCACCCTGAAGTCTTCACTTTTGGTTAAAAGAGGAAGGAGGAAATTATAGATAGATCATTTTAAGTTAGAAAAAAGTTTATAAGTTGAGGATGAAATGCCAGATTAGACCGACAGGCAGACAGAAAGGCAAGGCAGCCAGATAGATAATTCATTAACCACAAACGAAATTGTAGGTTTACAGTAGCACCACAACTCACATTCAGAGAGTAAAAAGAGAATAAGAAACAGTGCAGAGGATGTCAGGGAAGGAAATCGATACTCCTCAAGTTGGACGCGAACCAGTAACCTAAGGGCGTCCATCGTTACACAACCACAGTCCTCACGCTACCAGCTGAGCTACGAAAGCAGGCAGCGGCAGATGGAAGCCTGGCAAAGGGATGCAGACATGATAGCAGCTGCCTAGCTGTCTGCACCCTGCCTGCTCTGACTGCACGAAGGCACGTGGACGGAAAATTCATAACCGATAACACTGACCGAACGATAGGTCGGAGGTCTAGATGTGATGTGTAAAATAAATATCTCGACTTCTCGGGTGATCCGACAGCGATGAGTGTGTAGGTGCCACACCAATCTGGAAATCGTAAACAGCAGAAGAGGCGTTTTTTTTTCCAAAGCGGGACATAGCCCAGAGGTTTGTCAGGGTCCCGGACTATAGCCCAGGTTAGCCTATAGAAAACCCACCACTGCACTGAAGCAAATGCTGATTTTCAATGATGACTAAGTAATGTTTTCATAAAAACTTCCTATGATGTTATTACTGCTGAGCCATTTCCTTTATAAAGCTCTAACGATTTGTGCAAATTCACCTTCACCCTCGCTCTGATTTAACAACCACGCTGGTGATGGAATGATAATTCTCTGCTTGGATGGTCTAAACTTAAATCTCCTTCCTTGGCCAGGAAGGTTTCATCAGAGGAGAATGAAGCGTTACCCTTCAGATACACACATGCTGGTTATTTCAGGATGACGAGAGGCAGTTATTTGGCAGCTCGACTTCCCTATCATGTTTTTTGGCACAACAGAGAAGATGTATTTCCATTTCTTGGGGACATAGGAGGGGAAGGGAGCTGGAGAGAAAGTCAATCACTTGCAGGGTGTGGAAGAGGTGCACATTTTTAAACCAAGGGATAGAGAACAGGTACACAAATCCCAGCCCGCTTCTGTGACGCACCCACGGCCGACACCCAAGCCAAATGTCACATCACTGCAGGGCTCCAAGGCTGCGTTGACATTCTTGGAATAATAAAGCAAGACCTTTAGGTGAGGAACTTGACTGAACATGATTTGTGCCATTCATCAACTGCACCCAACCTCTTGGTGTCAACGCAAGAGGCCAAAGGCTTGCGGGACCCCAAACCGCAAACTCACCCTACTCACACCTTCCATCTCCTGTACCAGGTGAGGAACCAGAGGAACCCTCTTGTCTCCTTCCTCACAGGTGGATGAGTGAAAACAGAGATGCTCTCTCATTGTCTGATTGGTCACCTGGTCACCCTACACAAAAGTAAACTGTAAGTAAACATGGAGCTGCTTTCAATGACACTTTCTTTGTTGCTGACCTGTATGCAGCTAAATATTAATGCTAGGTTGCCCGGGGCTTTATGCCCCTGGTAGGGTCACCCAGGCAAACAGGTCCAGGGTGAGGAACCAGATGAAGTGCGGCTCACAAGACCCCTAATGAAGAGAAAAATATTGGATCCACGCAGGTCAGGGGAGCTAGGCCTTGGGGTGGGGCTTGATGGCATGCCTGGTGGTCAGGCCTGCACCCATGGGGCCTGGTCAGGCACAGCCTGAACTAGGCATGTGGGTCTCCCCTCCAATGGGCTCACCACCTATAGGAGGGGCCATAGAGGTCGGATGCAATGTGAGCTGGGCAGTGGCTAAAGGCGGGGACCCTGGCGGTCCGATTCTCGGCTGCAGAAGCTAGCTCTAGGGATGTGGAATGTCAGCACTCTGGTGGGGAAGGAGCATGAGCTGATACGTGAGGTTGTGAAGTTCCGGCTAGATATAGTCGGGCTCACCTCGACGCACGGCTTGGGCTCTGGAACCAGTCTCCTTGGGGAGAGGCGCCTAGCGGGGGTGGGCATACTTATTGCCCCCTGGCTGGGCGCCTGTACATTGGGGTTTACCGCAGCGGACGAGAGGGTAGTCTCCCTTCGCCTTCGGGTGGGGGGACAGGTCCTGACCGTTGTTTGCGCTTATGCGCCAAATGGCAGTTCAGAATACCCACCCTTTCTGGAGTCCTTGGAAGGAGTGTTGGAGAGCGCTCCTCCCGGGGACTCTCTTGTTCTGCTGGGGGACTTCAATGCTCACGTGGGCAATGACAGTGAGACCTGGAGTGGCGTGATTGGGATGAACGCCCCCCCCCCGATCTGAACACGAGCGGTGCTTTGTTATTAGACTTCTGTGCTCATCACGGACAGTGGTGGAATGTAACAAAGTATTTGTACTTCGTTACTGTACTTAAGTACATTTTTACGTATCTGCACGTTACTTAAGTAAAAGTAATAATGCATACTTTTTATTTCACTCCATTACATTTTATGGCAATTATCTGTACTTTCTACTCCACTACATTTCTACAATTTATGCCTTTAGTCGTTACATTTTATGCCTGGGATACAAACGTCATGTGTGTAACTAAACTCTTCAGCCAATAAGGGCAAAGGTTCCAGTTTGTGCAGCCGGGTGAGAGGTCGCAATTCATCTAACCGTAATGCATTGCGTCAGGATCAGAATGCGTTGCTTTAAGCCAGCGCTGTAAGCAAGTCGAACG
>JAODLC010000001.1:13856591-13866757 GCA_026781145.1 Hippopotamyrus pictus
GGGTTTATGACGAGGGGGGTCATGACGAGGAGGGGCAGGAATAAAGGGGTTTATGACGAGGGGGGTCATGACGAGGGGGGGCAGGAATAAAGGGGTTTATGACGAGGGGGGTCATGACGAGGGGGGGTCAGGAATAAAGGGGTTTATGACGAAGGGTGTCATGACGAAAGAGGGTTATGATGAGGGGGGTCATGACGAAAGGGGGTTATGATGAGGGGGGTCAGGAATAAAGGGGTTTATGACGAAAGGGGTTTATGACAAGGGGGGTCAGGAATAAAGGGGTTTATGACGAAGGGTGTCATGACGGGTGTCATGAGTTATGATGAGGGGGGTCATGGCGAGTGGATTCTCAGCCCAGGCCTCCTTCGGTGCTGCTTCTGTCCTGCCAATAAACGGCCCCATTCCCAAGGTGGAAAAGTCCGGAACATACCAGCATAAGAAGGAAGGGTCGCGAAGAGTCTGTGGAAGTCAAACAAAAGGCAAGATCTCAGGAGGGTTACGACACTTCTGGAAAACATTGTGTGTGAAACTCGGATGTGGCCCACCCCCCAGCTTAGGATGTGTATGCAGAGGTGAAGAAGACTCAGAAATGAGCTGACCTTCCTCCTGGGGCCTTTCTGCCTCATCCACACTCAGAGCATCAGTGAAAAATGCCAGGTACCACACAGAAGATTTAGAAGCTGATTTGCCTTGAAACACATGTACAATTCAGATATAGCATGAGACAACTGCTGAACAAAGTCCCCAATAGATTATAAAACACCATAATAATATAATGCAATAATTATGTTCTTAAATAACCTATAACCTTGAGCAGAATAATCGTTTAGAGGATGGATGGATGGATGGATGGATGGATGGACGGTGCTGCTGTTGACATCAAGGGCATCAACCACAGCTTGCCTCCACGAATGCTGCTGGTTTGGAGATGCCAACTCTGATGGTCTCTATTCTATTCATCAGCCTACATTCATCTTTTTAAGGGTTTTGCTTTTCACGGCCAAGAATAGGTCACATGCGATTGCATCAGCACTCCCTGTCATTGGCGTGACGTATGTCTTTAGTGAGTAGGGGTCACAAGTGCGTGACAACACGCTACGTGCAGTTCTGTGTACACGTTGTCCGTCCCTACAAACCAAGGTCACTTTTTATTTATTATACCTCTCTTGGCACTGTTGTCTCCATCCCCCCCCCTCCATGAGCCTCCCAACTGAATGTACGTCCTGCATAATCCGGAACACTACCCTGGAGCCCAGAATTGGGGCAGGGGGCTGTTTCCATGGGGACGAGAATGTAGGGGAGCGCTGCTTACGAAAACAAGCATAAATTACTCAAAGGGTTCCCCATAGTCCGGCGCCAAGGAAGGCAGCTAGGGCGGCGCCGTTACAAGACATGCGGCATGCAACAAGCCCACCTCCACCTGAGTGGGGAGGGAACAGACTAACAACATTGCCTGCTGAGAAAGGTCTTAGGCTTGTGATTATCTAAGTGCACAAGAGTTCCCCCAGATGGCGCTCTACCGCTAATTAAACATACAGAATAATCTACAGTGAATGCACAAATCTCATCTGGGGGTGCTTATCAACCAACATATCGACTTGATTAAATACCAAGCAGTGCCTTTGCTACATGTAAATACCATTCAGCTCATTGATGGAATTGCAGTAACCGTAATAAAACTAAACGCTGGCAATGCTAACTTAAATAGAGCTAATTAAAACTGTGACACTTATTAACCAAGGTGCCACCCACCCACCTTGACTTCCGTCACAGACCTGCCAATTTCAGGCCCAGAATAAACTCTGAGCAGATGCTGCTGGGTATTATTTTCAGTACAATTTGCATACAAATGCAACATTTTTGAAACATTAACTTTACGTAGCGCACCTTGCTATTAAATGCATAATTACCCCATTTTTCATGCACCATCCTTCACGATCAGGTCTTTAACAGGACAATTAGGTGGCAATATTTGTTGCCACTCAGCTTAATTAGAAATAACGACTGAATGGAATGTAAATGGGAGATCCTGGTATGCCTCTTAATAGGTGAAGCAGATAACGATTAATAGTTTGAGGTGCAATCGCAGTGCAAAGACAATGCAGGGTGTGTGTACAGGAAGTGTTGCTGCTAACTAGGGGTACAGAGCAAAGTTCTGCTGCCCTTCGACCCAGTGCTGGTCAAAGCCAGTGATGTACCCCTGGCAGGCTTCACTGTCAGCAGCCCCCTTTGTCTTGGATGGTGGGGGGGGTGGATTGTTAACTCAGCATCCCCTCAGAAGATGTCACCTAATTGGCTACCCAGCCTTCAAACAGACCCCACGGAGCTGGGCTACACCACACCTCACATCTTCTCCAGCTGAAAGGTTCCACATGCTGGTTCCTAATGATGAGAGATTTTGCAGTTTGTATTGTCCCCAGTGGAAGGGGATCTTCCAAAAAAGCAGCTTGAGCAATATAGAGCCCACTTTTGGTACGAGCCAAGAAGGCAGGGTCAACCAGTCCCTGGAGCAAATGGGGGTTAAGGGCCTTGCTCAAGGGCCCAGTGGTGACATCTGGCAATCAACCTTCTGATCAGAGACGCAGCATTTTAACGTACTGAGCCATACATCTTCGTGAAGGGGTAGGATTACGCTGTCATGAATATATGAAGACACCATGTATATTTAACCAGGACAGAGTATATATAACAAAGCAGCAAGCTGAATGGGGTTTAAGGTAATGTAATCTTTGAACCCATGTGTTACAAGTTAGAAGTGGTGGGCGGGGCCATCCTGCTGTGTAAATCTGCAGATAGGGCTGAATAAAAGCATTCATGATATGCAGGCATTCCCCAGGAGTGTCCACCTTACTCTAACCCCTGGCGATGACCTTAGTCCCACGCTGCACCTTCTGGCTCATCTGGAGTCCCAGGAAGACACCTCCCAGGACGTCGGCCGTCTGGTCCGCCAGGCGCCGTCTGTGCTGGAACCTGCAGGCAGCAGACGGCATTGGAAGTGCGACCTCTTGGCCTAGGAGAGGTCGCCCAGCAGGACACTAGGTGTCAAAGTTCAACAAAAGTTCTGCGTGTCTCTGCATATCTTTTAAGGTCTTTGTGGAAGCAAATGAAAAATACACACCTATGAAAATAGAAGCCTCCTGAAAGAGGGAAAAAAAACAATTATATTAATAGTACAAAAGTGAAGCTAAAACAAAAAAGTGGGGGAGGGGGGGGTCCAAACAAAGGGAGAAAAGCCGGTGTGTCCCTGTCTGACCGCAGCTCATGCGCACCCCAGTGACTCGAGCCTCCCTGTTGCAGTAAATCGCTCAGCCTCCTGAATGTGGCAGTATTACAAAGTCAGTCCATCCACACCTGTCTCCTTCCCCGTTCCGCTCATTCTCCACCGTGTGCCCGGGACGGTCATCCATCTCCACGGATGGATTTCTGCTCCCATTAAAAAACAATATTCTGGAAGCACTGACCTCTAACACGGCAGGTCGGCCAAAGAGCCTTGTTATAAGGAAGTCAAGGCCCATTAATTTCTCCTGCTCTTCGTCCATTACTAAATGGCGTCTGTAGTTAGAGGACATCTGCAGGCCTGAGCAGAAGCTGCTCCATAACGGATTCAAGCAACTAACTAAATCCAATTTTACTACAAGCTTTAGGATATGAATTCTAAATACACACCAGGAGTCATCGTGCACGCACATTTTGAGATATCACTTCCTGTTTAAAATGAAAAAATGGCACATTCATTTGCTATAGTTTTGTGAAGATTTGTAGCTTAGGAGTCTAACTTTCCCATGTAAAATGTAAATGTAATTTTACAGTAAGTTCTTTTTTATCTATAATTAGCAAAGGGCCAAGCTCTGATTGAACCATGAATCCTCCTGATTAAAAACAGATATTCGGAGTTTGAGAATTTGTTATACAGCAGTCTGGCCTACACAAATCCTTACTCATAAAAAAATTCTGATCAAATCTGATAACTGCACAGTATGGCCTTATCATCCACTGACAGAATTTTCTTCTTTTAAAACATCCTCCCATAATCCCTTTTAAACAGCTTATGCCATTCTAGTCAGCCTGTTGGTCTCTCCATTCACCTGCAAACTTTCCCTTAACTTGATAACAACTGTCGTTGGCCATTAAATAGCTCAGTCAGGCAGAAGGAGGGCTTCTGCGCCAAGAAACATGCCATACGCCATGTTTTGAAGATGGAGAGATTGTCTCACTGTGGCTGCTCATGATGAGAGACGAGTCGTTGCTTGGAGACCCGCGCGAAGACGACAGGAAAAGCAGGAAAAGCATGAGGCACGACGCTGGGCGCTGCGGGCCCAGGAAGACAGACATCAGAAGCTTAAAGGTGCACCTGAGAGATCTGCACTGACAACCAGTACAGGTGTTTGTGACAAAAACGATGATCAAAATCGGGGGGGGGCAAAATGTTATCTTGTATCAGAAAATGTCTCAGAATAACAAGACAAGCTCACTTAGACAATGAAAGAAAATATAAGAATCTCAGGTAAATGTAGGGAGTGCGGCATCATGGGAAAATGGTGTTGGTGTTGGTGGTGGTGGGGGGGGGGGGGTTGGCTAGACCTCTCCTGTTCATTCTCTTTTCTCCCCACTTCCTGGACAAGGTCCATTGGGCCTCCTTACTGGGCCTCCTTCTAGCCTATGCCATCCCAGGGCTTCCTGCGAAAGCCAATGAGATTCAGAGGATGTAAGCCCCCTTGACGATTACTCCCCCTGCTGTCCTATTCCAAAACCACATCATACTGCAGGCTTTTACTGACACTTTTATTGACCAAGAAGGTTAAAGGACCCAAACTCTTCAGCCCCCTACTGGCTGGTAGGAGGTATCACAGAATCAGAACTCTGACTACTAGAATAACAGCTTCTTTCCCCAAAAGCCATTGCATTTCCCATGAACTACAACCAAGTGTTACAAATAGCACGTGTATTTCCTAGCATTGTCACTGCACTTTATCAGCCATCGACTACATATTGTGTGCTTTTGTACTTGCCGCTGTTATTTGAACTGTTTTCAGATTCTTTGTAAGTGGTGTGGCTGAACGATTAAGCATTCCGACGCACCAGTTGCTCATCTGCAATAAAGATCTTGAATCTTGAAGTCAAGCTGACAACAACCCCAAACAAAGGTAGCTGAATTAACTCATTAAAAAACTATACCTGGCTTACAGTTACTCAAATTGACAGCTCCCCGGCTACATTAACTGCTCCCAGGTTAAGTTAATCTACAGCAAAGTTGACTAAATGTGCTGTCCCAGGGCCATGTTTAACGTGCTCCTAGTCCACCGTTCGTAACGGCGGCCAGCAATAAGCGCATAACTGAGTCTAATCGGCCTGAAACGACGCAGACCCTGAGATGTTCCGAGTCACTCTGCCGGTTCCCTTCATGCCTTTCATTACCTTGTGTTTCTGCGACAGAAAGTTCCTGGAGTTTCTCGGCTGCAGAATCATCAAAAGGAGGATGTTTACGGCACACCTCACACATCCGGAGCTGAGACGCGCCGGTGCCATTTACCCGTGCGATTGATGCCGACTCCAAGGTTAATAACTGCGACAGGATGCTTTTTAATGGCCGCTGAGTCACGGAGACACAGCAAAAGAGCGGGATGCGATCAGATACCCCGCCCATGTCCAACAACCAGGAGAGCGGGTGAGATCCATGCCACCCTGCACTTAATCCCGGGGCTTTCATTATGGCGGCAACAGATAAGAACTTTAATAAGCGCTATCTGCTGGCGGAGATGACGGGGCGGTAAGTGCTCAGGGGAGCCCAGGGGGGAAATAATCGGCTGTAATATTTTGCTCCAGAAGAAAGCGGTGCTGCTTCAAAAAGCCGGCAGCTTATGGATATTCACATCCCTCCCCTAGCTGTGGTGGGGGGGGGTCATTCATGAGGAGGAAAGGACACTGCCCCCCCCGGCATTAGCATACAGATAATGCCACACTGACATACAGACACAGGATGCATTTCCCAGCTGGGAAAAAGACCAGCCTCACAGGTGGCATTGAGAAAGGTTACTAATATCTGTACAACTTTTGGATTCTTTTGCTCTCTAATTAACCTAAAGAGGATGGGGTAAAAATGGTGTTGTCACAAATTGCAAAAAAAAAAGGTTCTGTGAGGAGCACAACTCCCCAATTTGATACGCATTTATCTGGGGAGGGTCAGCGATCGGGCATCATGGGGGACGCCTTAGACGACCTGTCACTTTGCTGCCAATTGACTCTCTTGGTGGTTATGTAATCTTGCTGATTATCACTGCTAATTTAGGCTTTTGCCCAGAAACTAACCCAACACAGACAACCACCCACCCCGCTCAGAGAGGCAATATGAACCCAAAAGTACCCAACCACCTCCCCCAAGGGTGCCGGAGGAATTCATTCAATCTCCGTTGGCCGGCCAGGATGACAGTGAGACGGATGCTGATTCGCCGCTGCTCCCCAGGTGCTCGGAAATCAGCCCCGCATCATTTAACCCCCCCCAGATAAACATAGTGTCACCACAAGGCCTATAAACCACTTACGGTCTTCGCCCCCGAAACGCACGTCTGCCTCGTCCCCAGTTATCGATACCTGCCTGCAGAAATACAGCCTCGATTCAGCCTGTAATGGCTAAAAAGACGACTCCCTTCAGCTGGGGAAATGATACAATGCAGCCTGCTCTCCAGTGCGCTTGGCACACTGAGCATCTGTACTTCTGCTCTAATTACTAATGCGGCGTTCTGGTGAGCCTCACCAAGGTATCACTGCACCTGTGCTTCAGCTACGCTACTTCGTTCATACCGCTGGAGATGAATAATTTTTGTATCTTCTATAATGTGCATGCTATACACCTTAAGTCACACCGGAAAGGCTGGATTCAAGATAATCTTTATATTGGGATCAGAAGCGATCCACAATTCAACTGCAGTCCAGATGCGCCCTCTACTGGATAGGAACAGCATTGCTTTATTCTTCATTTACCCCATCCCATGCTGTATGTTTTTAATACAGCAGTAAACTGGCATATAACTAAGCTGTGCATTTTGCAGCCAGATATATGCGTCATGGTTTTGTTAATGATTTAAAAAGACAGCATACAGTTCTCCAGCCAGATTCTGACTGCCTACTCTTCCACTGTGAAAATATCTGGAGGCCCAAATCACACCCACATAATGTATGGCTACACAGACCTCTGCTAATATAACTCAGCAGGCCTGCTAGGGGTCTGTGACAAACGTACAACCCTCGTGCTGCCCGACACGTGGTAACCATACACAGACGCCCATTATTCTGGTGGGATTTATGCACACATTGGCCACAGGGACCTTTGAGTACGCTCCCTAAGAGGCTGTGTCTGACTGAGGTGTACAGACCACCGCACATATCAAAACATACCCACCAAACTGCACCAAATGGAAGACAGCACGGGGTAAAACGGAGGACAGCACAGGGTAAAATGTTAAGATTAATTTAACCAGAGTGTATAAACAGAAAAAACACGTGTGCCACATCCTTTAAAGGTAATTAATTAATTAATTCTGGACCCAAAATGAGTATCTGTGTATCTATAAACAACACCACCTTAGATCCCATCCCAGGAAGAACAGGGGAGCCACTACGAAGTGGATTATAGACAATAAATCACTGACCCACGTTTTTGGAGGAAATTCACGTCAATGCAGGGGCGATATACACACTCCATGCACAGTGCCGTGGCGGGAACCGAACCCACAACCCCTGCGTGTGTGAGACCACAGTACTAACTGCTGAGGCACCACCCAAAAGAACCCACCCATCCATTTTTGATACCCATGCACTTGTGCAATTCGAGGTTTCGGGGGTCTGGAGCCTACCCCGGAAGCTACGGGCACCCAGGCAGGGAGGCTGCTGACTTCTCCCCATCCATAAGAGCCACTGCATCTACATGTTCCTCTGCTACTGCCATCTGACTGATCACATCATCTGAGGGAACAAAATACTGTTAAGAAATAAAATCCCCGCACACATACTTCTAATGATTCCCCCTCAGGACAAACAGTGATATGTCCGGTCCTGGGTGGTATACAGTCATGTCGAGCCTATAAACAGCTGACTGAGCTTGACAGGAAGGCTGGAGATCTATCTTACAGCAGGTGAACTCTGGTACAGGATGCATCGGTCCAGAAAAAAAGAATTCTGGAAGTAGTTAGTGTACAAGTATAGGATTTTACGGCCATTTCCTAACCATAGGTGGAAACATTTCCAATTAAGGATCCTCTCTAACGCGCTGATAAAAAGACTGGCCTCGAACTGACAGACACAACATCCAGTGCTTCCTGGACACATGGAGGTACAGATGTGCTGCAGTTGACTCCATCTAAAGGCTCTGAGGCAATTAGTCTTCCCTGGGATCAATTAGCCAGGTGCTATCCCCATAATCTCCTCCCGAAGCCCACAGAGGGACACAGATGCCACAGGATTACAGGAAGACCAGCCTCCACTCACCTACACGCCTGCTCTGGACCGGCTCTCAAACAGCAGATGGTCTCACATTTTTCAGCTCATACTAATGCCTCCTAATATGCAGGACTTCGCAAATTATGACAGGGCCAAAAATGTAATCTGTTCTTGCTAGATTTTTCCCCTCCCAGCTTAAGAAAATGTGTTATTTTTGGTTTGTGTGATCAGATGTTGCAGAGGAAACGAAAAAGGTTAAAAAAAAAATGGAATTTCTGCTAAGTGCTAGAGTGTCAAGCTCTGGAGGAGTTTTTGAGCATAAGCCCAGAAGAAAACCAATCCAAAAAATTCTTACCCCACCAACCAATGAGAATCATCAGCAAAATGACCTTTGACCCCAAGTATGCTACTGCCACATTTGAAAATGCTGATCTCTTTATGAACTGCATTTATCTAATTTTCTTCATTTTTCCAAACACTGGGGTAATCATCCAAATGACTTTCACATTTGCTCAAAATAATCTTTTATTATACTGTATAGGTGCTACATTTAAATATTCTTTCCTGACTACAGAAAGCTGGGACTTCTCCCCCACTGAGTTGAAGCCCTATGGTCGTGGGTTTTTTTTAAAAGGTGAGGGGTACTACACCAGGCTAGGTGGATCAATAACTGGGGCCCCAGAAGACTGGAACAACTAACGGGATATCATTTGAAAGTACTTAAAAACTCAATGACATCGATTTTGTACAATAACTGGATGACTAGGACACACTAATTATCACAAAGACGTGCCCAAGTGTTCAGCGGTGCTGAACTTCCCATGTTTTTAATTCCAAAAGCTGATATTGACCTGAACATGTCCAGAATATGCTGTGCACAAACTGCATAGAGTGTACCTGATGGGTGTTTATTTATCAGTCCCGTTGCTCACATTTCCTGTTAATGTTTAGCTTCCAAAAACGGCCAAGCAAAACTCTCATGCTGTTTTAATTTCCTGGGGTGTTTATTACCATCTAAGTTTTGGGCGTGTTTAGTTGGTTCAGAATTCAACCACCAACCTCAAAGATCTGATTCTGCCTGCTAAGGATTAGTGTTTTGTAATTAAATCATAGCAGAAGATCCTGTTCTTCCAGCAGAATCAGCTCGCTACACATTTACAGCCCTCTTCCTTGCAGTCTTAACTACTGGGGGAGGATTTTTGGTAATCAATAAAATAAAGTTGTTACACTGGACCTGCCAGATTGTAGTTTATTTATGGTGTCTGTCAGAGTATTACACTCATCTTTTGGCTCCAGGACTTTTTCCAGTGCTGACGTGCATCGTTGGCACCAGAGAAAAACGTGGCGCGAGGCTGGGTTGCACCTTAGGTGAGATGCCAGTCCTTTCGAGTGCCTGGGCACAGTCAGACTCTACGGGCAATTTAGAGATGCATTTCTTTGCTCTCTGGGTGGAAACAGAAGTACCAGGAGGAAGCAGGTGACAGAGTGGAGGCAGGACTCTAACCTCGCATTACTCCTGCCACCTCCTTCCAAAAAACGTTTGCTGGGCTATGGCTGTTTTACCCACTAATCATTAAGATGGAAGAAAGAATAAAAGTTTTTCTCTGGTGCCAACGATGCACGTCAGCACTGGAAAAAGTCCTGGAGCCAAAAGATGGGCTGTAAATGTGTAGCGAGCTGATTCTGCTGGAAGAACAGGATCTTCTGCTATGATTTAATTACAAAACACTAAT
>JAODLC010000001.1:13876408-13895915 GCA_026781145.1 Hippopotamyrus pictus
TGCCTCCGCCGGCTTGCCTTCTTCCCATAGTGCATCCTGGTGCCATCTCTTCCCCAGGTGAACGACGCACCTGGCCAGACCCCTTTACAATAAAAGCTGCTGAAAGTCAGTCTTTAATTAGCAATTAAGTCAAACAAAGACAATAGTTATATGCACACAAAATTTCCAGAGGTACAAGCATATTCCTCTTTGAGCCGTTTTCTCCTTAAGACCTCAGTAGGCAGCCGTTGCTTGGAGGAGTCTTGCAATCTTAGCCTGTTTCTTGGAAGTATCAAAGGGCATGTCAGTCTGCTGACACACGCTGAGCTATGCCAGTAAAGCTCGTAATTCATGGGTTGCTCATTTTCCACCCCGACCAGATGTTCAAAGGTCAAAAGTCAGGGGTCATCACAGGAGGAAGCCTCAGACTACATTCCACACCATTCCTGGCTGTGGAATGTTCAGCTGACAGTCTTGTATTGACTGTGTGACTGGGGAACAGCACGCGACACTGAGGTATCTCTAAGTCAAACATGGTAAAAGTAAAAAAAAAAAATAAAAAAAAGACCTAGACATAGCCCATTAGAATGATGTATATGTGAACTAAACTCTGTTTTGCTAAACATTACAGTTGACAAATCAAAAACTGGATTGTGAGATTTTTATTCCATTACTGCCTATGAAATCGCAACAATCTTTTCCCCACATACCTAACAAGCTATCTGACCATCTGTTTCATTCATCCTTTTGAATTTTAAGATCCACAAGATATGAAAATAAAATGAGCAGACAATGATAGTTATATATAAAATGACCAAGAACCTACCAGTAAAAGCAGACTAGGAAGATAAATATAGAAGTACTGCAATGTAGACTTGCAGTCAGTGAGTGTCTGAATTTATCCTTCAAACATGTAACAGCTCAGCATGCAGAACAGTCCAGAGCATGTCATCATATAAACAAAGGAGACTTGTTTTAATCACTGTTAAATAATCTGCTAACCTAAAACCTGTAATCAATACACCCTAATAACTGAACAAAAGGGTTACAATTTGCAATGGAAAGAAGGGCTGGACTCCCGTATTTACAGAATATACTATAGGATCATACAGTATTTATGTACCATGACATACCGTCGATATTTCAGTCAGAAATGCGTGGTTTGTAACTCAAACTGTGACGTGCTTTCCGGTAAGGTTATACAACACCTGCCAGAATACAGGATGGCTTCACTCAGGTTCCAGGATGCCTTCAAATCATTTGCATCATCTTCAACTCAAAGTTTAATCATCTACTGTCCAAGAACGAATCGCAGCTAATACATAAACCGAAATTAGCCCCATCTCAAGATGTTTGTACTTTCACCCGCTTCTTTACGCAAGAGATTTGAGAAATTTCTGAGGTCAACTGAAAGTGAAGCTGGTTGTGTTTAAAAAGTCTCGACTTATCTGCTACAGGAGAGCAAAGAACCTCCATGTCGATATGGCTGAAGCTGAGCATGCTCAGTGGGCCCCTGCCAGGCCAGAACCGATCGCCGGCAGTGGAACACAGCGGACGGGACGCCAGTCCATAACAGAACACTCCTACACATGTTCAAATTCAAGAATACACCAGTGACAATTTAGACACACCAATAGCATGCCTATTCTAACGGCAACTAATTCCTGGTGTAGTGGAGACCCACCTCCCAGCACAAGGCTCCCACTACCCAATAAAGGTGCAGCAAGGACCTATCCTAAGATATTTATGAAAAAAGAAATGATTATTAGTGCTTGTTCAAGGTTTTTCCGAAGTAGCCATTTTTAAAATGAGTTGAGTACAGGTAAGTATATCACACTAAGGTGGGCCTGTTTTTCTGGGTGACCATTTAAACTAGAACTCTTCCCCCCCGCACCTTGGACATTGAGAATACCTTTTGAATTCAAGCAACATTGATCATTATTACTGTTCCGCAGTAAAGCACTTACGATAGTGACAATAAAAAATGCGATTCCAAAGTGTGCTTTCACTGACAATTGTTATTATGATTTTACAGTCATTAACAAGACTAGTGTACACATTTCTACTTGTGAATTTTCCCCCCAAAGCTTGTAAAAGCAGATAAAATATTTAATATGTATTGTACAATGCTTGTTTTACATAACACCTTGGCAAACGAGAAATACAGTATAACAAAAGCATTGATAGCGATGGGCCAGTGCAAAAAAAACAGGATGAATTTTCTGCCAAATAATTTCTTTAAAATTTGAATTGGACACCTTTCACTATTCACCAAAAAGAAGAATGAATTTGGGAGGAAAAAAAGATTCCAAATAACACACACATAACTTATTAAATAAAGATGCTTTAAAAGTAAACCAAATGAAGCTTTTACAGTTCTACATGCGCATTATCCAAAGGATAAAAATTATGAATTAGAATAGGGGCATGTGTATGAAGAGTGGGGGGGTCGGGGGGCGGGGGGGGCTTCAAGACACCACTGGCAAATGGTTATTAACCGAGCCGTGAGAGCGACCATCTGCTGCCTCACCGGCAGCCACACTGCGAATTCAGCACTTGTTTCACAAGTCTCTTCAGTGTTATAAATGTCAACGCTGGGAAATACGGTTAAGCGTGTTATTTGGTGGGAGGGGGTGGGGTCGGACGGGAGGTCGAGAATGGCAGTCTTCGTGAAAAGGAAGGTGTGGAGGGAGGGTGACAGAGTCAGAGAGTCCAGTCCTGAGGAGGAGGCGGGGCCTAGCCAGAGCAGCATCCTCCCCCCCCAGCCGCGGCCGCCTGGGGCTCATCATCCACGATCTGCACCCCCCGCCGCGTTGACGCCGCCTGACTGGCACCATTGCCCTTCGCCCTTTCGTCCGCCTGCGCCGTCTCCATCATTCCTGTGGACGGTTTAAAGTTCAGATTTACCAACCCAAACAAAGCACAGTAAGCAAATTGTTATGGAAAGAGAACGAAATATTCACAGCAATATTTTCGGCATTCCAGGGTGTGGCTTTCAAACCACTGCACAAAAACATTTGTTGCCATTGGCTGCCTTGCATGCATTTGCTAAATAACTGTAAATGCATTATGGGTGTTTTTAAGCTAAACGCTCCAATTTCAACAGCTTGCTTCGTTGTCTTGCCAGCAGCATAATCAGCCTTAACCTTCCGTTAATTTTTACCTTCATGGGTCCCCAACCACACAGAACAGAAAATTCTCTTTTCATACTCTCTGTGGATATAACATGATATCATACAGGACGCACTGAAAAGGGGGAAAGGTCCAAAATGGGGTCTACTTACGTTTACAGAGATCAAGAAACAATTCTTCAATTCCTTTGTTCAATTTAGCTGACGTGTGATAGTGTTTCGCCCCAACAGACTCTGCATACCTGCATGGAAAAGCAGAAAAACTGGATGGATTACCTGACCAAAGTCTGTGCAAAGAGAAATCACATCTTAAATCACATATTTACGCAACACGCCGGCACTAAGGTTGTCTTCAAGATCGATTATAGGATGTTTTTCTATATATGTAGCGAGTGGGCATTAGAGAAACGTTAATTCATTCAGAGAGGGCAACCATATTATTAGCCAATGATGTGTTTTGAATGGATGAGTGACACAGTAAGGCACAATCCAGTGGCCAATCAGCTTTCAGCTGGGTTCCCACCCCTCTGTATGCCCCTAGTTGTCTCATTCCATCTGCCACAGCTAACAGCAGCGCCAAAGAGCTATGAAGCGGCACCAGGGGGCAGGCGTGGCACAGTAGGCAGCAGAAGACAAGCTCCATGTCCTAAATGTAGCTAAAACCGGAACAGCGAAGCTGATCTGCACGTACCCTTCTGCTTCTTGGATGGATACGTTCCTCTCCTTCTCCAAGTCTATTTTATTACCTTTAGAAAAACAGAAAAAGTTGTGGGAAAGTCTCCCTGGTTACCAGATCAGCAGCAGGTTCAAATGTCACCGTGCACTTCTCTAAATAAGACGCCAAGCCTACTTGGCATGGTGATTAAGCATAAACAATGTTCGTCAGTGTGTCACAATAGGGAAGGAGTGGCGTGCAGGATTTGTGCCAGTTTTAGAGCCCCAAGCCTGTTTTTATATTTAGGGCTGATTTCAGATCATGTGATCAGTAAAAACATTCATTACAGCATCCAAGGTTCTCTTATGTGCGTTAGGGCATCCAAAATCAACCCGCTCGCTCTATATGAATGGACGGGAACATCTGATACTTTTCTCCATGAGTGCTTCCTTCAGCTTGAGGACCGATAGGGGGCCTTCCCAAACACTGATTGGGAGGGTGGCCCACAAAGCAGGATTTCTAAGTTAGCTGGGTTAACTAAATCATGTTTGTCCAATAAGAGGTTAAGTAAGGAGCATTCCTATTGGACAATGACTTCTAGCTTAAGTTAACCCAACTAACTGAGAAATATTGCTTTGTGGGAAACCCCCCCCCCCCCAGACTGTACCGCTAACATTTTCAGAGATAAACAACCTCCCCTGGGACACAGCTGCCTCTAGTGTTCTCTGCCAAATCATGGGGCAGACGCCGCCGCCACCACCACCCCCAAAAACAGCATGCCCCCCCTGTCCCACCCCCTCCAAAACTCATTTGATCATATAATGAGACCCGACACATGATCTGGCCCCATGACTGTCTCCACTGTGCCCAACACTGATACACATCAGCATCTATTGAGCCTGTGATAACCCAGGGCCTCTGAGATGGGCCCACTTGTACAGACTGAGAAATGGGCCACATTACAGACATGGAATTTCATACACTCAACCACAGAGGCAGATGGAGAAAATGCAGCTCATACTTACCAACTATACATAAAGAGATTTCGTTCCCCAACATTTTTCTTAACTCCTTTACCCAGTTTTTCACCTAAAAAGAAACATTACACATGTTTCTGCTTCTTTTATACAACGATTAAAAAAATGAACACTTCATCTAACAATGCATTGTTTAAAACTTTTCAATTCCATCATACTTTAGGCGATTTGGGGGAAGCCCACCTTTTGAAAGGAATCCTCGTCTGTGATGTCATACACTAAAATGGCTCCATTGGAGTCTCTGTAGTAGATGGGCCCCAGAGCGTGGAACCTCTCTTGGCCTGCCGTGTCCTATTTTAAAAACAGAATTGAGGGGTACAATGTGGATGACTTGTTTGTCAGAAACTGCCATGGAAGGCTTCAGTTTCAATGTAGGTGTAGTTTACATCTACACCAATTTACACATATAGTCTACAGTCAGGAAAAGCCTTAACAGTGGCTAATTCTGAGCTGTTCATCAGCTGACTTGCCTAATGCCTGGTAAAAAAAACTGCTAAGAGATATTGGATATGGGTTTTAGTAACAGCTTGTACATCTGTGATCAGATCATTTAAATGTTTTTTTGTCCCCACCCCCCCATTTCCATATCTGGCGAGTCCAGCAGAGACCTGAAGCTGTGTCTAATTGGGCCATTTGCTACTTGGTGGGGGGAGCGAACACCCACAAGCAGCAGCCAGAGGCTCTCAGTTTGACTCATCCGTGGGCCTAAATTGCACCCCTGTTTCTGCGGTGACTCAGCACCTGGCCCCGGAGCACACGCTCCGTCAGATGGCTGCAGAAGCCAGGCAGATGCTCAGTCACTCCTAGAGCCATTCCTACTTTTTCCTTATTTTTTTCAAACCATGTCACTCCACAGCGAGGTGGCTAGCTTGCCTGACCAGGTCGCGTGACCCGCCCCATTTGCATAAACACCACAGCGGCCCGGTTTTGCTCTAGGCGTGATGCTCACCCATATGGCGAGGTTCACTCGCTTCCCTCCGATGTTCAGCTTCTTTGTTAAGAAGGACGCCTGGAAAGGGCACAGAGAGAGGCGCGGTGAACAAACGGGAAGAGCAAACGACACGGAAACGTGGAAACGGGAGGCGGCCCGCGCTGGCGGCTTTCCACGCAGAAAACAGAGGAAGCGGCTGGGGATTCTGCAAGACAGCCAAAGCCAGGAAGGCCGTCGGGGGAGCGACAGCAAGTTCCGGAAGGTTCTGCTGCAGACAACTGGAAAACTCCTTCCTCTGTGTACCTGGAAAATCACTTGCTGCAACAATGCGGGTCCTCAAAGGGACTTTTTAAGGCACAGGAGTGAGTGCCAGCAGAAGATATTGAAGCAGCCCAACAGCAACAAGGGTCAAAAACTTGTTTGATACAGACATATTACCAAACCAGCTTCTTTTACATTTAACTTAAACGATATGCTAGGACCAGGGCTGTCATAATCACATCACGATGTAATCGCGATTATATGGCGCATGCAAAATAACCACCAGGGCTTCAGATGACGAGTGAAACATGTCCGGACACCGGCTTTTCGGTAATATATGGATGTTTACCGATGCCCACAGTTTGGTCAGCAGTTTAGTATTGTGCGTCACATATTAATGAGATGCATATTGTGGCGCCCAAAAGTATCCTCATGATTATTAAATTCAATTAGCGGAGCACGCCACATGCTACCGTTTTAGCAAAATCAAGGAAGCGATAAGCACTGAAGTGGCGGTGAAGAAAAGAAGAGCTCAGCAACCACAACATTGTTTGAAAGAGGAGATGTGGATAAACAAAGTAAAAAGATGTTGGTGGTACTTTTTTCAGTTTAAAGTCTTACACGTTTCTTAAACATAAGGATACGCCTTATTTATACAGATCACTTCTGAGCGTCACAATACGCATCTCATGAACATCTTAGGCACACTACTAAACTACTTACCAAACCAAGGTCGTAAGTAAGCATCCATATATTACCGAAAAGCCGGCTTCCGGACATGTTTCACCCATCATCTAAGGCCCTGGTGATGATGCACATGCAGCATATAATCGCGATTATATCGTGACGTGATCGTGACAGCCCTAAGATTTCACAGGCATTGCAGCTACAACCCAACACCCCAACTCACCATCATTCTGCACTATTAAATATTTTATATACTTTCAGAATATAACCTAATCTTCTTAAAATCAAACCCATTTACCATTAGGAAGAAGCATGCAACTTTACAATAAATTTTCTACAGATATTTGGATTATTTCTGCTCTGTCACTTTAATTGGTGTAGCATATATTTTTTGGAAGCCCTGAACTTATATAACACAATATTTTGACATTTCAAAGAATAACTCCATACTGTCCTAAACCTCAGCTATCCAACAAACCATCCCTCCAACTCCTATTAAAACGCTCTTCTCAAACAGCTGCCTGGAAGACAAATGCTGCTGTTCACACTTTTTCGTGCCATAATGAGAGCACAGAACGTCCTGGTTTCACTCATCAGGCACATAACCCAAGGCACGTGCCTGCCTGGATTGCAAAGGTTCAACCAGACAGAGCCGGACAGAGCAGGTGAGATCTCAAACTTGAATTCATTTTAAGACCCATAAACCCACATTACAGAGATGAGATTTTCAACCTTTAACATTTGATCCTTGCTGAAAGAAATTTTTAAAAGTTGTCTGAAACTAGAACCGTAAGAGGATAAGGATTTGTTCACAGATTGTTAAATAGTATTTATTGTTTGCAGGTTAATGAAAAACTTTAAACAACCAAAGAGTTACATGCGAAATGAGTCTCAATGATATGATACTGTCCAGACTCCCATGGATGCATCGGTAAGCCTAGTGCTGATAAAACTCCTCCTCTCCTGTCTATTTTTACTTGCAGGCTCTCCATAATGGTCTTAAGGCCACTCCTGCAGAGTTAATGGGCAGAGCAGCGGCACCGATCGATAAAGCATGATTTTAGGGATATCGAGAGTGCACTTGGGAGGGCGGCAAGTGCACCGTGCCTCTCAGCACTACTGACGGCACCGTGATCTGGTTTGGCGGCAATAGCTGGAAGCCACCTCAGATCGGCTGGGTGTTGATGAGAATGCTAATGTTAACACGCCACGCGAAGAACAACGTCCCGGCGGGGACTGCTCAGTGGACGCCACGCGAGCGGAAATTTCCGCACGTTCGTTTGAACTAAGCACCTGGAATGACTTGACCGATACCATGAGCGGCAGCCAAGCATCACTAATCCCAAACCCAATAATCGGAACAAGCGTTATTGTTACTGAACCGGCAGTGTGATCATTTCCTGATTCAGGCACCTCCCAAAGGAATGAGCTTCATTTGATTCAAAACACATTCTGTGGAATGACCTCACAGCCCTTTAGTATTCTTTCCCATTATAATCTGACCATTTTAGCAGCAAGGTGAGGTAAACATTCAGAAAAGGCTCCACCTATCGCGCTGGTCATGTGGGTAAGGGGCATCCGCATGAAACACCCCCATCTGAGGGCACTTGGTAAAGACTCCCTTCCACTGTGATGAGTTCCTGATAACTCCTACCCCAGTAACAGTGTGATGAGACACTGCTTTGGCTGCCTGCCCCTCCCAAGACTTCACATAGCAACTCCACTGAGTAATTACATTCGCTCTGATCTGAATTAACATTGGAGGGTCCACTGCCACTCCCTAGGCATCACACCACAGGGTAATTCTTCAAAAAACAGCTGTCAAGTGCCTATTAAGACCCTTAGATGGGTCCATCCAATCATTCCAAACTTTCCGAAACAACAACGCTATCAAGAGAAACATACTATTTCCACTGCTGTTGCACAAACAGTTACATCACTTAGGCCCACATATTGACGTCAACGTACACACCTGTTGTGGCAATTTAAAACTGATACCAGGTCAACATGTGCCAAGATATCCCAATGTTCCAAACTCCAGAATGCTCAACAGGCTAGCTAGCTTGCCAAGTGTGACAGTCTTTACCTAGGTGGTAGGAAAAACCAAAAACGTGAGACCCAAAATAATCTGCAAAAGCTATGAATAAACCTTGTCACTGCACTGCAATAACAAAGATAGAAAGGGTATAAGGAACTACTTTAAAACAAGTAGCTACCTGATCATTCATTTAAATCAAAGGGCTAAACAATCTAGAACCCACATAGAAGAAAGTGGTGTAAACATTTCTATGGCAACCAGATTGTTGACACAGCCAATCACAGAGTGTAAGAGGCTGCATTCAGAACCTCAGACAGACTGCAAAGGTTAAACAGACAATAGCAGCACAAATCAGCAAATGGGACGACCCACAAGTCTGCTAAAAGTACCACCAAGTACAGGGGCGTGCTGGATTTCCATTCTGAACGCAAACCCCCAGCAGAAATGCACATTGTGCGATTAAACATCGGTTTCCAATATTTGCTAAACTGTCAAAACAATAAATTAATAAAAACACTGAATCCCATGCATACTTCTCTCTACATTCCAACCTGCCACATTCTCCAGTGGATTGGAATCACAGACAAATTCAACTGTTTATGATGCGCAGGAGCTCCACCAGACACTCCCCCCTTCTGATGGGTCGGGTTACAATGCAGGGCTTGACTGTAATGGGCAAACAAGACACAGAAAAGGCAGCCAGCTGTCAGATGACAGGCTGCCTTCATTTCCTGCTGGCCTCCCAAGCAACACAAACACTCACCACTGCCACCGCTCCAGTCTATCAACAAAGAGAAGCATAAAAGCAGTAACTGGAATAATAAATGTGGGGGGGGGGGGGGGGGGGGGGGGGGCGCTGCAAAAAAATCCTGCCAAGGTATTATGGGAATGTGAAAAGGATGGAAAAACGCATTTTATATGGCAGTTCAGAAATTCCATTTAATTTACGTTTTCCTAATATGAGAAATTCTTAGCTACACTGATGATTTTTATTTATTTTTTTTAAAGTCCTTTGTATAACAAGTTCTTGTGGGGGGGGGCATTTATAATGGAATGCTTTAACAAGCAAACACATTGAGTTCTAAGTCATCTAAGATGTCAAAACAAATTAGGATGTAAGGCGTACAAGTGAGCCACACAGGACTCACTACGAAAAGACTGAGAAAGACTCACATTTGCATCAAATCCCCTTTAAAACAAGGCAATACGGCCGTAAGCCCTGGCGAATTAGGTCTGCTCAAGTGTAACGTAAAACAATGCAACGCATTGTGCCCTTAAGGCACTGTCACAGCTAAGACAAGCTAACCACTTATAGATGCGATTACCAAAGCGAGTGGAAATTCATACAGGCCTTCACGCACTGTTCCAAGTCTGTTCTTTGCAATCCTGCAGTGCATCAGCAAATCAATAATTATTTTATTTCCCCATTTTCCCCCCGTTTATTCTTGACAACCAGTAAGTTTTTTCCATGTTTTCTTTTTTTTTTTTTTTTTTTAAACCAATCAATGTTACTAAAAGTGACAGGTTCCCCATGATCTTTATATTCTTTACATGTTTAAGCTGGACAGAATAACGCCTCTCAAAGAGGCCCAATCGAAATAAGCAAGCCAATGGCCTCCTGTAAATGGAGCCTAGGGCACAGCGACCACTAAAAGAGGCAGGAGGCTCTCGGAAAGTTCCAGGCCAGAGCTCTGAAGGAATGATGCAACACCACAACTCTTCCTGGAAGCTCACCCGCGTTCCCCGACAGGAGCAGGGCCCGGCAGCGAAACGGTGTCAGCGCAATACTGAGCGCCACTGTCTGTGAATGGAGATTCAGCCCGGGCCAAACACCAAGCGGGTGGGGCCTGGGGTGGGGGGGGCAGCACAATGCTAAGACAGAGAGGAAAAGGAAGCTTACAAGCATGAAAGCAGAAGCACGGCTTGTACAGGTGGCGACTGGCAGCTAGACACTTTCACAATCACTCCATGGTGGTGTCAACTTACAAACGCCGTTCAGCTGCAAAATCTCTAGGAAGGTGGGAAGGGGGGGGGTTGGGATAGGCTATATTTCCAAAGAATCATGAGACTTCGCACAGAGGGACCGTTAATGAACTGCAGAGAGCACAATCTGAGCAGTAAAAATAAATAATGCACAGGCAGTTCTCAAGTGCTGTTATATATATATATCACACAGTCACTGTGTCCCATCAAAATACAGATGACATGTAAATGAGGTTCAAACACAAGCTGACAGTCTGCTAATTAGAAAGACACTCATCTTATTATCCATCCTATCCTCCATCCTCTGCTTATTTAGATAACAGGGATACAAGAAAATTGTATCCGACTTGTATTATCTAACCGATTTAGTTAATAGCAGGTTATCAGATGAGACAAAGAGTTAAGCAGAACAAAAGAAAAAAAAAGCAATAAGCGGCCCGGAAAAGTGAAATTCTCGCGAAATCCTATAAACAGCCAAAACTCAAACCCAAACCAAAACTCAAACCCAAACCATACATGCGCATTTTGTGGATATCTTGGAATCGGAGTGATATCCATCCACCTCTAAACAAAGGCTAAGTGTCACGGTTATAATTTCGCATTTTCCTGGGGGATTTTATGCCTGTATTGACAGCAGATTCAACAGGTTGCTGGAAACATGAACAGCAGGCGATAGGCATTAATATAATCCGGTATCCTGATGCAATCCTACATCGGCAGGCAGTAACCGACAAAGTACCAGCAAAAAAACCTTTTTTGCCTAATCATGCAGCTCCGGGTAATGGGGAGGCAACCGGGGAGTGACAGCTTCGCCGGGGGAGGATGCCAGGACAGCTCGGCGCTTTACTACGCCACACCTCCGGCTCGGACGGTTCCGGGTCTCTTTCTCCGGCCCTTTCCGTGTTTTGGCGTCGAGATTCGGTAGTACCGCTTTTACGGAAAAGCCCAGCACGTCAAATAACCTAACCCCGAAGTTTTAAAACGCCCTTAAAGTTTAAAAACACTAACAACAAAAGTATTGCTGTTTTGATCAAAGGCCAAAGCAGGAAGGCCGAGCTCACGCACACAGAGACTGGAAGTTGGCAGCCGATGAACAGAAGATACACCCTTTGCTTTGTGATTATATATGATCCACGGGTGACCATTAATCACGCGACGGGCAAGCGCATGCAGACACATGCAGACACGCACGCGACAGCAGACATGTACGTACACACACCTGAATGCTCACACTGTGTATATACATGATACACATATAATACGGATATGCGGAATACGTACATGTGTATTATACAAATAGACAAATAACGTAAACACACACACACATATATATATATTTAGCGAGCTAACAGTGGTGTTAGCAGGCGCTTCGCCGCCACGGCTAAAAGGCAGGACCACCGCGACTGACGGCAGTATGGAGGGGGAGCGTCTTCATAAACGGCGCTTTAAAGCCGCGATATCGCAGGGAAAAGCGCCGCACACCGACCTGCAGCGTGGTGATGTGCTTGTCGTTGAACTTATTCTCGCAGTAGCGCAGCACCAGCGACGTCTTCCCGACGCATCCCTCCCCCAGTAGAACCACCTTGAAGGAGTAGGTCTTGCCGCCGCCCCCCGCTCCGCCAGCCGCCATCGTCTGATCCTTCCTCGGTCGGGAGCGAGAGTGTAACCCAGCACAGCCGCGGACTGGCGACTCACATCGGACACAGCCGGCGAAGGGAGAATAAAAATAAACGAACAGGAGAGGAAATACGTGGCGGGAGAAACTAGAAGAACGAAGATCCGAACTCCGTCACTTTATCCAGCGGAGAAGGGGAAAGTAGCTAAGCTAGCGCCACATTAGCGATCAGCTCTTCCCAGTTTCTCAACCTGTCTAATGGCGTCTTCTCTCTCGACGTCACGCCGGCGGTGGGTCATGTGATCGACGCGGCCGGGGGCGAGGAGGGGCTTTATTTTTCTTATACTGGCGGAAATAGCAGGTCCAGTGCTAAGAAAAACAGTCAAAACGGGCAGTTGATCGATATTTTTATATAAAGTTATATAACATATAATAGAAAGCTTTATTGTCATTGCACTCTAGTAAAATGAGATTGGGGTACATTTTCGTCATCGGTGCCAATAAATAGGGGAGTAAAAAGACTAAAACATATACAAGTACAAAATATTGATTTTACAAAAACTACATGTGTAAGAAAGAAATACGAACGGGAACAAATTACTAAGATAAAAAATACCAAGGTCAAACTCTCGGCTTAAGATACGTTGAACGTACTGTAAACTATAAGTGTGTTAATGTAGCTTTTAATAACCGCATGCGTACACTGAAATGAAATTATAGAACCTAAACGTTCGTTTTAAAAACGTACAAGTTAATCAAAATGACACTGAGAAGACGCAGATTCAATAGAGTATAAAAATATTTTTAGTATATTTGAATAGCACAGAATAGCAAAAGCACGATTTATGTCTTACGTTTGTATATACACAAATTTTTATTGTATCAGCGTTTTTACTAACCTGATCTACTTTTATAATGCAATGTACAATTCATCTTTAGTTCAGTCTTTTTCATAATTTTGTCAAATATATTATGCAGTATTTTGCCAAACATTAGTGAATTACCCATAATTATTAGACGCCAGGAATTCCATTGTTTTCCGCATTCTATACAGGTTTAGTTTTTCGTTATTTCAGTGTTTTCTTTGGTGAATAAAGACGCATCCGTTGAACAGTTTTATTACAACAATCCAGCCCATAAGAGATATTTACAATTTCTTTGGGCAGTAGAGTAAAATCAAGAGTCAAGCTTGTTATAGTACACGAAAGCTGCAGATTAAGTGGACAAAATTATTATCCCAAGTTGACAATAAATATATTAACTTTATTTTCCTTAGGAAAGGATATAGTGTGTGGCAAAATCATACATAGGCAGTTTAACAGTGTGCAAATTGAATATTATTTGGGTAGCATTCAGAGTCTCAGAAATGCAGTTTGCAATGCAGAAAAACTCCCTTAACACTAACTAGGCTTTCCAGCTGCCCCCTCCCAACAGAATAACAGCCCCCAAAAGCCCATTTAAGTGCCTTTAGATCAAAGGGGCCTATAATAATACCAACAACCCATACGACATTTCACGCTCCAATCAGATAACACCCAAGACTGCTAAAAGCACTAACCGTAGTTTTCCTTTGATTATTAATCAATCACCAGTTACAGCAGAAGCATTTGTACCATCAGAATTTTACCTGATGCGATAAGCAGCAGTTAAATTATATAAGGGGTTCAACGCCTAATGACATTTGGCACCAGGCCTTTTGGCTGTGCACCGTTCCATGCCATATGCAGATATGACTCATAACTACAAAGCACAGAACACTGGATAACTATCAGTGTGGATTAAGGATTCTGAAACAAACAGCCAGAGCCTTTTGTGTCAATACCAAATTAGTTTGATGCACCCGAGACTACTAGCCATTTCACACATCAAGAGCAAAATGCAAGCGGGTTAAATATTGAGACGCCTCCATTCGTTAGATGCAAGATATTCATGAGGGAGTGTTTTCCTTGTCTTCTGCAGTAAACACAGGCACAGGTGGTAAGGATTGCCTAGACGGAAAAAAAAAAAAACACATTTTGGCATTTCAGTAGGTGTAGCTGGTTTGTCCGTTTGTACTGATTGTTATGCTGCTGTAAATACATCGGTAGCTAGCTTCAAAACTTACAAATAACTCAATTTTTACCAAGGTAATACAGGATAACCAAAAGAATAGTATCATTAAAGAGAAAAGTTTTTCATTTTCATGTTAGGTAGGGCTGTTTGTGGCTTCGTTCTTACACGTCCTTAGTCACTTTCTTCATGAGTCTGCGTGTACATGGAGACATCATGCTGTCTGTTGGACTTCTGATGTCTGTTCTGGGTATGAAGGAACACAAAAAAGGGTCAAGCCAAATATATACCGTGCACACACAGCATTTGAACAGAACACATGCCTTTTTAATTAGAGACAAAACTTGTCCAGTTAAACATACCAAGTGTGTTGTCAGTTGAGGACCTCAGCTACCAGAGGACCTCACCTCTAGATTACTATGATACACTATAGCACGACAGGCACATAGACGCACCGTGCCCTTGCTTACCCACTCAAGACTTACTTTTCTTGTGCCTTCTTTCTCTTCGCAAAACTTGGCGTTGGTGGCTGCTGGTTTGGGTGAGCAGCCGTCTGTAGTGCTTTTCCCGAATTCATTTTCTGTTAACAAGGAATAATTTGATTTCTCTTACAAGAATCCTCTTAAACGACCCCATGTGCCACCACAAATATTTCAGAGTAGACAGAACGTTTTGTTCACCACATGTGCATTAACCACATTGGAGCACTGCCGCTGTAAGCCTGGTCAAGATAATTAAACTGAATATCTGAAAGAAAGTTAAAAATGAAAAATCTCTCAACTAAGAAATAGTAGCATTCAACCTCCGACAGTAAGTAAACATTTTCTGAATGGCCACCTAGTGGACATGCTTCTCTCTGCATCTTCTCCACAAGCTACAGAAGCGGGATCAGCTTTAATAGAAACTGACAATCCACGATTCGTTCAGGAAAACAAAGATCAAACCGAAATGACATCGTTCCGGAAAAAGGTCAACGGAACGAACCGTGTCACCGTGCCGTCACGGATTGTACTGCAACTGATTTATTCTGAAAAAGATCTAGCAAATTTATAGCATCCCTCCAAAGTGTGTGACACCGATTTAGAAATAAATGATTCAGTAACATTCTCCTTGCCATCATATTGCCAACCAACCAGAAAATACAACGTATATACATTCATTATAATTTAGCTTTTTGCATCATTTATATGTAACTGGACTTGACATACTTATCTATATTAATGATAGTATTCATTAAAACCATACCTTACCGCCGAGTAGTAATTCTGCAGCTTATTCAATTGTTGTACTGCTAAATCTCTCTCGTTTCATCTGTTTAACAGCATTGCGCCTTCTGACTATCAACAAAGCATTTCGAAGGTGGCGCCGTGACGTGTTTTAAATAGCAGCATCTGATTGGCTGCAGCCTCGGCGTGTGCCGTATTTCAAACGGGATAAAATGATTGGCTGGAGCCGCAAGGCCTTTCGGGACTTTTTGGGCGTCTTTAGGTGAAATGGGTTAAACTGGTTCGTCTGAACGGACGAAATACCTTTTTGAAAACAATTAACTGGACGACTAACGTGCTTTTAAGAAGTTCACAAGAACTGTAAAAATGGCGGCTGAATTGTGTGCTTTATTTGACCTATTCCGGGGAGAATTTTACAAACGGATCAACATGTCGCTCGTTGACCAAAAAGATGCGTACAGACGTTTGAATGAACATAAATAAGTAAAACGTATTAATGGATGGTTTGCAGCAACAGTAGAGTAGTAGTACAGGAGTAGTACAGTAAAGTTCAGCTGGTCAGTTATGAAAACAAAAACGAAATATATTGATTAAATATATTTATTTATAACGCTACACATTTTGAACTACGGTCATTCTGCCACTGGTATAGTTGTGGGCAAATAAATCAGAGCGAGTAACGGATTTTGTGATTCCATGAAAAAGTTTCCATTACCAGGCAGAGAGCAACAACCCCACGTTGAGGAATTTTAACAGCCGACCTTGAGCTTCCGCCTACTTTTCAGAAGGACACATTATCCGCAGGGTCCAACGTCCACCCGCTCATATTACAGTCTCTGATGCTGGAACTAGCGCATTGCACAATCAGCCAGTAAATGGTGTTGAAAGGAAGGCAATTACTTAAAGATCAAGACAGATTAAAGGGTAGTATGCCAAAAGTGCTATTTCAATATACTTTTCGTTACACGGTAATATTTTCCATTTCACTTACTGAAAGTATGGTATTACAGTAACTTTTTGGCTTACAAATGACTATACAAGATACAGCAAGTTCTGTGTTTACTGACTTCATATCACACGGAAATGGATTAATTCCACTAAAATTGTTAAAGTAACTATATGTTTTGTATGGTTACTTTCAACAACAAAGATTTACTAAAAATGTTAACAGTACCAACTCCAACAGTTCCAACTCCAATCCCTTACTCTGTTCAGGGTGATGGGGACACATTGAATTGAAAATAAAGTTACATTGTTTGCTTCACAAAATGACCAGAATATAAAACTTGTGATTTATGCAGACATTGAATAATGGAGATCAGCATGATGGTTAAGTCCTGGATAGCACTAGCATGCAAATATATTAGTAAACATGAGGTGTATCCATTTCCATTTACAGCATTTAGCAGACACTCTTATCCAGAGCAACTTCCATTTTTTTCTAAATTTAGGGCCAGTGTCCCTGGAGCAGGTTAGAGTTAAGGGTCTTGCTCAGGGACCAAACAATTGTAGAGCCAGAGGTGTCCTAACCACTAGACCACCAACACCCTACCTGTCCATTCACATTCTTTCAGGAAACATTACAAACACCAGTATATGAATATATTACTGCCATTAAACAAACTTAATACAATATTAACAAAGTGCTGGGGATTTATTTGTTTATCATAAGGTAATGTAAATATTACTATGCAGTAATCAGAGGAATCAATGAGGTCATGGATCCATTTGGATACACCAAAACTCATAAGACAATGCAGAAAACAACGGAATAAATAAACATTTTTTTCTGCTTTTCAGTTTTAGACTAAATCACTCTTTCCAGGTTCAATATAAAATAGTAAGACTTGAAAAGCGAATACTGCACAAATCTTCTCACAGAAGAAAAGGTTTCAATACAGCACCTTTATATTCTATGGAAATTGATTTTTGACCATCCATTGGCTGCTTTAGATTTTATTGTCTAGGCCAGATGCCCCATGCGATGCCAGGCATAACCAAGGCAATGAGGATGGAAGAAAACAGATTCACAGCATTGTTGTCCAGAATGGGTTTTCCACAGATGTGTTTAGCAGTCCTAGACTCATGGTTCACAACCTTTCCAGTGCTTTCATCATAACCTGAAAGAAACACACACACACACTCAGGAAGACATACATGTCTGTTCACCAGTTGTCACCATTCTTGTGAACAGTACACGTGTTTCTTCCAGGCATAAGTCAGCATATTATAATACTAGTACTTATTTACACTGGCCTCTCACATATTGTACAATGTACATATACCTTGCCTGGTTACCTTTGCCAACTTATACCACATAATGACTGTCCCTGTTCAGCTGACTATAACCAGTAATGAGACAAAGGGACAATCAAAACATCACTTTCCAAATCAATGTGGTCTGAAGTTTATATATCCCAATAAATTCTCCTAAAGCAGGCATGGGGAACCTGCTCCATGGAGGGCTGGTGTGGGAGCGGGTTTTTGGGATGACCTCTCAATCAGCCAATAATAAAGCTGTGGTTCTCAACTCCAGTCCTAGAGACCCACTGTTATTGGCTGATTGAGAGGTCATTCCAAAAACCCGCACCCACATTGGCCCGGTGTGGAACAAGTTCCCCACCCCTGTCCTACGGCTTTGTCCTTGAGTCAAAGCCAAGCCTTAAAATTGTTAAACAAACATACACAAACTGCAAAAATTATAGTGGAATTCCTGACTGCTGTGACTTAATTCCAGCAATGTCACTTTGCTAGCCCTGTACAGAGGACATTAGAAGCCTTTACAAAGCCCACCTGAGTACTGCATGATGGCTCCAAGGAAAGAATCCAGAAGTGATCCAATCAGCCCAGCTGCAGCCCCAAATACAATAATTGGCCACTGAGGGGCTGCCAGATTCAAATCCCTAGCGAATAAGATCTGCGAGATGAAGTAAGCCACACCCACTGTCATCCCCCCCAGAAGGCTTGCCACTAGGCCTACAGGGGTGACTCCTCCATTTGTACCTGTGGCAAAGAAAAAAATAGAACTTATGTCATGGTTAGTGTCATTTTCCGTAGAGTAATTTCCACTAAGAAGTAACTTTTTGGTAAAATCTTACAATCACACGGACACTTTTAAAATTCTCTGTCACTGAGTTTTCAAAAACGTAAAATATCGTGGACTCTTCCTGAACATAACACTAAAATCAACACTGATGCATACATTTTTAGTTAATTATAAATGTGTATTTAATTTTACATTTACTTAGTTCATTTTAAATGTAAAGTTTATGTAGGTATACCGGTAAATTGTACTGTTACAGTACTGTTGTACTGTACTGAAGTAGCTGCCCCCTGCTATGTCACATATGGGTTAAATGCAGAGGACACATTTCGTTGTTGTGCACTGTGTGCTGTGGTGTGTCAACAATGACCACTGATCACTAAATTCCAAAGTTATTACCACAAAAATTAAAACATAACAGGCATGAAAAATGACCAAATATATACTAAATAACATTTTGGGAAAATACTACAACCCATTATACACATGAAGTATCTGCTAAGCAGCTGAATTAAATAAAATTACTGTGAGCCCCTGTCTTATATCCCATGTTGCCTGGGATAGGTTCTAGGCCCAGATAGCTGTCAATGGATGGCTGGAAAGGCACAAAGAAACACTACTGAGAGAAACCCTACTGACACAAGGACCCTGTGAAAACCAGCCGTGGGGAGAGAAACCCTACTGACACAAGGACCCTGTGGAAACCAGCCGTGGGGAGAGAAACCCTTCCGACACAAGGACCCTGTGAAAACCAGCCGTGGGGAGAGAAACCCTTCCGACACAAGGACCCTGTGAAAACCAGCCGTGGGGAGAGAAACCCTTCCGACACAAGGACCCTGTGAAAACCAGCCGTGGGGAGAGAAACCCTTCCG